>CM050412.1:58464751-58782251 GCA_027564155.1 Gymnocypris eckloni scoliostomus | reverse complement strand
TAAGTCTACGCTGAACACAAACACACATTGAGGTTGCTCTGGTGAAGCTCCAAACCACTTCATAGAGGGAATCTGTTGAGCAACAGTGTCCCCTGCAGGGTGATTTCTGATCAAGACACATTTCTCAGTAGGACGTGCACTAACATGCACTCCTAAGCATTCTCGTTTTATAGATGCCTAACTTAAATAGGGTACAAAATAAGATAACATGTTAAAAAATATGTAGGCCAGATTAGGTTCCAGGGCTGCAAAAAAGTTTATTATTAGTATGTTGTTGTGGATGTGTCAATCTCACTGTTATGTTAAATTACGTTTTGTAGACAGTAAACTTACATAAATCCAACATAGATTTAATCTGTTGTAATGCATAATGCAAGTTTTTTTTGGCAGTCGTGGGCTAATGGTTAGAGAGTTTGACTTGTAACCAGAAGGTGGTGGGTTCGAGTCTCAGGTCCGGCAGGAATTGTCGTGGGGGGGTGAATAACCAGCGCTCTCTTCCACCCTCAAAACCACGACTGAGGTGAGACCCTTGAGCAAAGCACCAAACCCCCAACTGCTCCCCAGGTGCCACAGCAAAAAATGGCTGCCCGCTGCTCCAGGGGTGTGTGTGTGTAGGTTCACTACTGTGTGTATGTGCACTTGCAGGGGTTAAATACAGAGCACAAATTCAAAGCATGGGTCACCATACTTGGCCACATGTCACTTCACTTCATTTTGTACTTGTGCTTGTGCTTATCTTTTCTTATTTATTTATTTTACATTTATAATAAGTATAAAACTGTGTGCACTCAAATTCAAGTCATATCAGTAGCTTAAAGTGATAAAAGCTGTTTTATTTACATGGACGTGTTGAGTTCAGGATTAACTATGAATATTCCACAGTTCATCAACTGGAAACTTTTGCTGCATTCACCTTACTAAGTGTCTGTCAAGACAACTGCCATAACGTTGCAATTTTACAAAAAAAGTTTTCTTCCGTGGCAAAGTCCTCTTTAACATGCTTTTATAAAGCCAATCAAATACATTTGAATGTTTTTCAGCATAATACCCGAGCAAAGTACCTGTAAGTATAGTAAGGTAAGAGAAAGCAGAGTGCATAGTTTCTCTGGAAGCATGTGCCAAAAATATGCAAACACATGCAAATTAGATTGGACACCACATAAATAAACATTGGTTGTTGTATGTATTTAATTTGAATTTCAGGTGAACTCCCCTCTGTGTTTGCATAGGGAAATCACAGCAAGGCTTTTACTTTGTCCCAGAACCTCGCTGTTTTTAACAGACAAGAACAGATGGCATGCTACATGTGAAGGTGAGAGTTTATATTCGTTAAGTGTTACTTGATTCTTGTTTGAGAATTTTGGTCGTCTGAGCTACTTTTGATTATAAATGGCTGTTAAACAATGTTATGCTGGATACCAAAAAGTAAGAGAGAGTCAGAAATCTGTGCTGTACATTTAGACTTCAACAGAACTTTAACCTTCCTTTAGCCTTGCGTTTTTTTTCACACAACTGCTCTTTGCAGTTTGGGTCTTGTTTGATGTTCTTGTTAAATCCACAGAATTTGATAATAGTAAAGAAGCTGTTTAAAGAAAGTCACAAGACATGCAGCTGTAACGGCCGGCAGTGCTGAACTGAGCCTCTGTGTGTCAGTGCTGCCAGAGGCGATGGGCTGCTGCAGCTAAAGTCACTTTGAACTTTCTGAAGTTACATACTTTTCACTTTCAACTGCCCAATGAGACATCACAATCCTCCAGTGTTATATCTGGGACAAAGCAGTTGAGCTTGTTTGGCAGGGCTTATTTTAGGTAAACATGGTTTTACCTGGAACTGATCTGAAAAAAGGTTTTGAAAACATGCATTTTCAATGTTTTTATTGCATAATAAGGCGTTTAATTCCATGTCTCTTTAATCTGAATTGAAGCACAAATATAGACCCTAAACACCCTCAGATCTAATACTACTTGAAGAATAGACCATTACAGAAGTTTAGACTATGAAAAAAGATATGAGATCTGTGGGTCCTCTTGCGAAACTTATCACAATGTGCTGTTAAGTAAAGTTTACACACAATGAACTTAGCTATTTGGAACTTGCTTGAGGATTGGGATACTATACATTATTAGAGGAAGCATGCTCCAAGCCTCAGGCTATATTTTCTTCTTTTTTTACACTACTTAATCCATCTAAAAAGATGGCATTGTGACTTTTTTGTATTCGTCTACGCTTCTGTACCAACACCCAGACAGCTGTATTATTTTTTCAAAAGCAGAACTTTTTCCTATTTCTGCTGTCACTGTGTGCTTTGGTGCCTCAGTTCCTCAGAAACTATTCAGTGTCTGAATCACGACGGAGTTTATGATAAAAGTAAAGCTTGTGCTGAATGCGTCATTTTTAGACCATCTCTTAAGGAAGTACATGTGCAAAAACGGCTGTAAAACTTTCAATCAAGGTAGGTTTGGATTTTGTTGTCTCTAAAAGGAAAACTCTACAAACTTTTTAGATAAGTAAGCAAACGACTATAGACATGTTGAATTGATGGTAATGGTGTAATATATTCAATATTTTTGTAATGCTTCACTTAAAAAAAGACACCAAAACTAAATATCGATGCAGTAGATTGCAAAAGCAACACTACCGTTTTCTGATCAAGCCTATGCTTAACGTTTTGCCCAGTTTGTGAGATGTGGCAGGGTGTAAAGGCAGAGACAGCGGGATTAGTGAGAGATTTTATGAATTTTTTTCTGTCCTGGCAAGTTAATGGGAGAATGTCTTTGGCATGAGTCATGATAGTCCAGGTGGAGACAAACAGAACAAACAGAGAAAGAGAATGTGTGCTGGTGCAAGCTGTGGAGGAAAGATCAATGCAAACAATAGGTACCAGGTGCAATTTTCTCATTCACAGCAAGTCCTGAGAAAATATTAGTTGAAAAACACTGCGCTGTAACTTAATGTGAAGTGAAAGAGAAGAGGAAAAGGACATAGAGTAGCTATAGGAAACTTGCAGTGCGGTGCACAAAAAGGTCAATTTATTTGCTTGAGGTAACAACAGCAGTGGTCAGATGAGAGGCCTTGAGTGGGCTTTGATCCAGCAATCTTCTTTATAGCACTGAGACGCCTTCTTCTCTCTAACCCCCTAATAAACACCACACACACACACACACACACACACACACACACATCACTCCCCTTCAGGTTGTTTTGAAAAATGATTGACCTAATGTCTCTTGTCTTTCTGTAGAGTGACCAGTGATGCATGCAGAGGCCAATCAGACTCAAAGAGCAGACGGTCAAACCAAAGAGCCAAGCACTGTCATGAAAGAAGCTGAGGTATCAGAGAAAGGTAAAACTCACCTAATAATTATTCATTTACCCTGATGTGTACAGAACTAGCTTTGTGTGCAAACTTGTTTGCATTAAAATAAGTCTATTTAAGGTCCATTAAGATGTTTTGCATTGAATAGTCTGAAAGATATGAATAGAAAGAAAGTCATGAATAGTATTTCTCTTTTTTATACTAATTAAATTCAGTACTAAAATTTTAAAAAAAATAGTAATATACTACTACCGTTCAAGTGTTTGGGATTAGTAATATAAAAAAAATACTTTTACTCAGGAAGAAGCAGTAAACTGATTACAAAAAGCCCGGCATTTGTACTGTTACAAAACAATTCTATTTCAAATAAATGCTGTACTTTTAAACTTTCTATCCACCAAAGAAAAAGTGGCATGGTTTCCACAAAATATTAAGTAGCTCAACTGTTTTCAACATTTTTAAAGGATCATGTGACGCTGAAGATGCTGAAAATTCAGCTTTGCCATAACAGTAAATAAATGTCTAATAACAGAATTAATACATTTTAAAATAGAAAACAGTTATTTTAAGCATAATAATAATTCACAATATGTGAAAATATTTTGCACTGTATTGACGATCAAATAAAGACTATTCAGAAAAAAAAGGCAATTAAAAATCGTACCTACCCCAAACGTTTTAATGGTTGTATATTTTACAGTAGGCTACTTATAATTGGTCATGCAAGGTTTTAAAAAAGACTTAATTTTATGTAAATCGTATTTTCTTATTTTGATTTTGGTGTGAAATATGACCCAAGCATTTCTTGACAGTTTTCATGATTCATTTTAGGTATAAATTAATGGAGCTAATATCACGGTTATTTTCAAAGAAGTGCTTTATGCTGTACATCAGCATAATGTGTCATTGATCAGTTGTATCAGGGCACTTTCTTCTACAATGATGAACCTCACTGTAACAGTACCGGTATATGTTTGTATTAGAAAATACATTTTCCTTGCAACCGCTCCCACTTGGCATGTATGAATTAGATGTTCCACATGAAGTAACCACTGTGTATGGCCTTTAGTGAGATGGTGGACTGATTTGCACAACAGTTTCACAGGACCCCATGAAACATACCAATTTCGAGCTGCACTTGAAAGCACAGACCATTAATTACAAAGAGGATGAGTGAATAATTCATTATGCTTAGGTCACTACAGGAGCAGCCTGAGGTTGGAATTGTACTGATGGACAAAAGGCCTGGAAGAGAAGCTTTTAGCAAATGTTTCAGTTATGGCTGAGAAGAAAGTGTGCAGATAGAACCTATTTGACATGTATGGGAGAAAAACCACAGTTGAGTCACTGTTGTATACTCCTGAGTGCTCTGTTTTCAATGGGAGCATATCGGTGCCATGGAAAAAAGGGCTTCTGAGGTGTAGTTTGTAAAGGCATGTAGTACTTACTCTGCCGAGTGCTCTCAGAATAAAGATGCAGAATAGAACTCCATGTTCACTTCATGTTTACAACAGAGCTCAGACCTTCATGATGGACATAATTATCCTCTGTATATCAATGAAGCCTCGTAGTTTACACACATCCTATCCTAGAATCAGTTAGATACAGAAAATGGATGGATGGATGGATGGATGGATGGATGGATGGATGGATGGATGGATGGATGGATAGAGTGCCGTGAAAAGGTTTTTGCCCCTTCCTGTGTTTTGCATATTTTTCACACTTAAAATATTCAGATCATCAAACAAATTATGTTTGGTTGTTTGGATGATTTCATTTATTAAAGGAAAAAAATTGTCCAAACCTACCTGGCCCTACGTGAAATTGATTTGCCCCCTCCTGTTAAATCATGAAAGAACCGTGATTAACCACATCATTTTAGAAAGCTGAGTAAAATTTCACTAGCCAAACCCAAGCCTGATTACTGCCAGACCTATTGAATCAAGAAAACACTTTAATAGAACCTGTCTACAAAGTAAAGCATGTTTAAAGAACAACACGTCATGCCACAATCCAAATAAATTCAAGAACATATGAGAAACAAAATAGTTGACATGTATCGGTCTGGAATGGGTTATAAAGCCATTTCTAAGGCTATGGAACTCCAGCGAACCACGGCCAGAGCCATTAACCACAAATGGAGAAAACTTGTAACAGTGGTGAACCATCCCAGGAGTGGCTGGCCTATCAAAATTACTCCAAGAGAGTCCATATTCTGTGGACTGATGAGACAAAAGTTAAACTTTTTGGAAGGTGCGTGTCCCGTTCCATCTGGTGTAAAACCAGCAACGCATTTAATAAAAAGAACATCATACCAACAGTCAAACATGGTGGTGGTAGTGTGATGGTCTGGGGCTGCTTTGCAGCTTCAGGGACTGAATGACTTGCCATAATTGATGGAACCATGAATTCTGCACCCTAACAGAAATTCATGAAAGAGAATGTCAGTTACATTCTGTCAGGCTGTCAGTTTGTGACCTCAAGCTCAAGCGCTTGGGTTATGCTGCAGGACAATGATCCCAAACACACCAATGATCACACTCATCTCTGAATGGCTCAAGAAAAACATAATTAAGATTTTGGAGTGGCTAAGTCAAAGTCCAGACTTAAATGGATAGATAGATAGTTGAATGGTATGTGGGTGGATGGATGGATGGATGGATGGATGGATGGATGGATGGATGGATGGATGGATGGATGGATGGATGGATGGATGGATGGATGGATGGATGGATGGATGGATGGATGGATGGATGGATTTGTAATGCCCACACACATTTCAAAATGCTCAGACTGTGAAAATGTCAGACGTTAATCCACACACATTCATTCTCTCAGCTAAAGTTCAGGCGTTTTTCTGATTAACGCACATATTTACACAACGATTTGTGTGTTATCCTCTCACATCCATGCACACATTTACAATGTAGATTACAAAGCCAGAACATTCTCTGTCCCCTTTCTCAATCTCTCTATCAGTCTCTCTCCAGTATGAGTCTCAGTAATTTTCATATCAATTGTAATCAGTGAGAAATTGCATGTTCGATATTTCATATGGAATCAATGTGTCCTGGCATTCGATCAGTACTGGTGGTCACACAGAAATGGACACATATTCAGGGACATTAAGCTGTGACCTCACCACCTTTTTTGTAAGTAGAAACGCAATGCCAGTTTAATAGCTTTTATGCTTTTGTATTTTCTATTAATCAGATAGATAATCACATAAAATCTCTCTGCTCGCTGCCTGTTCTCACAAACTGACGTGAGTTTCTTTGGCCACCAGATGTCAGCATTGCAAAGACTCCATCGGCACCTCTTGAAAGAACACTAATTTTGGCCCTATGTCTGAGAAGTGTAGTTTCCTGTTGTTCTCATTTTGCATGCTCATTTTAAATGCTATTGTTGGTTTTTCTCCTCTCCCACTAAGGTTAATGTACAATATGATGGTATGTAGCAGTGCTACCTTTCTTCTTGTACTAAAGAATATTAACATGCCTTAAAACTAAAAGGCACACAAGCAGTATATTGCGGGGATGTCTTTGGAACAAGTCATCAGGAAAACAATGTGTTGTATTTTCAACATCATATTACAATAAAAAAAAAAAAAATTAAGGAAGTTTTAACCCAAAAATTATGTCATCATTTACTCTAATTTGACCCTCATGTCTTTCCAAGCCCGTAAAGCTTACTTTCTTCCACAGAACACAAAAGGAGATGCTAGACAGCAAACAAGTCTGTTTTGAATGGTAATGAATGAATTTGCAACAATGTTTTTTAATATAGATGTTACATACAAATTATTTGGATAGACTACAAATATAAAGCTAAAGTGCGAGGAGACACAAAAATAAAAGTAAATTAAAAAATGATACATTTCATAAAAAACAAAGTTTTTATGAAAAAGAGTTTTTGTTTTTGTTTTGTTTTGTTTTGTTTTGTCTTTTCTTTTCTTTTTTTCCCCCGTGAAAGTCAAAATTGTTTGGTTACCAATTTCCTTTATATATTCTTTTGTGTTTCACAGAGGAAAGAATGTTTGTGAACAACATTAGGGTGAGTAATGACAGAATTTTGATTGCAGAATTAAAATTTTCTGATGAAAAATCACTTTAATCACTCAAATTGTATTGCTTGCTTACAGTTTGTTATAGAAACTAAAGTTATATAAAAATCTAAAGTAACACTACATTTGACAGTGACCTTGTTACATATACTCATAGTAATATGCAATACCAGTAAATTTTGCATAAGTACAAAACTAACCCTAAACCAAACCCTAATCATAACCCTAACTCTATATATGTTGTTAATTGATATTACCCGGTGTCATAATTGCATATTTAGATGGGAAAATACATCTTAAAGTAAAATGTAACCAAATCCTGTCTGAATAGAAAGACGTAGCTGAAAAATAACCAGAATATTTTGGCCTATGTCAAGATTCTGAAATCCAATGTTCTGATGTTGTTCTTTCATCCGACAAATACAATTTTAACAGCATAGTCTCTAAAAATATTGAAAATGCTCAAATATTCAAACCGCATTAAAAAAATAGGCTTGTTTAGTCCACTATAAATTGACAAATATTTTATTTGAAAACTTTTTTCAGATAAAAGCAGTCTCGCCACCATTACTGGAGTAACCTTCCTATAACTTTAACTGTGTGTATACGTCAGTGTGGAATTGTGTGCCGTGTTGACGACTAACTCATTAAGCACTAAATGAAAGTGATGAGATGTGATTTTAGACCGCATCTGGAACAAATGGCCCAGGCGTTCCCTGTTCAGTCTGGCCAATTTCAGAGGCCCGTCCCAACCCAAAACCCCCCTCTCCACCCACCGACAGACACACACACACAGGTTTAAATCTGATATTTATTTCATCGGGTTTGTGTACGCAGTTGGTGTGATATGAATGTGATTCCACGCTTTGATGCAGAGACAGATTGTAAAGTGTGATTTTATTAAATCCTTCATTAGGATTCATCAGTGAGATTGGATCAGAAAAGGTCACTGTGCAAATTCGGCCCACTCACCCCAATGGCACCCCCCACCTCCTTTGCCTTCTCATTTCTCTCTCATTTTCTCTAGTTGGAGGGGGTTGGTTTGCTACTGAAACGAATTTGCTGTGAAAATGGGGAAATGAGCATTATGGGCTGGCGGAGGAATACAAGGTGAAAGTGACATTATCTCCCCCTCCACGTCTCCTCGCTCTCTTCTCTTTCCCCTCCTCCTCTCCTTCCCCGCTTCCGTTCTCCGGCGCCTTTGCGGGACGATGGTGCCACAAATCATTTGTACGCTTTCATTTGGGTCTACAAGCTGCGATGGTGCTTACTGCTCATAGAGCAGATGACTTTCAGAGGGGGGGGAGTAAAGGGGGCACGGCTATATTCTGGCACATGAAAACATCAGTTGGAGTTGGAGCTGAAATTGAGAGGGAAATTGCTTGCACCATATGTCATCTTTCGCTGAGGGCTTTTTTTCTATTGGGTGCATGTTATGCATGCGTCTGCACACGAAGCAGTTTGCTTGGTGTTAATTGTTGTCATTGAAGTGTAATGTGTGCCCTAATGGGAACGCCAGTTTATCTATATCTGTAGACCTGCTGGAGTTTAGTGTACTTTAAGGCTTAGGCTAAAGAAAGTGATTATGTGATCTTTCCTCACATTTACTGATTCAGTGGCTTCAGTAAGTTATTTTTGTTAGCATAGGCAGTGGTACCGTAGAGCTTCCTACTTTCGCAAGCTGAAAATATCACTTGTTGTGGAAAAAAATCAAAACTAGCAATATTATTTTTGCTCAGTTGACCCTGTTCTGACTCTCAATCCAACAGAAATCAAATGCATGTACAGTATATTAGACTGCCTCTGCTTTCTCTTTATTGATTGGCTAGTAAAGTAATTTGATTCAAACAATATTGAGTCATACTGGGGATGTGATTTATCAACATAAAAAAACATATAGGTGTTTACATAAAGGTAAAAACATGACTAAGAGTTGTTGTTGGAATTTATGTATTATAATTTGTTTAAAAAAATTGGGGGGTTTTTCTCCAGTTATTTGAAGGAAAGTATCTAAAAGAAGACTGTTGTGCATAAAAGCAGTTCATAGAAAGATGCTAGGGAGCTAATCATAGGTCAAAATTAAATAAATTGCAGGCAAAATATGCTGTATATTATCAATATATAATTGTCATCAATAAATAGTTATCATCATCAGTGAACGGATCCACAGCTGAAATGTGTATTCTATTCATTTTACTGTATTTGAAGTGATTTTGTGATTGTTATCTTACGTGATATAATATATACATTTATATTTATATAATAGTATTCATTCATTCAGAGGTGTCATGCCCATTCAAAGTGAGGGGGACACGCCCCTCAGATTTTTGAGCCAAGTGGATTTTGAATGCAGCTTCCAAAAGTAAAAAAAAATAACTGATTAATATTTTCTATATTTGATACAATCAGCATGATTAAATCTTTAATCTCATCATATAATCAGCTGCTAAATTAAAATCTCTGTTCGCTGGCTGGCGCTGGTCCAACGCTATCTCACGACAATTCGTACATATTTTACGAGATGGCTAATTCGTACAAATTCATACGACCTCACTCGTACGATTTGTCTAAACCGCAGTGATTGGTAGGTTTAGGGGCGGGGTTAGGTGTAGGTCATTCTTACAAATTCATACGAATTGAACTTTGAAATGTTCTTTGCTCTCTTTCTGTACAATGAAAGTGTTATAATTAGTAGCCTAACTTGCAATGTTTTTTATTCACATTAAATTTCAATGTTAAATTCACATTAAATATAAAGTCAGTAAGATTAAAATTTTTCTGGCATGACACCCATAAACAGACAGGTTTGTATGCATAGTTAATAAATTACATTATTATTTTTTTGACCATTGCCCACTAAAGATCCACATAATCTATAAAGATGAACATTGAGATATTTCATGATATAGATTTGCGTTTCGCAAAGTCTTCTAGTTTTATTTTAGTGAAAGCCAATAATTGTGATGGCTTGCTTTTGTATTTTATCAAACTAAAGTCAATACCTATAAAGACAGCTATAACAATAACTATATTAGCATCCACACCAACACACATTAATGTTCTTTTAAGCATGTTATGTTGTTTGCCGCGTTACCGTAAATGCTTGCGCTCTTTAAAGTTTATGGATTATGATTGGCTGTAAAGGTTTTATCATTCATCAGCTGCAAAAGAAATGATGCCAATGATTTAGTAATTTCCTCTATGTGAACTTTTCTATTCTCACAGTTTATACAATTATTAAAACTTTATAATACATAGTTATCATTATAGTTCATATTATTGGTCTAAACAGACCTTAAATGTAAGGGGGATGTTATTATTTCTCAGATTTACGAAGCATTATTTATGCATTTATTGTTCCAGTTGTAGTGCTTACCTTACCAGCAGCTAAACAAATTTTCACAAAGTAAATATTAGAAGTTATCTGGCCCTCCGTACAGCTCTGTTCCAGTGAATCTATAAAACAAAATGCAGTTTTAGTTGGTTCATTAAAAAAAATGACAGGCAGGCACAATCTGAGACACAATATTTCATATTCAGTCAGTCCGAGCTACTTTTGGTTTAAGGTGAAGTTTGGTTTAAGCCCCGGCAACAAAAGAAGTGTGAGTGTGAGTGTGAGTGTGGGTGCATAATCCCTGACAAGTATTTGAATGTCTACTTTCTTTTTTCCCAGAACACTCTTCTTCTCTCCCCATATAGACACAGTTCTTCCAGCATACTGTCTGTATTACCACTTGTGCCTGAACTGATCATCCAAACCCTATGAATGACATTACAGAGAGGGATTATCACCACACACACATATACTGTATGCACATTCACACATTGCTTGACTAGTCTGCTGTAGTTCTTAAATAGAAATATACCTGAGCACTCAAGCGTGATTCATCTGCTACAGTCACACGCTCTCACACGTAACACAGACATATGCGAGATCAATCGCACACTGTCACACGGCCTTGCCCTGGAAAGCCTGCATATACAGACGCATACACTGCGAGTGTGAAATAAGAATCGTGCCCTAAAGCAGACTTCTGCACTCTCCATGACAGTTCCAAAGGGACCTCCATCTGTGAGATTCAAATGCAATATTTATTGCCAAATGAGACGGCCGTTATTAAAAACCATGTTTGTGTGAAATGCGTATGCGTGGGTACACAGGTATGCATGCTCACGTACATGTCCATATGCATGTTTTACATTATCTGTGATTCTGAGTTGTGCTCCCTTTCACACAAATGAGTTTTCTGTTACAAACATG
Source organism: Gymnocypris eckloni scoliostomus (assembly GCA_027564155.1). Taxonomy (NCBI): domain Eukaryota; kingdom Metazoa; phylum Chordata; class Actinopteri; order Cypriniformes; family Cyprinidae; genus Gymnocypris; species Gymnocypris eckloni. The sequence continues at coordinate 58,770,611 of CM050412.1, read as the reverse complement.
CTGAGTAAAAAACAAAAAGGTAATTTTAAGGTGAAGTTTAAAATAAAATATGAAGGCACATTGTGACATAAAGTCACAGTTATGATTTTTATTGTAATTCTTATTGTTTTATAATTAATATAATTAATAATTATATTATTATAAATACATATAATTATTATAACATTTATTGATTAGCACACAATTGTATTTTTACTCTTCACTTTATTACAACTTAATATCATTGTGTTCCATCCTCTTAAATATCTAAATTTGAAGACTATACTTAAAGCGGTTGTGACTAGTATTTTTATTGCAATAACTGAAATTATATGGGTGAACTTTTAGCTCCCAGCATACTTTGCAAAGGACTGAATTTTTTATAAATTCAAAGACCTGTAAGTGTTTACTATTTAGTTATGTTGTCAATTTGGAAGTGTTTCTGTTATTGAAGCTTTTGAGGTTACCGCTGCACTGAAAAGGATGTGGTTTGACTGAATGAGGAATAATGAGGTATTTTATTTAAAAAAAGGTAAATTTTTGCCTTTTTTTTCAGTGTATTGCAGAAATGAGCTTCCATATTCAATAAACCCATTGCATTATGGGAGTTAATTCAGTCACCTTCCATAGATTTAAAAAGTTTTTTTTAAGTCATGACACACAATAAGCAACCCGTTTATTTGCATAATGTGACATATTTCTGAGCAAAATAATATTCTAGTAAAAATGTAGGCCATTACTTGATTTTACTCATCTGGACTTAACTGGATTGGGAAAAGTGGGCGTGGCATAAAATAATGCATCATTATGGTCTTTTGTCTTTATATGACTGTTGGTTGGAGGGGAGGGGTTAAAATAAGAGGGCTTGATGATGTCAGCGAAGTCATTTTCCACTGAGTTGTTTCCACTGACGTGACATACATCAGTGTGTTGTTCTCAATTATACCAAGAATGTCTGTTAAAAAAGGAAATGGGTCAACAATGTTTTTGTTTCGACTTCAAAGTCTGTGACAAAAGAAGTGAGGAGCCTGATTCTACTTTCTCAAACTTGGAGAGCTTCACTTCCTCTGAAAACTTTTATTAAAAACCAATTTGGCAAAGCCTAGATATGACTGTAAACCATTTTGCCTCTTGCTTTCGACAAGCTGGAAATGAATAAAAACTGCTGGTGGTCCATGTTCTGTAAGTTCCACTTCAGTTCAGCCAGTTTAGAAGATTTATCTAAACTCAATTTAAAAATTTAAATTTGCCGATATTAAAAAAAAAACATTTACTGTAATGAATTCAGGAAATTCTTAATAATAGTTTGGCTGTTTTAAAATCTCTCCAAACCCGTTTGTATGTCAACGTCTTCATTTTCCGGCCATCCTTTATGGCTGAGCAGTACCGCACTGGTTCTGGTATGTGGAACATGGCATTTCTTTATAAGCGCCTGTCTTATCTGCTGATTATAGAGAGTCGTGCAGCTCTGAAGACTGATGGTTGAATGTTTAAGGTTTAAAAAGATAAATTGAAGGCTGCAAGGTGTGAAAGAACTGTGAGCTTTCGTTTTCTGCATCTTTGGACACAGATAATGGACTGAAAGGCTGAATCTGAAAGGTGAAGCAGAATGGATATACTTGCTGAAGAGAAAAATAAATAGCTGAAGTTTTACATGTATCCCTCTATTCCACTCAACATCTACTCTCGTTTCTTTCCTTTCCAATTTCATTCATTTTCCCTCCGCTGTTTTTGAAAAGAAACACATGATGATGTGTGGGCGAAAAAACATGCAATTCAAATACACTCTGAAGTGCAGCAACAGTGAAAGCAAAAATTATACTAATCAACTTTGCAGAGCAAAAAATAAATCCCAGTGCTCTGTAAGTACCCATGCGGTGGTCCGCACATTAATGACTACTGAAGAAATTGTCAAGTTGACCACATCAAATAACCTCATTGTAAGGCCTGTTGCTTTCACAGCAACCTTCTTTGAAAACTCATTCTTGACCTTTCAGTTCTGGCTCCCGATAGAGGCCAGATTGGCCCCAACTAAGGGGTCCAGCACTAAGATTATCTCCCTGTAATTACCTCACAAAGATGAAAGGAAAGAACATGCTGTTTTGCCTGCCTGTCGATACATGTCGGCATGTGTGTTCCGCCAAAGACTTGAGTAGGGTTTGTATGCATGTGTTAATGGTAGCTCACGTGCATGTGTCTTTTTCCCTTCCCAAGTCTTCTAAAAGCACTATGCTAAAAGCCCCTTGGAGCTCCTAGATGATCACACACTAACAACCCATTCAAGAGTGTGCCTTCAATGTGTATTTCACCTTCCTATCCTATGTGTTGTGTATGTGTAACATGGTCCATTATGTTATGATACTGCAGTTATACAGTATGCTGTGCATGTCATTTTGTGGGCCGCACTGCATGTTTTGTGCTACTATGCTGCTTCCAGTGGGCTCTTGAGAGTAAACAAAGTGCTTCACTTCACATGGTACACATTATATAGCACCGCAAGGAGCGCAGGTTTACTTTGCTTGGTAAACCTAATCAAACTCCATTACATATCTTTATCTGTTCTCTTCCATCCTCGTTCACACAGGGAACATTTTCTGTATTAACTGTATAGATCACATGGGTTTGATGGAATTTGAAAACAAGAAATTTGAAAACATGTGCCATATGCAACACCCTATTAAACACCTTTGGGATGATATGGACCCAAAATCACCCAAATCAATGTCTGATCTCTATGATGCTCTGGAGTCAATGATTTTGAATCAAAAGAGAGTTAATGATTAAAATGTAGTTTGAAACATGTAAATGTGCTCTTTGTATTCTTGTTGTTTAAAAAATACATGCCATTTTTAAGAAAAATTTTTAGATGTCTTTTGTTATGCAACAACCAAGTAATTAAGTATTTTGGGTAACACTTTATTTTAAGGTGTCCTTGTTACATGTACTTATTATTATAATAACAATAAATTATGCATAATTAGATGCAAGTAACCCTAAATCCTAACCCTAACCATATAGAAGTACATGTAGTTAATTCATATTACTGTGCACTTAAATGTATAATTACACTGTAACGGGACACTAAAATAAACTAACCACATTTTTTAAAGAAATTTTTTAATGTAATAACTTATTTGAATGAAAATGGCATGTTCTGTAACAATTAAGTGAAAGTGTAAAAGCGAAAGTGGCGTGACATACGGCCAAATATGGTGAGCCATACATAGAATTTGTGCTCTGCATTTAACCCATCCTAAGTGCACACACACAGCAGTGAACACACACACACACACTGTGAACACACACCTGAAGCCGGCATCCATTTAAGCTGCGGCGCCCGGGGAGCAGTTGGGGGTTCAGTGTCTTGCTCAAGGGCACCTCGTCATGGTATTGAAGGTGGAGAGAGCGCTGGACATTCACTCCCCCACCTACAATTCCTGCCGGCCCGAGACTCAAACTCACAACCTTTGGATTACGAGTTCGACTCTCAAACCATTAGGCCACGACTTCCCCTGAAATAATATATCAAAATACGGTTACACTTTATTTTAAGATGTCCTTGTTACAGTATAATAAGGACAACTAGAAACCATACATTTACTATACGGTTAGGATTAGGATTAAAGTTTGATTTAGGGTTACTTGCATGTAATTATGCAGAATGTATTGTTATTATAATAGTAAGTACAAGTAACGTCTAACAAGGACACATTCAAATAAAGTGTTACCAAAATATATTATATATAATATGTTATAATATTATAAATATATACTGTCCAAAATATCATGAATTATTCATTCATAAATTATGTTATACATCACAAATACGTTGTTTAAACCTGTCTAAAACTTGCCTTGTCATAAATATGTTTTATTACGTGATATTGTAAGAAATCTATAGACCTTGCCACATGAGAGTCTACATGGATCATCTCTGTGATATGTATTTATAAAAATTGTTCTTACATGTAAAACATTAATAAGTAGTGTTTAAGTAATAAGTAATACGTTTAATTAATTTTTTTAAAGAAATAGTTAGATAAATTAAAATCAATTAAATTAATAAATATTTAAATGAAATACATTTTTCCAAAGCAATTATAACTTTTAGTAATGTTTTCTTTAAAACATCTATTTGTTTTATTTTAAGAAAAAGTAATTTATCTTCATTCCAGCATCACCCTGACCTCTTGACCCTCTTGTGCAAATCCCTGCATCCATTTTCCAACATCTAGTAAAAATCCTTTCCAGAGGGCACATATGAATGTGTTGTTCAGGTGTCACATACATTTGGCCCTATATTGTATGTTTCCACAACCTGAAGAAGACTGGATTGTCCCATTATTCAAATAATGTGTTCTCATCCCATCAAGTCACTGGAAATAATGTTAGTACTTAAAGGTTCCACGTGATTCCGGTAAAGATCGTAAAACCCATCTGCATCCATTATAGCTGCATGCAAGACTCCTCAAGGAAAGGTTTTTGCCTACAGCAGCTGTGTTCACTGCGTTTTTCATGTCACACCGCCTCTGTACATGTACGCGTGCATGCGAATGTGTGTACAAGTGCATGAGCATTAGAAAGTACACCTGCTCTGGAATGAAAAAGTCCCTTGTCTGCAATTTACATGCAAATCAAAACACATCCACTTTCCAGCACAGAAATGCATTCTGGGATTGTCAGTTTCCTCTGGCCCGTACAGGTCAAGCAGAAGTTATTGTGCGTGTTTGTCACATTAAAACACACTAAATTGCCCTTGTTTCTTTCTCCTCCCAGCAAGACCCAAAGAGTTTTTACTCTCCTGTCCACAGTGTGGTGAGAAAATGGCCAATTCTCTTATTTAACCTCCATTGCCATATTTATATATCTATTTAACTTGTGCAGGCCCACGGTTATGATTTGATGGTGTTTGCTCGACTCCAGGCTCTGAATTATGGAATATAATTGAAGAGTCAAGTTGTTTTTCATCTTTGTTGTGAGGCGTTATTTGTTCACCCTACAGTTCCACATCGCTGCCTCTGATTGAACAGAAGGGAAGAAAACTGTCAAACTATCATGGATCTCTCTCCCGCCCTTCATTTTATTTGTATTTTACTCTCTCGCGCTTTAATATAGTATCTCTCTCATCCACACACCCTCTCATTCTGCTTCTTGTCGATTTCCCCAGTGTGCTCTTAAACTGCTAGTGTAATTTAAATACGGAGCTCCGCGTTAGCGGGAGGCACTTTGCCTCTATGATGGGGGAGAGGATAGCAGAACAATAAGGCGAATGAGATGGGGAGGGCGGAATGGGAATTGGCTTACATTATCACACAGCATCTAAAACCAGAGAGCAGAGGGCTTCAAACACAATGTGCACTAACAGCCCTGCCCTTGAATGCTAAGCAGACCTATATAAAGCAGCACAAAGAGCAATTTGTGTTGCGTTTTGTTTAGTTTGGGCGTTTTTCTTGCAATTTCACTCCGTCGCAGAACTTTATTGTGGAACAAAAGAGATTCGACATCAAAATGCACCGAGCATCAGAGGCCGAACATCAACGGGCCGCTCAGAGCAAGGATTGGCTGAGAGATTAGAAACGTATGGCTCTCTCGGCCCGCAGTGACACCTGCGTGTGTGTTGCACGAGGGCCAAAACCTTGCGCAGTGCTGCACTGGAAAGATAACTGGAGTGTTGCGCCTGAGGGTCTTGTTGTGATGAAGCTTTTCCTTTGCTTCTGTCCCCAGATGAGTGTTTTTGGACTTTTCAGGAGGACAGGAGTCCTTTTTTGTGTTGTTTCCTATCTTTTAAACAAAGCATGTCTATTTTACGGCATGAAAAAGTGCCACTTAGTCTGTGATCCATCCTCTTCTTCTACTGTGTGGTCATTCTTTTCCTTGATGTTGTCTTTCGTTCTGTTTTTTCTCTTCCGCCCCTCCCCCGTTCCTCTGTGGCTTGTTCGGCATTATGACTAAGAGTCACTTTGAGTTGCTGACCTGCTCTTTATTGATCGGGGTCGATCTGACTGTATCTCCCTCCCAGTTTCACTCAACTGGACCTCATCAATAAACAGATTCTCAAAATGATGAAGACTGGAGTAGTCAGAGAGGCATTCTTTTCATCTTCTCAGTCACACAATGGCTGGTCACTATTGCATTGTGTCTCTTTAGACTGCTTTCTTTGATTTCAGTTCTATTTGTCATGGCTCTCATAATTATTGATCTGGGAAATGTATTCTCTTTCTCTCAAGCTTCCTGCTGTTTTCGTTATTCTGGAGCGCCGTGCAAGTCTATATGTGCCTTCTGTCTTAGTGACACTAATACTTCCTCTAAACGATCCAGAAGTTTAGATTTACAAATATACTGTTACCGAACACTGGTTCACTTTACTCAAGAGCAAATAACCTCTGTGCAACCTCCTAACTCTTGTGTTATGCCTGCTATTATCTTGAAGAGCATGTCATACAACATGTGGCCTACAATATAACTAATGACTAACTGTAGTACTGATGTTGTAAAAGGGGACAAAATAAGCTTATAAGTCATACTTTTACAAAAGAAATTCAGGAGCCTCCATCTGTTTTTTGCCGGTAGAGGGTATAAATGGACACTCTCTGAAGAGTTTATTTGCATTTGATCTCTGAACAGGATGTGGACTCGTGTAGATAAGGTCACTTCCCACACACTCAATCTGTGCATGATTGCATTTCTCAGTATATGATATATAAGGGATATGATCTCACTCACTGGCTCACCATATGGTGGGGAAGTAATCTTTCTCTCCCTGCTGATTGGACAAGAGAGTGTCTTCTGTAATTAGATCAGATTAGAAGGAGGTTGGGGGTTTTGCCTTTGATTTTTATTGACTAATAAGGCTAATTAACTAAATAATAAACACTTTTTCTTAGTTCAAAGAACGAATGATCAATTATTAAAGTACTGTTCATACAGAAGCATGGTCTGTGCCTGGTCTGCAGGCACAGACCATTTATGAGATTAATGAAAAAATATATATTTGAAGAGTTAATTTGCAAAAACAGATCGACAAAACGTAGTTTTTAACAATTGTCAAAAATCATGTTTTTTCATTGACCATTCCAATTAATCGCAATCAAACTGAAGTTTTATTTTGTTCATTTGTTTATTGACTTGGTTAAAAAATAAAACAAAACATCTAACTAACACAGTCATACACAATAAAAACATTATAACATAATAGAAAACATGATTTCTGAAAATGAAAAAACTGAGTTATTTGTTCTTTCAAATAAACTCTTCATTTCTCAATTTACTTTCTTAAACTCCTCTCTCTTTCTCTCTGTCGGTCTTTGCCTCTCTCTCACTCTCTCTGGAGCATATGTCAGGGGAACAGCAGAGCTAATTAGTGACGTGTATTGTATTAGTCTTACACTGCTGTTCTGCCTGACTGTGGGTTCTGTTGTCTGCAGCAGGAGGTCTTTCATTGCTCCTAATGGGGTTTACCCCTCTATCGCTCTCTGTTCCATTCAGCAAATCTACCGTACTACCCCCATCCACACCTCAGTCAGTCCTCACTCATTCAGACTAAATCACCTGTAAAATCAGTACTATATCCAGCCTGTAGTTACAAAGTTTTGGGAGTGACAAGTGCCATTTATATAACCGCTACCCCTTTTTTTTACGCTTAAAACTAGGTATTATTAAATGAATGTCAATCTCTTTTGTGTTTACCCAACAAAGTACAGAAAGCATCAAACCCAAAACTGGCAGTGAATTGCACGTGTATTATATTCAACAACCCCATAAATCACCACAGACATTTACATTACACAGAAAACATGGAAACACCAAATAGAAAACATGAAATGAAATTATCAAAAATAATCAATATTGGGGTGATATGAACCAAGAAAAAGAACGGTAGAACTTAGCTGATGATGAAGCCAACCATGTTTGTTAATGGATGAAATTATGATGTCCATACAAAAATCCCCACTCTAGGAAAGCAGTGTTCAATTAGTGTTAATCCAATGTCGACATGAGCAAGTCAACCTAGATACAACAAAGAGTCCTCCTGTATTCCACATGTAGAATCCACCTGCTCTTTGTGTTTGTGTAAATGAACAAGTGTTCATGAGTCCAGCATTAAACAACAAAGTGGTCAGTTTGTGGAAGCACACCTTTTGAATTATTTCTTCATAAGAAAGAAAGCAAGAAATAAAGGTCCGTTGACAACTAGATTAAGGAATGAATCATCTAAAGTATTGTTCTGGTGTGTCCCGAATAAAGCTGGGACTTTACATTTATAATGGTTAATGTTGTAATAAAGGATGCAACAAGAGACATAGTACCCAGACTTGTGCAAAATTCAGATTTGAGGAATTGTCTTCCTTTGAATTCATGAGTTGGAAGTTAAATTGGAATGACAGGAAAAGGAATGTACTTCAATTCAAATATTTTAATTAAAACAAATTCAAAACATGTAATGCATTCAAGCAAATCACGTGGTTTATCTGTATAATCTATATAATAGATATAGTGTGTAGTGTGTGTGTGTGTGTGTGTGTGTGTGTGTGTGTGTGTGTGTGTGTGTGTGTGTGTGTGTGTGTGTGTGTGTGTGTGTGTGTGTGTGTGCGTGTTTTTTGTGGTTTATGAGGACACAAATTTGTATAATGACATGGGTATGACATAGGTATTACAAGGAGAAGGTGATTTATGAGGACATTTTCAGTGTCCCCATAATTTAAAATGCTTATAAATCATACAGTGTGCCTTTTTTGGGGGGAAAGTAGAAATGCACCGTCTCCTGTGAGGGCTAAGTTTAGGTGTAGGGTAGGTGTAGGGCAATAGCACTTACAGTTTGTACAGTATAAAAACCATTACGCCTATGGAGAGTCCCCATAAACCATAAAAACCAACATGTGTGTGTGTGTGTGTGTGTGTGTGTGTGTGTGTGTGTGTGTGTGTGTGTGTGTGTGTGTGTGTGTGTATGTTTATGTAAATGTAAATGTATGTATGTTTGTATATAATTTATTTGTTGTTTGAATAGCTGTGGAAATTAATGTTTAAGTATATGCATAGCATATCTACATATATATATATATATATATATATATATGTATGTATGTATAATATATGAAGAATAAGACATTAATATATGCTTTATAAATACTAATATACAGCCAATATGCTAGTAAAATGCATTCTAATAAGTAGCTTGTTTATAGTGAAAAGTTTTCCTTAATCTAAAAAGTGTTAGCACCCTTATAATACTAAATTAATTTGTTATATTGTTTGGTAATTAATTTGGTTGCACAATGCATTTTTCATTTCGGTATATAATCGTGTGTGTACAGAACATGATTACACATTTATTTTTCCTATTGACAATACTGGCCCACTCCTCCGATTTTATGAACCGGCCCAAGAGGAAAATGTGTCGGCAGTCTATCCTCTTCCTGTCCCCTCTGGATTCAATCTCTGAGCCCGAGGGGGGGTATGTGAGCGCACATGTCAAAAGTCACTGCACCCGAGGGGCCGCACTTCTCCAAGCCAAGCTGTGTCTCTCTTCTGACAAAGGCAGTGACGATTGTCCTTTCAATGCAGCATTAATTGTATTTGAGCATCACGCCATCCAAAAGAGACAAAAGCACAAGTTTGTATCTTTGTCTCAATCTGTGGTCTGTTGTCTCGGAGGTTTTGGCTCCATATAATTTTGTCATTTATTCACATTTATATTCCTCTGCAGTCTCATGTGTTTAATATAGGTCTGGTCACCACAGCAACTGAACTATGACCTGCTTCCACATCCTGTCTTTCGTTTCTCATCTCCATAACCTCACATAATCCGAACCGTCTCATTTTCTCCCCTTCCTGCAGTATTGATACCGTTGAGTATTGTGGTCTTGTAAGTGTGTTTTATCCACTAGATAAATGGCAAGCAGACCATCTGAAGGCTGAATGTGTATTAATATTGATTTAGTTGTTGAAGACGTATCTAACTCCATCCTCATCACAGATGAAATATAATAAGCCCAGGCCAAGCTTTTTAATGTGCGCCTCCTAATATAGTATTCAACTTTAATCTTTATGAATTATGAATTTCGCTCTCTGGTCGAAAAAGCTAAATTTACATAACCCCCTTTGACCAGCTCATGTATTTTTAAAAAAGACCAGGCTTTATTTTCCTCTTCTCTTTCTCTTCCACTTTGACAATCAAAACCGTCGTTATAATATTAAACAAGGTCATTTACATTTCTCTGCTGAATGTAATGGCGCTTTATTGATCTACGGGTGTCACGTTATCCTCATTAAATCAGTGAAGGGACGAGGCGCCGTACACACGCTTTCCTCGGCTCCTCTGATCTGTGCTCTATTTATGATGCGCTTGTAAAAGTATTTACAGAATCCTGGAAAGACGTTTTTAAAATTGAAATGAGCCACACTGAAGAGTGAGTGAAAGAGTGAAAAGCCCTGATGCCGCGCTCCCATGCGCACACACGCGCACCTATCATGTCAACCTTTTCAAACGGCAACAGACTCTTTCTGCAGCCTGGTAGGCATGTTGTCATGTTGCTATGCTACCTGAATGTCAATATGCAGGCAGTACTGAAGAGTGATGGACATCTGCGGAGTGTGAGAATGAGAGAATTCCCCTTTGCATTCTTATTTTTCATCTCTCTTTGTTCTTAAAGGAATAATTCACCCCAAAAGCATATATATTTTATCATAATTTATATTTTCAAACCGTTGGACAGAAGTGCGAATAACAAAGAAATGTCTTATATTAAAATTATTATGAAATGTAACATACCATTCAAAAGTATAGGGTTGGTAAGATTTTTTTGAAAGAAATCCTTATGCTCACCGAGGCTGCATTTTTCTAATCAAAAATACAGTAAAAACAGTAAAATCAGGGAAATATTATTACAATTTAAAAGAATGGTTTTCTAATTGAATATATTTTAAAACATAATATATTCCTGTGATTCAAAGCAGAATTTTCAGTATCAATTTAAAGTCTTTACTGTCACATAATCCTTCAGAAATATTGTAATATATTAATTTGCTGCTCAAGAAACATTTATTATTATCAATGTTGGAAATGGTTGTGCTGCTTATGTTCCTTTGATGAATGGAAAGTTAATCAATGTAATATGTCCTTGCTGAATAAAATTATACATTTATTTATTTATTTAAATCTTACTTACCTCAAAGTTTTAAATGGTAAAGACAACATTCTAAAACCACAATAATATGATATAAAGTCACATTGCAAAAAAAAATAGAAAATCCCAATTACTGGGAAGTGGAGTTAAGTGGAAGTGGGCTTATATAGAGGGGTGAGTAAACAATAAACGGATGGACGGATGAATGGGTGGAAGAATGGTTGGGTGGAAGGATGAATGAATTAATTAATCTTTTTAGGGTGAACTCTTCCTTTAAGAGTACTAATAGAAACCAACACTGATATATGTTTATGCTGTAATAAATAAAGTGGTCTCCCGACAGCACTATTAGCTAGCATAATGCCGATTTAGTGTATTTGTTGTGGGTACTTTATTCAAGATGATGAAAGTGGCTGTGATCACGGTCATGCTCCACGGTATGAGATTCTTGGTTAAGCACAGCCTAATGGTGGACCATGTCATGTATGTGCATAACCAAGCCCTGTGTCACATCCACTTATTTGGATTAATTAAAAATTACCATTAGCAGAGTGTCATTAAAGTCATTATGGCTAGATGGGATGTGAAAATCGAGAAGCACCATCAGAGGAGAGGATACGAATGATTTAATGGGAAACAGAGGTTAAGTTTACCGGAGACTAAGAAAGACTCAATCACTCACCAAAGACAAGATCAGATTTACACAGTACGTAAGAGAAACGAGAGCTGCAAACACTCAACTACAACATGCAATTATCTTTTATTAAACGTAAACAAAGATAAGGAAAATGTGAAAGAACACGATAAATATGCATCAAATGTTTTTTGGTTTTTTTTAGACCTCAGCCATACACAGTCCAGTTTTATAAATTAACAGAGCACTTTCAAAATCAAGTAAATCTATGGATATTTCTTCAACATACTTATAAAATCCTGGATTGATTGATTGATAAATAAATAAACAAATACATTTACAAATCTAAAAAAAAAGCTCATGGGTGTTTTGGGGAATTTTTGCCAAAATGTTCACACTCAAATTCAAATGTTTACCCTACAGACATACAAAGGAGGAAAGGAAACCCTTTGAACTACAAAATGTGAGTGTAATTATTTATAAATAGCATTATAGATATTTCAAATATTACAATAAACACTAAAAAAACATGGGCGCTTTTTGAATTTTTTTCTTTTACATTTTATTTTTTAATCTGTAATTCAGGATCTATTAGGGCCTGCTATTTGAAACGTACTTTGTTTGATGCCACTAATGCCAAAATGTATCAGATTTTTTTTTTTTTTAAATAACAGCTTCCAAACAGGAGTTACTGCATCATAAATGAAGCGAGTGAAATTGTCATATTTTGCATCTACAAGTGTCATTTTGAGTTTCCTTTGCAAAAACAGGCTATATAAAACATTACATCCATAATCCTATTTTACTATGTGCCATAAGCACTTTTCTTGTTTATTGATGGAATTATGTTTCATTTTTATGTTCTTCTAAGTAGTAATGTTCAAAATTGCATAAGCGAATTGGAGAAAATTTCACATTTTGTGTTTTATGTTATCAGATTTATTCTTTCAGGAGACACAAGATTGTATAAAATATCAAATATATCTAGTCTATCACAATCTAAAATATAATCCACATCTTCCAACTTTATAACATTCCATTTATGTGCATTCTGTATTGGTATACTGTTTGGAGCATCAGCTCACCAGTTCACCTGTAACTTGCATCGTTGGTCTCCATCATCTGTTGCCCCTGGACACAAGCTAACAGCTCCTCCGTGTTGCTAAAGCTGTCTGTCACGGCTCTCTGCACTTCAGAATGTCAAACAAACAAATATCACTTCATCCACTCTGTACTGTAATAATCCATGTATATTTACTGTACATTCGCCGAAATGCATACTGTACTACACTTTGTATCAATAGAGTTAATTGGACAGTTAGCCGTGCTATCACGTTCTCTCTATAACGATTTTATAAAAATACCGGAGCAAACACTCACAGCGCTCATAAATGCTCACCAGATGCATGTCCTCACCTCTCCACGGTGCAGCTGATCGCTCTTCATCATCTATAACTATCTATCTATAACCGATGTGTTTAACCTTCCACTGCGCCACTTCCGTCTTCACATCAGTTCAGGAAATACATTTCCAACACAGTCAGCGCTCCTCCGGACACGCTCTCTCACTGTGCGCGCCCCCTCCCCGCCCCCCTTCTGACGTGTCAACTTTCACAGCTCTCACTGGCCACGGCCAGTGACTGACAGCTAATCTGACCTATTAGACAGCTCTGAATAGCGTAGAATTATAGATATAGTTTCAACCGAGCGCATATGATTTGAAGAGCAGTGTTTTGCCAAAAGCGCGTCTGGAACACATGACGATTGCTCAGCTTTGGGAGCACGCAGAAATGTAAAAATGGTCTCGTTTGAAAGAAGAGATCCTAATCTAAAAATGTATATAGAATTTGTGACTGTTTGCGGCTGACTGAAGCAGTAGTAAGAGTAGGAAAATGACAAAAACTAAGTTTGTGAAAAGGTGAGAAAAAGGACATTGTAATTCTGTTGAAGATAATTCGATCTGTGATTGTCACAAAATGAAATAATCTATATAGTCAGAGAATTTCTGAGAATGAGATATTTATTATGATATATGACTTGACTGTATTGTGAAAAATATAAAAAATACTCATTCTTAGGAAAAAATCTTTGCAAGCGTTAGGCAAATTTTTGTGTGGGACGTATACAATTCTAAGCTTGATTTTACTGCTTTATGTATCATAAAACCAAAAGTTATGGTATTCATTATAAAGAAGAGCACCTAAGCTTTCAAATGAAACCATATATGGGCTGATGCCATATAAGAAAGGCTATGTAAAAGAAACATTATTTGTTTTTATTATTATTGTGGACCCGTTTCCGGGTCAGAGTTTGAGTGTTTTTTATGTAAATAGAAAAAAAATTGGTACCACTTTATATTAAGGTGTTACACATGTTACATGTCCATACAATTATGATAACAATAAATTATACACTAAGAAAAATCCTAATCCTAACCCTAACCATATAGCAAGTATATGTAGTTATTTAATATTACTGAGTACTTAAATGTATAATTACACTGTAAACAAAACAAAATAAAGTGTAACCTAAATATTTAATTTCAGCTGCCAAGGCAACATTTCTTATTTTGCTTAGCTTAAAACACAGACACCCCCCCCCCCAAAAAGGTAAAACACTACAGCTAAATTACTCAAATTGAACTAAAAATAAAAAGAAACTGAAAATGATATTAAACTTGCCCACTTTTAAGTTTTTTGTTGATTTACCCTTGTCCCACAAACAAATTTTTTTTTATATTAAAATCTATCATAAAGTATATTTATTTAATAAATTAGAATTGTATACGTTTTTAAAACTTTAATAAATGTAAAATTGAATTTGACAAATTAATACATTTGATGAATTAGGAAAACAAGGAGAACTCTGAATGAAGACAAAAATAAACAAACATTTTTCCAAATTTGTTTCAAAAAAGTTTTAAAAAATAAAATGGACTAGAAAATATTAATTATTTTAATCTAGTATGCATAAATAATATAGCATAATTAGCCAAGACAAACAAGTCTTCCAAACATTTTCTTCCAAAATGTAATTTCTATCATTGTCATTTAACTACAGAATATTATTTAAAAAATACAAATTAATATGACACATCAGAATGTTCACTGCTGGATATTGTCATTAGACAAAAAACCAATGTCAATAAAACAACAGCTTTTACGTGGAGTGAATATGACTGTACATTTTTTGTGTTAATTTTTTATTTATTAATATTGCTGCATAAAACCTCCCAAAGTGATTGCCAACATAAAACATGCCAGTATGTTTTCTACTTCTCTCTTTAGTCATCATGTTGCTTTCTGAGTTGGTTGTTTTGCATCATGGATTTCAATCTCATTTTATGCTCTAAATTATCACTTAATGAATTTATGGCTTGGTTTTTGAGAACATTGGCTCCCTAATAAGATTGTTAGTCTGTCGAAAAGCATGCCACACTCATTATGTTTTCCAATGGCGTGATTAAGTTGATTTGCAGAGCAAATCCATCAAAAGGGACAGGAGCATATACAAACCAATACACATAACACGCTATAACATGATTATATGATTTAATAAGTTATTAATGTAGTACACAGTGAAAGTAAAGTCATAAAGCCGAGCACAAGAAATACTAATACAGGAGAGCCGATTGGCGAGCAACCATGCAGAATGCATTTTATCATCTGGATACTTGCTTAATTCAGTTCATAAGCTTTTCATACGTTAATATGAACAAAATAAGCAAATAATTGAAAAGTGAAATTGTTCAGTGGTGCTGCACCTAAACATAAACTAACTCAGGGACGTGGAAGCATAAATCAGCCGGTATATCGTCTCCTGTGAACCATAGACTGGCATTGTGGTTCTGATAATTAATGCAGATTTGTTTCAAATGCCGGCGTAATGTTTTGCTTGCGATGCTATAAATAAAAAGCAGCCCTTTTATTTGGAAAAGTGGATCTATAAAAGTTGCCTTATTTTTTACTCTTCAAAAACAGTCGTATTATCCATGCATAGCTTTGTTTGAAAGTTTGTTTTGATGTGAAACCAATTATTGTGCTGAACTTATGGCCCTATGATTTTGTGTTTGGATTCTAACCATACAACCATGTAACGGAGCCAAACACTCAATCTATCTGTGCATAAATAATTCATGGCCATCAAGGAGGAGGAGGAGGAGGTTCGTTGGATGGCATGTTGCTTTCTGTCACCCATCCAGAATTTAACTAAAATTACAGCTTAAACGAATGATGAAAAGAGATGACATTTCAAGCCAAAATGCGCCCATAACTTCACTCTCTCTCCATTTCTATCCCTCCCTTTCTCTCTCTTTTTCTTTCTCCCTTGCTCTCCTAGATATATGTCACAGAAAACAGCCCAAACAACGTCTTAATGGTGTCAGTGTTGGCGTTATTGACCGCTGCCACCTCCTCTTAGCGTTGAGTCTGTCACAAAAAATGTCACTGGCTTCCACTGTCAATACCAGGTGTAAAAAAGAGAGAGAAAAAGAAAATGCACATGTGTGGAGCAGCAGGGGATCGCTTATGTCACACAGACTTATGCTTTAATCCATAGCTGTGTGGTCCTCACCAATAAATGGCTTCTAAGCGGACACTTCAGTTTGTGACAGCTGTGTTTCTGAACAGATGCTTGCCCTTACATTTCCGCAAAACATTTTAGTGACCAAGGGTCAATGACGAATTTTAACATCACTTATGGATCACCCTCAATTCAAGGGTTGAAGATTATTTGAATTTTGAAAATTGGATTTTGAAAACATTACTTGCGTTCCACTTTTTCTCAGATATATAGAGTATAGTTTTACCAGAGCTGGGTATTACTTACAAATTACTGATTCCATTTGATATGACAAAAAATTGTAGTTCGTAACGTAATCCATTACATTCCACAGTTTAGGTAATTTAATCAGACTACTTTTAGATTACTTTTGACCTAACTCGTTTATCACATTGATTTGAATAGGATAGTCTTGAACTATACTGATATAAACTAATAGAAAATATATTAAATTAATTTAATTGAATGAAAACATTAATTTCAATAAACATTACATTATGTCAAGGTTTTTCAAAACTAGGGTTTGTGAGTTTAAGGAAAATCGAATAATTAATGAAATCATAAAAACGTCAATCAAAATAAAAACTAAAAAAATGAAAGATTTTATTTGTTTTAATGTCCACAAAAAAAATAAATCTGAAAGTATATAAACAGTAGGCTATTTCAGAAAATAATATTTAAAAGATGAAAAAGAGAAACCATTGAGACTAAATAAATCATGAATAATTTATTAATATTTTGTGAATAATATGTTATCATGTGATCAATAAAAAAGTAACTGTAGTCTGATTTCATGTATGTAATTTTAGGAATTTGATTACGTAATCCAGATTAAATGTAATCTACTCCCCAGCTCTGAGTGTCATATATGGGATTTTAATGTAAGGAATGTTAATCTAGTAATGCTGTTATTAGGTATTGAGGTTCAAAACCTTACCTTACATTTTATGTATTAACTTTAGATTAATTATTTAAACTAAACCAAATATTTAAACTTTTTCTTTTAATAATTATACTTAATTACTCAACTTAATTAATTAATCATATATTATATATAATTATATTATTATTTATTTATTATTATTATCATTAATAAGAATTAATCATTATTATTATTATTTATAATAAGAAATACAATTAAATAATACAAGTAATAATAATTATAATTAATAATACTTATGTATAATGAATTTTGATTATATATGCATCACTTGACTAAAATTGAAGTGACATGAGAATTAGACATGATAATTCTGTACTTTTTTCAAATGCGATAATTTAGGATAGTTAAACCAGTTAGGAGCATATTAAATGCTGAACCAATTATTCAAGTGTAAAAACCAAACTTAACTTAACACTGAATTGACAAAAACATTACTAAATTATAGTTGTAGTATCATGAACTGTTGCATTTATTCCACAGATATAAATTATTTGTATTGTACATAACTTGTTTTAGGCCCTTCAATATGTTCAGAAATCTTGTCATATCTACTAATACGTTATTTTCATACTCTCAGCCATTTTTAAGAATACGCATAGTTAGTTTCTGAATAAATGCTATGATGATTCATGAACTCCCTTCTAAATGTTCACAGTGCTATTGTTAAAAGTTCCAGTTAATAACAGTTTCAGTGGGGAGTTTTTAATTACATCTTTACTCTTCCCCTTTAGTGTTCCCTCTTAAATGTGAAGGTCATAAGAGTGTTTTGTAGAAGTAAAGTCTTTCTCCTCGCTCTCTACCTCTCACACACACAAACCAGCCTTGAAGCACACACACACACTCACAATAACACACAAATGAAAGTTAAATCTGCATGGTGCGCGGTAGCTCTTTTCACCTGTCATCTCCCATTAGAGTGTGCAGCGAGTGACCTTGGGCCGTCTCCCCTGCATTAGGGCCAGAGGGGAGTGAACATTGTCTCAGTGTTGAGTTAACGTAATGATAACTCTGTGAAATCAGGCCCGCGCCCTGCACCGGCTCCTATTACGCCTCCCCAAATTAATTTGCAAGGTTGATTCTGCCTTGCTAATGCATATGGCGCATGCTAACCTGCCCACTCGCTGCTATTGAATGCGCTTGCATCCGCACACACGCTCAGGGATGGAGACGTCCAAGGTTTAAAGCAAATTCATCATTAGGCGCTATCTAAATGTGAACAATTCACGTCATACTTTATGTACATTTTAGATGTTATAAAACATGCTTTTAAACAGCCATTAAGAAGTCTCTGAGCTAAAATCACCCGAAACTGACAACAAGAAAAGACTTATGTATTGAGGTAGGCCTAATAGTTTTTTTTTTTTTTAATAAGCAGGCTTTTAGACATGGTTGTCATTCACTGATGGAGAGGTGGATGGATTTTTAAAACTAAAGTGATAACGGAAGAAGGGACAGAAGAATAGAGCCAGTGCGAGATTCGCATCAGCACTAATGTGAGCTGACAGCTATAGTAGCCTTTTCCTCTGTGCGCTTTCTTCTCTTTCATACTAATCCAAATAAGTCACCAATCAGCACGTATTAGACTTGTTTAGAGTTACGTGCCTCTCTAACGGGCGAGCCGGTCAGCTTAATGATTGATTCGGTGGTTACGGGAGAAATGAGAATGAGAGAGAATTCGTGTGGTTGAGGGGTGAAGGAGGGGGTGGAGGAGGGAAGGACGAATGAAGGGAGGGAACGGTCATATTTAAGTCTTATTTACTCTGTCTTTTTGACAAAGAGGCTGATGGGACGTGACATGGCGCTATGAGAGTGTAACGAGGGCGTCTGCATCTCGGGTGTGGACAGAATCTTTTAGTGTGCAGCTCTCACCACATATCTAGGTTAGGTTAGGGTTGACTTGAAGGTGGCAAACTTTTGGTGTAAACCATGGTGCACTTTGTATAACTTATTCTGGTCAAGAATTGCCCAATTAAGGGCTTTTCACCACCCGTTAAAGATCTTGAGCGTTTAAAACAACAGACAACATAACTGCAGCAACACACACTCATAATGAGCAATGTTATCGTCCATTGGTGTGGACACTAATGTAGTTATTGTTAAGTTATTGTTCTGGATCTAAAGAGGTCTTTAGAATGCCAGGGGAATGGCTATTATGTAAAGTGATCATCTTTGGTGTTCTTTGGTGGGACGTTTAGGGGCCGACAAATCTGAAATTGAAACTGTAATGGTGCCTGTTGGTCTCGACTGGTAATTGGTCACCTTCTATTGGTGGCTTGTTAAAACCACTAAATCCTAATGGAATATGTCCCAAAACATACTATAGAAACCCATGTTTAATGGTTTTAATGGTTAAAATTGTATGGTTTGTAATCTTGGTAATGGTATTTGTTTTTGAAACCAATCAAATTTCTGTGATGGTTTCTATTTTATTTTTTTCGCAACAATAAGCACAACTCTTTTTGTTAAATGTCAGTTTTAATAAACAGTAATATAAAAGTATATGTACAAAGCATAAAAGGCTTATATAAGAGAAAATAAAGACAAAAGCAAACAATTAAGTCGAACGTATGGTGAAAAGTCAGCGCTGTACTACGGTAAAGTTCAAAATAAATATATATTTTGGTACCATTCACAACTTTTGATAGAGGAAACGGAAGTAATTGCGTACCGTACTGTACTGTACTCTACCGAACCGTACCGCTCAGTGGAAACGAGCCATAAGAAGAGCCTGATTTGAGAAAGGGGATTTTTAAATAGGGATTTAGAAAAAAATACTGGGTGGATTTTTATAATTATAGGATGGATGTGTACACACACACATACATGTATGTTCAAACAACTTAAAAAGTGAATTTTGCATCCGATGACCCCTTTAACAGCTTACAGCTCTTGTGATTAGCTATAACAAGATATCATGACAAGTAGGCCTACTAGCCTAGCATATTGCTAAGCTATTCCCCTTTCTCTTTTGTTTTTGTTTGTTAGCAATATCATGTACATTACATATCAAATTATACAATCAAAGCTAAAATGGTCTAACTACTTTAACTTAGTGTTAACTGTTTAAGAAAATCTCTTTTGATTGGTTATAACACAATATTATAACAATTAAACTCTTTGTGTTTTCAGTCAGCAAGTTAAAAGCAAACAACCTATTAGCATAGCGTTGTTGTAACAGCTTAAAAAGCTATTTTGATTAGCAAGAACAAGATATAGTGACAATTAAACCAATTGTGTTTTCAGGTATCCGGTTAACAACTCAACCTACTCTAGCACTATAAGAAAGGCTAAATAAAGTATACATTGGTGTCCTTCAAGTTATCTTGTTTACTCCCTAGTGATTGTCGCATACAAAGTCCTGCATATGTTTTTTAACTACAAATGTTAAACAAGAAATTACAAGAACACGTGTTTTGATCAGGCATAATGTGGGCTAGAATTATGCAACAGGGTAGTTCATCATTGAAATCGTGGTAAAGGCATTTCCCTGAGAGTTTGTGCAAACATCTCTGCAGAAACTAGTTTGGTGATTTGTGACCATAAAGGTATGTATTTTTTGGTTTTAGTTGTTGCTGTTTTGTGACAATATCTCAAGGACATCTATAAATAAAGCAGAATGCGTTGTTGTCCTTGAGGATATCATGTTTACTTGTTTATTCCACTGATTTATTTGTTCAAACCACATAATACGCTACTTGTGTAATATTAATGGCAAAATCTAATTGTGAACATGTAGCAGTATTATTTAAAGCTCATACTTATACGATTCCAGTTTGGAGTGTTTTTTTCCCATCATTATTTGCTGTAATAGACAGAATAGAAGTGTGTTCAAGTATTGGCAGTCTAAAGCAGTGATATTATTTTTTCATTGTTTTTTTTGTGTGTGTGTTTTGCCTTTAGAACAATCTCTCTCTACGTGTATTTAAAGTAGCCTATATAACAATTTTTGATGTTCTTGCCTCTCAGAGACCTGTCAGCCGAGAACATCAGTATTCTGATCTCATCTTTGCCCTATCACGCTCTCTCTCTCTCTCTCTCTCTCCGCTTACACATAGAAATAGTTTATGCTTCTGACAAGAAAATGCTTCTAATCCTGTGGTTTGTTAGGGAGCAAACATGCAATTGGCCAGTTATTATTCAGTGTGGAATTTTCTTTGCGGGGTGTTTGTGGTCTCCATGACGACTAAGTATAGAGCGCAGACACGAGCGACAGCCTCTTCCCCTCCCGGTACCACGGTAGTGGAAGATGGTAAAGAAGATAACACTCAAAAGCTTGCACTTTTACTTGGGCAAGCTCTAACCTGCCACTCACACACTGATAAAGAGAGTGTGTATTATTCATGCGATTCGGTATGAAGAGGTTTGCATTGTGTACATGAGATTTGTATGTGTGTGATTTATTTATGCATACTGTTATCTGAGTGTGGGATATTCATGGAATTTGAATGTATTTCAGTCCATTCACTGCAAGATTGCTGTTATTTAATGCCTTACATTTATTTGTTGAAGAGTGTGTGCCTGTGGTTTATGTTTGTGTTATAATAAAAGCACAGCTATGAAATCATCCGCTCCAGCTGAGCTCTGCACAATGGAGATGGGTTTCATCTTATTCTGATGTTTTCAGTTTGTTTTCTTTCCGTTATTATTTTAATATACAGGTTTTTATTTAGAGGGCCCTTTTGACCTTGTGGACTTTCTGAAAGTAAACTCTTCTAAAACACACTTTTCTCGGTCTTAACATGTTTTTATTTTATTTATTTTTTATTCCACAAATATTTCCTCTGGGGTGTCATTTTCAGCACATCCCAAATTATTTATTGTGTTTACAAATATTATCTGGTGGAAATTATATTAAAAAAAATTGTAGTAAAATCCCTTCAAGTAAAGTCTCTTAATTTCTCTAGCATTTTATGTATCCTTTCTAAACACAGTTAATGTTTTTTCATTGACCAATTTACAGCTTATTTAAAAATGACACACATTAATGAATATTCAGCTTTTTTCTTCACACATCACATCTAATTTTTAAGCTTCTCATAGACACAATCTCCTTGGTAAATGAATGTTTTGTAAAACATTTGGAAAAACTTTATTAAGGGGAAATTAATTCATAAATCATAAAAATGGTCATTTCTGAAAAATATATATAATTATTAAACTGATATTATTTGACTCTTTGCTTAGATACGGTGTTTTCAGTTTGGGGTCTGGAGAGTCTAGGAGGTCCATGAACATGTTTAAGGGGGGAAAAACTGTGACATTAATTGATATAATGTATTATTTGTATTAATTAATATAATTTATAATAATTAATAAAAAATAGATTGTACATAATTAATTTAAATAAATGAAAATACATCTAACTATACAGTAGAAGTAGAAATAAAATGTAATAATGTAATGTAATAAAAACATACATATTTTCCAAATGCTATTTAACACGTTTATATAGATTTTTCAAAGTATAAATAGCATGTAGCTGCTTTTTGCTTTTATTTATTTATAAAAATAATAATAATGATTTGGGGGTCCATGCATGTAGAATCTGAGAACCCCTTCCTTGGATCATTGTATTTAAAAAAATATATTATTTCATATTTTTATGATGGATTTTTTTTTCTGAAAGCCTTGGACAGAGGTAAGACTGTGAAATATAAACACAAAAGGCATTTGAAAAGCAGTGTATATAAACTATGAAGATGCCGTGGTGAAGAGTCAATTTTAGTGACCTTACAACACAAATAACTAGTCTAAACATGTTGGTTTTAGTCAGAAAAGTGTCCAATATTGAAAAAGCAACCCCTTATGTTCTGTTCACTTTTGTCATGTCTCTTTTTTCTTTCTAAGTGAAATGAAAGGTGAGTTGTCACAGTTGGTGACCTTTTAGAGGTCAGAGGTCAGGGTGATGGCAGTCCCCTCTTTATTCATCAAAATGTGATCTGTCAGATTGCCACTCTTCTTTCTGCATGCTCCATTTTAACCATCTACTTAACTGTTTGCCCTGCATGCGTGAGCGTGTTTGTGCATGTATTATCTTATTTAATGCCTTCTGGAGATGCCTGAGGGAAAATCTTTCAAAGCCCCATCGTCTTCTCATAGAGGGAACCCCCTTTCATTCCTCCTCGCACTCCCTTCTCAGTTTCACCTCAGACAGATAGAACAGAGGACGTCTCCCTTTTAACCTGCTCCCCTGTGTAACTCCGCTCAGCAGACCTGTAACAAGAGAGCAGTCGATGAGAACACACAGCTAGTGACATTTTCCCCAAATTCCCAGCAGAGTTCTTCTCTGTTCCTGTTTCTTTTACAGATATTGGAAGCCCCTGATTGTTTGTTTGTTTGCTAGCGTGTTCGATGAGCAGCATTTGTGCAGGGATGAGTCTGTTTTCCATCTGGAGGGGCATGTTTGCCCTACACGCTCAGCAGGGGTGTGATGTCATATTAGTATCTGTGTGTGTGTGTGTGTGTGTGTGTGTGTGTGTGTGTGTGTGTGTGTGTGTGTGTGTGTGTGTGTGTGTGTGTGTGTGTGCGTGCGTGTGTTTGTGCCTCTGATTCAGTGGTTTTGATAGTGTGAGGGATTGTGGGGCAGAATAAAAGATTCTCATTGGGCCAAATTGACACAACTGTGCACAAATTTACAACACATTGATTTTCCATTGGTGCGCCATCTACACATTGCCCACTCTGCTGCCTTGTCAATAATATCTTTCTCTTGTTCAAAGCTGATAGCTGCAGCTTGTTTGAACAGTTTCCTTGTATCTTTCTGTTTGTATGTTGTTGTTGTTTTTTTGCTTTAAACATCTGCTGACAGTTTTTCTTTAAAGGTATAAAGCAGTATGAGAGATCTCCTTTCAGCTTAAAAGGGGTCTAAAGAGCTCATGTAAATGGACTGTCTTGACTCTAAATGGGTATGCGGTTTATTTCGCTTTTCATATTAGCAGCTTTTTCCATTTTTGTCAGTTTCTTTCGCTTTCCATCAACAGTTGCACAAACACACACACACACATAATCTTTGTGATGAAACCTAGATCTACAAAACTAGCATTTAAAGACACTTTAGGTGTTTCCAACATGAAGTCTGAATAGTGTGTGTGTGATAGGAATATTTGATGACAGGCCATGTAATTTCTAGAAAAATAATACACACTTGAGGTGGTAATGGAGTCAGTTATTCTACTTATACTTTGGTTACCACACCTGAAGACATTGTTCACATGTATTTTAAGACTTTTGACAGGTTTTATCCTACATTTATGACTAATTTCTTATAGGCTTAATCTCATCTCAAGCCTCCATTGCTAATTCCAAAACGTCATTTTAGAGCTATAACAGTGGCTTGAGCCATTGATAATGCCTTTATTAAAGGGACAGTTCACCCAAAAAGAAAAGTTATGTCATTAATTACTCACCCTCATGTCGTTCCAAACCTGTAAGACCTTCATTCATCTTCGAAACACAAATTAAGATAATTTAAATGAAATACGAGAGCTTTCTGACACTCTATAGACAGCAATGTAACAAAAAGTACTACTGATGTCACATGGGCTTTATAGATGTCTTTACTACCTTTCTGGGCCTGGGAACATTTCAGTTACATTGCTGTTGTTTGGAACAACATGAGGGTGATTTAAGTTATTAGAACGCAAGAGACAGTGTCTCTACTAATAGGGAAACTGTAATTTTAACTGCTTCAAGAACGGAAATATCATCCCCAGTGCTGACAAGTTCCTGTGCCTTCATTGTGTGTTTGTGCATATTATGGGAGACAGCGGGAAAAGAGTGTGCAAACAGCCAATAATAAAATATAATTTTGTGGGACAAATGTGGAAATAGTTTGTCATTTTTATCCTATTTGTTATATGTATTTGTTTGTTCAGTGTCATTGTGGCTTATAGTTATTTTATTGTTGTAGGCTGTAAGGACCTTTGAAATAACTGAAATCATTTGGCAAAGTGATATGTAACTGCAATGTGGTCAAGACCTGCCTGGAACTACTTTATCCGTGTGTCTCCCTGAAATTAACTGCATGCCTTGAAATGTTTGTCAACCAATGATATGAAGCATTCAGTGAAATAAACGGAATGATTTGTGTATATATATATATATATGTGTGTGTGTGTGTATTAAATCTGTGGAAGTCAGTTTCACACTGAATAAATTGTGACTGTAGTTTAAATAATTGCGACTTTTTATTTCACAATTCAAAAAAAATTCTCACAATTGCAAGTTTACATCTCAGAATTCTGACATTTTTCCTTTAGAATTGTGAGATATAAATGCACAATTCGGAATTATAAATTCAGAATTGCATGATACAAACTTGCAATTGTGAGGGAAAACTCAGAATTGTGAGATATAAAAGGCAGTACACAGCAAAGCAGCATAATAAGTTTTGTAATAAAGAGATACCAATACACTCACATTTTTTTAGGCTTTTACCACTTTTTTAATATAAACATGATGCCAAACTCAGACTTCCCTCACTTGAATGTAAAAATTTAGACAAATCTTACAAAATATAGATGTGTATATGTTACAGTGAAATGGGCAAAGTCTGCATTTACATTCCACACATGAAGCTGTTCAGATCCCAGAGTGTGTACCTGACAATCACAGATCACACCCTGACCACACACACACACGCATGTTTACATTACACACACTCACACAGGCACTCACAAATTTACATATTAAACATTTATAAATGTAATCCAGCCCAGGCGTACAGACACACACACAAGCCCCTACATGCACATACAGACCCTCTGTCCTATCCCAGCATTCCCTGTAGCATTACCATTGTTTTACATTAGCATTCATATAGATTCATCACCTCAAACCCACACTGGCACACATACATAATCACAAACACACAGCAACAACAAATCAGCACTTAAATTTCCTTATGAACTTAATCACACCAAACACAAAAACACTCACGAACGCATGTAAACACAAGCTGCGGCATACATAAACTATAAAGAACAATTTAACATTTAAAATCTGATTCACATTCAAAAGCTGCTCGAATACTCACAGGAGGTTCCATGGGAAAAATATAATATGAATGATTCATCCATGCACACATAGGCCAGGCACACATAAACACTCACACTCATGTAAATCATACCTTCCTGTATCTGCTTCATGAATTATATAGACGTCTCAGAGGTTAGAAGTAGGAATTTAAATTGAAACTCCATTATTCATGGCCACACCTCTTTCTCCTTACACTGTAATGTGTGTAAAACACATGTCACATTGGACACTCATAAATACACCTGGGATCAGCATAACACCTAACGTGGGGCCTTGCACAGACTCCCTCTCTCTCTAACCAGTGTGGAGAAACTAGTGGAGATCCCTTCACAGAATTTCAATGTACAGGTCTCATACATTTCAGTGAGATCCAGTGAATTTAGAGACTGAAAACATGACTAAAGACATCTAGAAGTGTCTACTATGTAATGAAACTGGGGAGTCACATCCCACTTTAGATCTTTAGATTAAGAACCATGTGTATTTGAGATATATATATATATATATATATATATATATATATTATGTTTGAATATATTTGAAAATGTAATTTATTTCTGTGATAAAGCTGAAATTTCAGTATCATTACTCCAGTCTTCAGTGTCACATGATCCCTCAGAAATTATTCTAATATCCTGATTTTCTGCTCAAGAAACATTTACTATTATTACCAATGTTGAAAGCAGTTGTGCTGCTTAATATTTTTGGGAAACTGTGAATTGTTTTTTTCCATTCTTTGATGGATATAAAGTTTTTAAAAAAGCATTTATTTATAATACAAATATTTTTTATAATTTAAATGCGCTTACTGTAATTTTAATTGGTTTAATCCTTGCTCAGGGAAATATCAAATTCTTCCAAAATAAAATAAAAATAAACACTTACTGACCCCAAACTTTTTAACAGTAGTGTAGCATATGATAATAATGTTGAAAAGAAACAAACTTGAACCTTTGTACTTTGGGCACACATTGCCAACAACACTGACGACTAAACCAAAATAATGTGTTTTCATATAAGGCAATAGGAGGAATCGCACTAACAGTTATTATGCCTATAATATTTATATGAGTAGCCTGCAGTGTAGTGATATTCAGAGTGATTTGACAGCACTTGTTTTGACTCGGTAATTTCATCCTTGAAAACACACATGATAAGGAGCCGTACTGTTATGGGTTATTTAAAGATATACACAATATAAATGTTCAGTCACAATGCAGCACCATGCTGTCCAAAACACGTTTATATTATGTCTGTAGGGAGGCTTCTAGGAATATTGTTAGGAGTAAATTAGCAGGGTCAGGGTTGTGGTGTAGTGGTTGTTGCATGTTTTACATTTACATTTACATTTAGTCATTTAGCAGACGCTTTTATCCAAAGCGACTTACAATTTTGGGAGTACATAAAGCGATTAATCTTGAAGAGGCAAACATACAGAGGAAGTGGCAATAACACCAAGTCTCAGGCATTGTTCAAATAAGTACAAGCTAGCAAGGGAAGGAGAGAAAGAGAAAGAGAAAGATGAAGATTTTGATTTTTGATTTTTTTTTTTTATGTAGTCAAGTAGAATTGAAAGAGTGTTTTCTGACACATTGAGTGGTGGTGCTCATGTGGGAGGTGTGAGTTTGAGTCTGGCTCCAGGTGCGTTTCTATATTGCTTGATAAAATGTGGTAGAATGTTCTAAAAATCAATAGAATTGTATGAATGTATATTTACCCTTGGTAAATTTTATCCCAATTATGAAAATTTTGTCATCATTTACTCACCCTCTTGTTGTTTCAGACTTGATTGACTTTGGTTCATCTTTGAAACACAAACTGAGATATTTTTATAAAAACTGAGTGATTTCTGTCCCTCCATTGAAAGTCCATTCAACCAAAACTTTCAAGCTTCAAAAAGTTCATAAAGACGTCATACATGTAAACCATATGATTCAAGCAGTTTTACCTTTTCTAAAGAGTTATAAACTTAATTCAACATACATACATAGAACTCATAAAAAGGTCAATGGAAGCTCAAATGTGTTTGCTTGACTCGCGAGAACCAATGAGATTTGTTCTTGCACCTCACAGAAGTACAGCTTACAATTTAAAGCAACACTATTTACTGACTCCTAGTGGCAGCCTCATTATTACAAAAATGTGACTAACTTATTCCAAATATAGTGGAGACTTTCATTATGAAGTCTTTGTTTTCATTGGAAAGAGGAAAAACCCAGCTCGCATTTAGTCATGCTGGTGTTTGGTTTGGAGTCATGCAGTGTGTGCAAAGTGAAAAATAGAAAAGAGGCACAAAGAGGTGAGCAAGGGTTAATGGTTTTAAAAGAGGACTGTATTCTCTTCGGTAAACCCTGTGCGGCAGGTGCAGGTTGAAGTCTTTGTCTCCTCCACGCGAGTGCTATTTACTTACACTCAACTCCTCAGCACAAAAGACCAGAGAGAGAACACAAACTTTCCTGCACACAAAAGGAAGTTACAGCCTCAAATTACAGGTGTGCCATGCTTACACACACACAGCTCTCAAATCGTGCACGCTCACCTGGCAAATTGAATCAGGGGGTAAAGTTTGCTTTTTTTCTCATAATGAACTCTTATCTTCAGCAAACTAAAAATAAGTTAAAACTGACTTGAGGGAACATTTGAAGTGTTCCTCACTATTTAAAATGCATTTAAATGTACTGCTATCTATGATTCCTTTGAGATTTTAGTGGATTTAGTGGAAGATTCTAGATTTTTGTTCCCCAAAGAACCTTTCAGTGAACCTTTTTTGTGTGTGTGAAAATCATTTAAAAAT
Organism: Gymnocypris eckloni scoliostomus; assembly: GCA_027564155.1. Lineage (NCBI taxonomy): Eukaryota > Metazoa > Chordata > Actinopteri > Cypriniformes > Cyprinidae > Gymnocypris > Gymnocypris eckloni. The sequence continues at coordinate 58,741,542 of CM050412.1, read as the reverse complement.
ATTTTCCATTTTAAAGAAAGGAAAGTTTCCATGGATGCTAAAGTTTCTTCATGGAACCGAATATTCAAATAAGGAACCAGTATTTTTAAGAACCTATAGTAGATTATTGTAAATATCAATATCTCAGTGTGACAACCATTGTGTATGTGAGTGGTCTTTACTAATATAGCCTACCTGGTCTCATAGCATTTACGTACCTGGGTGCACTTTTTAGCGAGACACGAAATATGTACCAATAACTGCATACTACTGCAGTTTCCAAAAGAAACAAACACTAGAGGCAGTAAAACTCTGACACCTTTTACCCCTTTTCACACAATTTACAGAGTTTTGATTAATAAAGCGTAATTTTCGCACAATTACTTGAAGAAAATCATGTTACGACTTCAAAACAATATTAATATGCTGGGAGATTTGAAAACTGATGCTTTCGAATGTTAACATTGCACATATCTAGCCTCGTATTTATGGGTTTTCATAGACAGTAAGTATGTTCGGTAGCTCACAGAGTACAGAGATGTACTTAGGTTCGAATCCTGTGTAATCACGGTTCGACAAAGCAGTTCAAGGAAGTTGAAATGGAACAGTTGCATCAACAAATACGTTTTTATATCAGTTTTGCATTTGTTAACACTATCGGGTAGGTTTAGGGTTGGGTCGGGCGTAGGGCATATTTCCAACATGTGTTTTAGCACCACTCAGTGAACATTTCTCTTTGAAACTGCGGCGAAATGTGTAGTAAGGTACATAAAACGGTGTCGCACAGAGGTGCATATTTTTGAGACCAGGTTGAATATAGCTTCAAAAGCGTGCGTGCGTGCACGTGCATGCATGTGTGTGTGTGTGTGTGTGTGTGTGTGTGTGTGTGTGTAAATAGGCAGGAAGAGAGACTCATGATGGTTTGATAGTTTCTGTTCAATCAGAGGCAGTCATGTGGAACTACAGGAGGAACAAATAGGCAGCAAAAGATGAAAAACAACCTGAGTTGTCAATAAAATAGAGGGAAAAGTGAGAGAGATGAGGAAAAAAATGCTTTGATCATTATTCTGTACTCTAATGAAAGCTTCTGATTCCTAAAATAAATGAAAAAATACAGCTAAATTCCCTCATTGCTGATTTAAAATTTATAACTGGCCTTTTAGAGGGATGAGAGCGGTGGGGCATTTTAATGATCCTTTGTTTTTGTACTTTCCTTTGGCCCCAGCAGCAGCTTCAATAGAGCAAATATTAGCCTTGCGAGGTTTGTGTGTGGTTTGGTGTTGACCACAGCACCAGAACAGCTGTTCGGTGTTCTAGGATGGGATTAGTTTAGTTTAGAAGTCTCCACACAATCTGCTGCCCCTTCACTGACCAAACAAAGCTGTTGTTTCAACCGGGGTCATGCTGGGGGATTTATAGCCAGCATTTCCCTGATGCTGATTTTTAGATACCAAAAGCCTGTAGTTTAAAGTCAACATGAGTTCAGATTTGACCTTATTTACTTAACGCACATCCCTGGTTTTATTGTGAATTATTCATGCACTGCATGTTATTCCGAGTTTAAAAAAATAAAAGGTTTTCAACTGGGTCAGTGACATATAAGAATGCCCATTTTCCTTTAAAAAATCTGGTAAAACTTTGCTTTAATATGTCATTGTTACACGTTGCATTGAATATAGTAAGAACAGTAACATATGTAATTAGTAACAAAAGACTTAACCCTAATTATAAACCTATATTTTGGTAAATAATATTATTAATTTCTTACTTTTACACAGTAACAAGGACACATTAACATAATAAAAGTTTGTTTTTTATTTTCAAGAAAAGTTTTAGTTTAATAAAAATCTAAAAATATAATGTTGTGTAACCATATAGTAAAAAGCAATAACATATTTTCCTTAGACCTTTATATATATATATATATATAATTTTTGGGGAGTCGCGCCACATGAGTTACACACCACACAGGGTTACATTATTTATTTATTTTACATTTTTTTATGTTTTGACCATGATGCACAATCATGAGATTCTGCAGGGGTCTGATGACTTTCGCACCAGATGACTTTCATTTTGTGTTCAAATTTGTTTTCAAATATTACGCAATGAAGCATTTTGTTCCTTATTCAAATAAATAATATTAAATATTTTTTCTAGAATTATTACTACTTAATTCGTTGTTGGTGTTTTTCAAGAATTTGCATTATTTTCTTTTTTACATTTATGCCTCTAAAGATATCAAAACTAATTTTAAACATTGCAAAATGTCTGTATTTTTATACAATTATATGCCCTATTGCATTCAGAAATGTCACATTACGGAAGTAAAATGGGTTGCGAATGCTATTTCATGTTGACTTTAAAGCAGCGGGATGTGTAATTATTCCAAAAGCATGCTGCCAAGTTGCTGTCACATGTTCCCTGATAATCGCTGCATGTGGAACGAATACATACGTGCAGAATGAATCACAGAGATCTGAACTCTGAGCAGCTTGTGCACAGGATGCAGTCAACTTCAGGCCAGATGTGAACATGTGCACACTCAACCTGGAGTTCTCCTAATGAACCCCCCGCTGCGCACCCTTATGCACACGTCCTGAATCACAATAACCAACATCACCTTCTCTCTCTCAAACTCCTCACCCCCCACCGTCGGCTCTTCTCTTTAAACACGCTGCTGTGTTTGTTGTTTAAATGGCATTGAGAAAATTGCCCACTTTGGCCACTTCGAAACTCCAGCAGCTGTCGGTAATCGCCTTTGCTGGTGTGTGTGTGTGTGTGTGTGTGTGTGTGTGTGTGCAGAGAGGGTCACAGCAAGCAGCCCAGAAAGCGCCATTAAGAGAAAATGATAGCTGTGTGTCTGAAACTCCATTACACACCAAACACTTTAAAGAGTGGACCGCGCTTCATTATAGGCCACCATGAATTATTCAAAAGTCTCTCTCTCGCTCTCTTTCTGACTCTTTTTACATCTGTCTTAAGACCTTAACCTAGACAAAAGCTTTGAAGAGAGGGCTACAAAAGGAGATAGAGGGCAAATCCGTCTGCATCCGGTCCGACAAAGATTTTGTCTAAAGAAATGAGAAGTTATTTTGAGCAAGAACCAAACAAAGGGTAAATGTGAGGAGAAATACAAGTATAAAGAGTCAGACTTTGTTGATGGAGGGCAGGAACAGGACGAGATGTGTTTTCCAAGTGTAGATTTTAATGATGTTGGCCATTTGTTAAGAGGTAATAGGCATTCAGGAGTGTGTCAGTGCTTATTCGCCTGGCCGTGTGTGTGTGTGTGTGTGTGTGTGTGTGTGTGTGTGTGTGTGTGTGTGTGTGTGCTTAAGGCCACGGTGATACTGCCCCCATCTGTGTTGTGGCTATTGTAATTACCCATCAGGCACTGCTACTGAGTACATTAAGTGAGAGCAGCACATTATAAAAAACCTACTGCTGTCTTTCTCTCTCCCTCATTCTCTCTGGAAATACGTCTCACTAAAGGATTTCATTAGAAGTGTGTGTAAAACTATTTACGTCAGCGCTTTTATTGCATACAGCTACTTTCTTTTCCTCGTAAGGAATGAAAAAGCCTCTTTCTGCTACCTGTCATTAAATAGCTATCGCGGATGAAAAAAGCTGTTAGGTAATGACTCACTCCATACAAAGCTCCTTGGACGAAGAGTTAAAAGCTGCTACATGTTATTAGTATTTGTAGCAGCTCTGAAAAAAAATATCATTGCTTGAATTAGTGGGAAATGTTTTAGTTGCATCACACGCTTTTTATTGCATGTATGAAAATCAAATTACTTTAGCAGAGATTAGCAGAGTCATAAAGGAACACTGTTGATTTGATTTCAGGGTTTACTTCGGTAGGTGGGAGAAACTGAACGCATGCTAAATTACACAACACAACAGAAACAGGCCTCATTAGGCCTCATTCATGAAGCACAAGCAGAATGAATATCATAAATCTGTTCTTGCATTAATTGTTGCATTAAATTAAAATCCATTAATATTATTATGATCATTTTAGACGGACTCTTCACAAACAGGAATGAGAATCGTAGAATCTTAACAATTCTGGTTCTGGTTCTCAATGTAACGATTCCTTCAGAAATCAATTATTATTTTAGTAGCCCTAAGGAATTTGACAAAAGAAATGCAATTTTGTTGCCAAATTAGTGAAACAATTCTTGCAAAAGGTGCAAGAAGAATTTTTAGAGGCTGTATAATTGGCCTTAACAAAACATAATTGCAGATTTTTTTTTTAATTGATGTTAAATAATACTGCTGACAAAACTCATAATGTGTATTGTTGTCATATGAACAACAGCAACTGCACTGATATTAGTCTTACAGTTTAGAAGTCATTCATTGGGAAATCAGACTATACACATCATGTTGTATGATTTTGATTCACTAAAAAGCTCATTAGAATCATTCGCTTAGGAATTGGACTAAACTGGTCACACATTTTTTGATTCACTTTAAAGAACTGACTCATTTGAGTCAGTTGTTCAGAAATCCGACTGAACTGGTCACACTGTATCAACTGAACACACTGAACTGACTCAGAGTCATTTGCATCTCCTACTGGCAGAGAATGAATGTGCATTTTCAATCTGCAGTTTTTGTTCAGATCAATGTGAAAAATCCACCTGTGCCCCTTTTTTCACCTAATTTTTTGAAAATAAAATTTGTCAAAACTTCTGTTTTGTACATAACATAACATGTACATGAACAATGTAGAAACATTGGACTCAACTATGGGGCACCATTGTGCAGCAGCAAGCATCACAACAAAAGAAAAGGAACCTCAAGGTTGATCTAGGTAAATGTGTGCAAATGTATAGGGCCCCATTCCTATATTTGCCTGGGGCCAATTCACTAAATCCACCATGGCTGTAGATTCAGTATCAGTGTTGCATTGACACTGAATAAGTGGTGCAAGGTTGAAAAAATGGAACCGGTTCTTGGTCTCCAACCTATCCCAATTCATAAATGAGGCCTATTCGGTTTTATGGTTGTAGGAAATCAAATCAAGTGAATGTGTCACAGAGCAAAATGCTAAATATATTTCATTTCAGGAGTTTATGGCTTTATACCTAATCTAATATAAAGTTAACAATGTTTCGGTATCTCCTTTTATGAGGCAGTGTCTAAAAGATAAATGACGTTTTATAATTCAGGTTCATTATGACCGTTTATTGTTACAGAATCTATTCAGAAGTCTGCTAATATGATGCCGTATGAGGCCTTTTAAGTGAAGTGTCTTATTTTCTTGATGGATTTAGATTGCAACCAGCATGCGTCCGTCGGAGTGTTCTGTAGATACACATCCATCCGTCAGTCCATTCGTCTCTCTACCCCCCTCTTTCTTCTCTCCGTGGCCTCTCCAAACATCTCTATACCATAATGACATTTGCATACAGATGCTTTCCAAACAAGCACCCCCTCCGCTCCCCATAACCCTTAATCAGCTGAGTCCTGTTACCAAGGCAACCACACACTCACGCACGCACACTACAGCCCTGTTATTAGTCTACAATACCCCTTAGTGTAGAACACTACAGGGTCCTGCTCCAGGTGTCCCCCTTTCATTCACACTTTCACTCACTCTTGTCTTAATTCTTCCTCTGAACGTCTGGAGTGCAGCGGAAGGAGGCGGTGGAGAGGTGGGGGTTTAGGAGTCTTGGTGATGCTGAGTGAGTTGTATTGAATTGGTATTTACAACTTTACAATTTTAGAAGGGTTTTTACAACCTCTCAAATCTCACAATTTCAATTTACTGATTCATGGGCATGACACAAAAAAATTACTTTTCTATGGCCATTGTCGAAGTCGTGACCTAATGGTTAGATAGTCAGACTCATAATCGAAAGATTGTGGGTTCGAGTCTCAGGACCGGCAGGAATTGTCGGTGGGGGGAGTGAATGTACAGCACTCTCTCTCCACCCTCCTCTCTCTCCACCCTCAATACCACGACGAGGTGCCCTTGAGCAAGACACCGAACCCCCAACTGCTCCCCGGGCGCCACAGCATAAATGGCTGCACACTGCTACGGGTGTGTGTTCACGATGTGTGTGTTCACTGCTGTATGTGTGCATAAATTCCGAGTATGGGTCACCATATTTGGCTGTATGTCACATCACTTTCACTTATATGAGAAATTGCACAAAATATAGATTTTAAAGTGAAATATACAAAGTAAAATAAAATACAACTAATATATATATATATATATATATATATATATATATATATTTATATACGTTTACAATATATATTTTTAATTCATTCAATCTTATTTTTAAAGAAAATAAAAATGGTGCAGTAATCTACACTTCAATAACAACAAAAAAATGCAATAGTATTAATAAATAAAATAAAATAGCTTTATTTTGAATAAATACAATTACAATTTTTGATCCTCAAGGCTCCTTTATTAGGTACACCTGTTCAATTGCTTGGTAACACAAATTGCTAATCAGCCAATCACATGGCTGCAACTCAATGCATTTAGGCATCTAGATGTGGTGAGGACAACTTGCTGAAGTTCAAACCGAGCATCAGAATGGGAAAGAAAGGGAATTTAAGTCACTTTGAACGTGGAATGGTTGTTGGTGCCAGGCGGGCTGGTCTGAGTATTTGAAAAACTGCTGATCTACTGGGATTTTCATGCACAACCATCTCTAGGGTTTACAGAGAATGATCAGAAAAAGAGAAAATATTCTGTGAGCGGCAGTTGTGTGGACGAAAATGCCTTGTTGATTGTCAGAGGTCAGAGGAGAATGGGCAGACTGGTTAGAGATGAACAGTAACAGTAACTCAAATAACCACTCGTCCAAGGTATGCTGAAAACCATCTCTGAACACACAACACGTCGAACCCTGAAGCAGATGGGCTACAGCAGCAGAAGACCACACCGGGTAACGCTCCTGTCAGCTAAGAACAGGAGACGGAGGATACAATTCACACAGGCTCACTGAAATTGGACAATAGAAGATTGGAAAAATGTTGCCTGGTCTGATGAGTCTCTATTTCTGCTGCGACATTCAGATGGTAGGGTCAGAATTTGGCGTAAAGAACATGAAAGCATGGATCCATCCTGCCTTGTCTCAATGGTTCAGGCTGCTGGTGGTGGTATAATGGTGTGGGGGATAATTTCTTGGCACACTTTGGGCCCCTTAGTATCAATTGAGCATCGTTCAAACGCCACAGCCTACCTGAGTATTGTTGCTGACCATGTCCATCCCTTTATGACTACAGTGTACCCATCTTCTGATGGCTACTTCCAGCAGGATAATGCACCATGTCACAAAGCTCAAATCATCTCAGACTGGTTTCTTGAACATGACGATGAGTTCACTTTACTCAAATGGCCTCCACAGTCACCAGATCTCAATCCAATAGAGCACATTTGGGATGTGGTGGAACGGGAGATTCGCATCATGGATGTGCAGCCGACAAATCTGCAGCAACTGTGTGATGCTATCATGTCAATATGGACCAAAATCTCTGAGGAACAGTCTATGATCACAACAGCAACAACATTTGTCAGGAATCTACATTGTGATCTGAGAGATTACAAAGATTAAACAAGTGTTTTTTAAAACTCTAAAACATGAAATGTGGAGTGCAAAAAAATCAGCTTTTGTAAAATAAAAAGACTGTCGGAGTTACTATAAAACAAACTTTTAATATGTAAAAAAAACATACTTTCAATTATTTATTTTTAAATTACCCATATTTGTTTAAGTTATTATTACTTAATCAAAACAACCCAACTGCAGTTTGATTAATATTACCTGGAATGCGCAATAAAAAAACATCATTTCTGGATTTTCTTTTTATAAATTGTTATAAATTGAGTTATGTTTCTGCAAATTAACTTTTCATATATATATATATGTGTGTGTGTTATTATATGACATTAAATATTATAAGTTGTATTATTGTTATTTTAAAACAAAGTTAAGTCATTTTAAGGCTCAAGTTCAAAGAATTTAGTGGTATTCTTGCACTACGTGAATCATAAAGAATATCCAACTTAAAATAATAAATAATCAACAAAGAAAATTAAGTAAAAAATAACAACATTAAATTAAATAAAACTGCAAAATAATATAAATAATTGTCTATGTGTAATTTTAAATAAAATAAAATACAAACTTAAGAGTAGACTGTTTTTGTTGAATAAAAAACAACAAAAGAAAAGTATTAAACCATTAAAATAATTATTAAATATACTGTATAAGATGAATAAAGTTGTATTAAATAAATATTTAATTAAGAAAGAATTAGGTGATCCTAAGGCTAAAGTTCAATGGCTTTAGTGGCATTATTGCTCTTTATAAATCTCAAAGATTAACTGCAACTGTAAAATAAGATTTAACAAATAATAATACAAAATAATAATCATGTAAATTATGGAAGTAACTTTACTTAAACATAACTTTACTTAAAAATCTGACTTTTTCTTTATAAATACATGTATGTACACAAACACACACACACACATACACAAGTCTAATTTGTGTGTGTTATGTGTCTGGCCGTATGTTCATCTTGGGAGTTCTGTGAGATGTGGGGAGTGTCATCCACAGAGAATAATCTTTGATTCAGTGTCTAGCCTCCTCTCTTGCGCTCCTAAAGGACGGCTGGTTCAGAAGGCGGGGGTCTTTAAAACAAGCCTCCTCCACGGCAGGACATGTGCTAAGCTGATTTAGCAGGGCTTTGCAGCAGCCCACCACAATCGCACAGATTATACAAACAACAGCACACATTTCTGGGTTTCACCACCTGCTTTGTGCAGCAGCTCGCAAGCACAGACCATTGTGTCCCAGCATATGTACACCTAAATATGGCTTTACTCTGTCTGAGTATCTGTCGATTTCATTATAAAAATGAATATTATGTAACGTGATCCTTGTTTCAATGTTAGTGAATTTGTTTGGCTATATATATTTTCATTACATATTTTATAAGGTAATTACTTGAATGACTTGGATGGATGGATGGATGGATGGATGGATGGATGGACGGACAGATGAATGAATGGATTAATTTAAATGTATATATTTCTGTAACTGGTCAACATTTTTAGGTCACTTTGTTTTGCTTTCATTTGTTCATTTTAAATGGTACTGGTTGTGAAAACTAAAATACAAATATTCCAGTTAATATGATGCTGCTTGCAAAATAATCAGCTAAATCAATTGGGCAAAATTGTTTTAGATGGAGTATACAATAGCACATCACATCTAAAATGTCAACTTCCCGAAAGGACATCACGTCAGCTATTCATTTCAGAAACCTTGAGTTTGATTTGAAGTCTTACATACAAATATTGATGTCTCTGAACACAAAATTGTACTTTTGAGTTTTGAAAGCTGTTTTACTCCTTTATAGTTGTGACTGAATGAGAAAGTTGTTCTTTTGGGAGATGTTTTGTTCAGCATTTTCTGCCAGAGAGTTCAGTCTCTGATGTGTAACGTAACAAATTATATAAAATAACAAATTAAATACAAATAACGAATTATTTGATCCATATACTGCCCACACAGCTCTCAGGTGGGTGTGTGTGTGTGTGTGTGTGTGTGTGTGTGTGTGTGTGTGTGTGTGTGTGTGTGTGTGTGTGAAGGAATACATATGTGTTCCCGTCTTTTCTTTTTTCCCTCAGACGCTCGGTTTCCTGTGCGTCTAAAACCTTACCTCAGCAAAAGAAAAAAAGGAGGGGTAAAAAGTGGAAGAGTGCTTCTGTGGCAGACTGATATCTAGTGTGCTGTGACAGCTGGGCCTGCTCTCTTTCTCTCCCCTTTCACTCTCTTTTCTTCTCCTACACAAAGCCTATTAAGTATGCCACTCACTTAAAGGCCCCAGAGCCTCCCGCGGCCACAGGCTCCACCCAAAAGTGTGGCAGCTCTTTGTGATTGTAATGAGGCAGCAAGCCGGGCCGTGCTTGCGGAGATCTGTCTGTGTTTACTCATCACCCAGCCATTCGGCGTGCTGCGGACGGGGGTGAAGGAGGGGCGAGCGAGGGAGGTAGAGAGAGAGGGAGAGTGGTTTTGGGGGTGGCGGGGCAGGACATGTCCTAGCAAGAGAGTGTGAGACAGGGGGAAAGGGAGGAGGGAGGCAGACAGACTGTGGCTCTGTGCCCTCTGGCACCTCTGACACTTCTCTGACTGGCGCTGGGGTACCAAACCCACTTCTGTGAAAACGGGGATGACGATCATGTAGGCTGGCACCCAGACCACACTGGGTTTTGTGAGTGGGAATGAATGTGTGTACGAAGGAGGGGTGAGTCTACAAAGCTTGAGGCTAAAAAAAGTCATTTTGACTCTGTAAGCATTTGGGGAACATGAATAGACAATGATGGACATGGAACTTAAACAAAGAGCAAACTTGTTTTTTGAGTGGATTTGCGTACGAAGGGGAAGGAGTCTGCAAAGCTTTTTTCAGTCTCTTCTTTTATTGCCCTGTAAGAATCAATAATGATGATACTAAATAGTGTAAATAACTAATAAAAAGTAATGAATAGCAATAATGATGATCTTGGAATTGAAACTAAAATCAAACTAACAAACCAAAAGACAGATAAAGAATGCAGCACGCAATAGAAAAAAACTTGTATGCTTAAGTGATACCAAAAAATAACCTCATAAATAATAAAAAAATACATAAATAATTATGTTGTATAAGTATAAGACAATGGTGGATTTCTATGAAAGCGATTGTGTGTATGTTACCCAGGGTTCTTATCGTTAACTAAAACTAAAACCATAAAAACAACACTTGCATTACTTGAAATAAAACAAACATTAGCTGTTTGTATAAATAAAATAAATACAAAAAGTTAAACTGGTTTTATTTGAGCTAGTTGCTAAAGCAACGTTTCTCAATTTTGTTTAGTTTAATTAAGTTGAAGTACTAAAGTAACTAATAAATCAACTAAAACTTATTTTTTTAAACTATATAGACCCATTTAAAGAAATGAATAAAAATAAAAACACAAAACAAAACTACTAAACAAAGATTAAAATGAAAACAGAAAATATTAAATTCTAATTTTATTATTAATAAAGAGTATAATCATATAGCAATGATACTAAGCTCTTACTGTGGTAAAATCACTGACAGGCTTTTATTAAAAGTCAGCAACAACAACACATTTTCAATAAGTAATTGAATTAATTCATATTATGTTCAAGTTTAATTGCTATTAGTTCATATTGTTGTATTATTTATTAAAATGTATTTATTGGACTCAGCTTCATTCATTTATTCATCCATTCATTTTTAATTGCATAAATCAATCAAGAAAATGTAGAGTCTGAACCAGTTTTATAAAAATGTTTTAATTTCCCTCTGAATGATTAAAATCACATGTAAAAAAAAATTGTAGTAGCATCAAATTGAGTATGGTCATTTATATGGGCCGGTTTAAAATATGTGGTGAATTTATATTGGCTTGTTTAAAATGTGCTCAGCAGCAGACACGTTAGCACACTTTAATTGATCCACACACTCACTTCTCAGTGTATCCACACGTTCAGCGTCATGCTTCTCAGCCTGCAGTTAATCAGCATTATTTCCCGTTCTCAGCCTCAGCGACTCTGAGTCATCTGTATAGCCTTGCTTTTCACGTCTCACTCCTCATCGCTCGCTCATACTCGCGCACTTTCAGGCCGTTTGTGCATACGTTCACTTCTGTCTTTTCTTTCTCGTTTCTTTTTGTGCAGCAGCAGACAGCTGTAGGGCACATTACGGTTCAGCGGTGGTCTCTCCAGCTCTCTCTCTCATGCGCAGCAATGATGTCGACAGGTCGGGGGGGTCACAGTGCGCAGAAGATCGAAGGGTGGGGGTCGTGTAGTCCTTCATAAGCGAGGGGAGAGGAGGCAGCCGTGAAGGTAATAGGTCAATGAGTGTATGCCGTAGTGGAAGAATACAGCAGGGCGTCTGGTAGTCTGTGATAAAAAGAATCAGGCCTGCTCTTCTCTGCTCAGGCCTGCTCTCATTTTTAAGTGAGAGCCTCTCTTTGTCAGCAGGCAAATTTAATAAGCCGCAAATGCATTACATGTTCTCTGCCGGCCCCCTTGCCATGGCAACGCAGAGTTGGGGCATGGAGATGGGCCTAGAGAGGACACGATTATCAGAAAAGCCATCTGCTAAAGGACAGCCCAGACCCTGCCAAACCCACTGGGGGCCTTCCACGCCCTTCACTTACTGCTCATTTCCCTCTCGCTCAATTCTGACGATGATTTCTTGGACTTTGTTTGTTTTGGGTGAGCGGGTGCTTCACATTTGAAAGAGGTTGAAGGAGAGGTATGTGTTAATGATGTAACAGAGTGCAAGAAACAAGTGAGCGGACTGGGAAGGGAGAAATTTCGCCCCAGAGGAGGAAAAACAGATAATCCTCGCTTTCAGGCTGCTTGCTGTTTCCCACAGTTTTGTTGCAGTTTAAAACATGACTGTGAAGTAACACATAGGTTTACTTGCTCTTAATGCCCCATAAAGATGAAATTCAGTCTCGGAGAGAAATTCAAAGAGAACAGGGCCACACAGAGACTGATTTTTCTAAACAGCTCACTTAAAAGCATTTAGGCTCATGCATGTGGGTGTTTCTGCAGGCACTTTTGGTCTTGTGAATTTAAATTAGACTTTTGATTTGGTTTGTCTGATAACAAGGTCCTAACATGCAGCAGAACTGTCTTTGTTTTGTTTTTCTGAAAGTCAGTCGTTTATACCAGTGTCATTTCCAGCACATGTTAAAGGTTGTATTGTGTTTAATATCATTATGTGATGGAAACATTAACTGACCTCTTTTTTGTGTATTTATTTATTTTGAAATCAAGCTAATTGTAGTAGTGTATGTATTCTAAATACACAAAATGTAAATGTTTTCTTTTATAAATAAAATTGTATTGTTTTATAAGACTGTACGTAATACAGATGTAATATTGATAGTTTTTTGTTGACCTTATTTACTGTTATTTACTATTTGTTGATTTTAATCACATATGTTGTATTTGATCTCAAGCTTTTGCATTGACACTGTCATCTCCTTAAGCTTTATCAAGCATAATTATTTATTGTGATAGAGAAAATGTGACAACTAAGTCATAATTATATTTGATTTGATTTTCATGATAATTCAAATAAATAGATAAGGTTTTGTAATGGACTTTCCTTGTTGTGAGGTGTTGGTTTGAGACTTGTAAAAAATATTTTATGTTTATTGTGTGTGTGTGCGTGCGTGCGTGCGTTTGTATGTGCGTGCGTGCGTGCGTGTGTGTTTGACTTTCATATAACACAAAAGGCGGTTTTAAAATAAATCAACCATAAAAGCCTTACTGCTTGTTTCAAATTTCTGAATTCATGGTTTTATTTCTTGTACTATTATGTGCAATTTCTTGAATAATACTGTTCTTTTACAAAACATAACTAGATGGGGTCATTGAGTAATTGTAAATTTGTTTTATTATTATTATTGTTAAATGTCAGATTAAATGTCACCCACAGAGGATGAAGAAAGAAAGCTTAAAAACTATTAATGTTGTGAGGGAGACATTTGGCATGAGTGAGTGAGTGCGTGAGTGAGTGAGTGAGTGAGGGAGGGAGGGAGGAGGGAGGGAGGAGGAGTGAGGAGTGAGTGAGTGGTGAGTGGTGAGTGAGTGAGTGAGTGAGTGAGTGAGTGAGTGAGTGAGTGAGTGAGTGAGTGAGTGAGTGAGTGAGTGAGGAGGAGGGAGGAGGGAGGAGGAGGAGGGAGGAGGAGGGAGGGAGGGAGGAGGAGGGAGTGGAGGTGGTGAGTGAGTGAGTGAGTGAGTGAGTGGTGAGTGAGTGAGTGAGTGAGTGAGTGAGGGAGGAGGAGGGAGGAGGAGGGAGGAGGAGGAGGAGGGAGGAGTGAGTGAGTGAGTGAGTGAGTGAGTGAGTGAGTGAGTGAGTGAGTGAGTGAGTGAGTGAGTGAGTGAGTGAGTGAGTGAGTGAGTGTATACTGAATGTTCTTACACATTTTTCCTTTCCTTAATAGATAATTATAAGGAACTTTTAACGTTTTTATGTCAACTTGTTGAACTGATTTAAATATATTTGTAAAAGTGATCACTACGAAATGTATAGAATAAAATGCCACTAGAATAAAAAGCCATTTAGAATATAGGTGGTTAAATAATATTCTTAGTAAGATTTACCAAAACTATTGTAAAGTTTGATATAGTTTGGTCTGCATGATTTTCTCCCTCAGCATTGTTGGGACACTTCCTAAGCTGAAAGCGCGCAGCTGCCGGCAGTCCCTTCTGTTGGCATTCTACAGGCTTTGTTGTGGAGAACTGAAGACAATTGTTTTGATTGGCTGAGAGTTTTACGGCGGTAGGATACGAGTACCCACACTCTGGTCTCTGATTGGCTGGGTGGATTTTGACGTCAGTCGGCACCCCCTCCTTCGTCTTTCAAAGAGAAGTTGTAGTAATTTAGTCCTCAACTTTTCCACTCAAGTTTACTTTCTCAGGACTTGCCAGACGCTTATGGGAAATCGGAGCCTCAACCATGAAGCTGTGTGGGACTTTTTTAGGTCAGTCAACCTTCGCTGTCTCCTGTTTGACTAGTTTAAATGTAAACGACGAACATTGCTTAATTAACAGGTGTCTAAAAAGTGTTCTAACCTGCTGATACTGCTCCCATGTGAGATTGGGTAGTGAATGAGTGTTTGCTTTATTGCATTATTTATATATGAACCGATAGCTAAATATGTTTTTCAATTATGTAATTATTATGTAACATTCGCATCTATTTAAGCAGACTTGAGACCGTAGTGTAGTAGCCTATAGTGTTTAATGGGATGCATATCAGATGTCGTCTTGCTGTTCTCGCTATAGTGAGGCTTTTTAGTTTAGAATGCCCTCTTCTGTCGCTTTAGACAGGTGTTAAACGCTTGTCGTATTGAGGTCTATATTTAGCACATCGATACAAATCATAACTTTCGGGAACCTCGTCTAGACCTTTTCTAAACTTCAGAGCTGTTGAAGTGTTGAGACAAAGGGCGGTTTGTTTCCGGGGGACCGTGACGGACACAATGCCAGCCCAGAGGCGCATTCAAACTTTCTTCCTGTTGTTGTCTGTCAGCTTCCATCTGTCAAGGCCATTCGCGGAGTTTGGGGCCCCAGCGGCCCGCTCTCTCGGCTGACTTTCTTATTCAATATTTATAAAGCCACTATATTCTAAACGCGCTCCTGATAGATGCAGCGGTAGAGAATGTGTATAGCCTATTGTTTTCAGTGGAGATGCAACGCGATTGGACAGTTATAACGGTTGAGGATTTCAAAACAAATGTGTTTATGACACTGAAAAAAATTTGGTATTATTATTATTTATTTATTTTATTTATTTATTTATTTATTTTTGGGCTAACATCTAGGCCTATTGACAGCTACATGAAGTAAGCTGTTTTTCCATCTGTGATTTTATTCTAAAACCTCTGATGATACACTAGTGTAAACAAATCAAACTACTTAATTTAAAAAAAGTTACATTTGTAAATAAAAAGTCTGTCAACTTTTCAACCTTCAACGATAGAGTAGCCTAACTTTTCCCACCACTGTAAATAGAATTAGAAGCTCACCATATTCCTCCCAGAAAATGCTGACAGAGTTCCCTTGTTGACCCTGTTGAAAGTTCCGTGTCATTTCACCGTAACTCAGATCATGTTTGGCTATATTGTTTATCTTTACATCATTTCTATTAAACGCATCTCAACTGACGGAAGTCTCGCGGAGGAAGGCGGCCGGGTGTGAGTTTCATCCGTGTCGCTGTCCGTGGTACTGGGCCAAAGCGCTGTCTGGGGTCCTGACGCCCAGCCGAGCGCAAAGTCTGTGCTTGTGCTGTCTTACCATTTATTCTCAAAGTTCTTAATGAGATAGCATACTGAAGAAACAATCATTCTCGCTCCAGTGAATCTCATTCTGAGTACTTGTGGCAGGAGAATGTAACTTATTTTTTTTAGGTGTGTATGGTTTCTGTTCTGTCTTTTGTTTATTGGATTGTGTCTCGGTTAGTGAGGTAACTCAAATCATATTGATGCAGCGTGGACACTTCGTGATTGATTTCAGCTCCAATGCATAACAATGGGGCAGCAAAAAAAGAGCCTGCCGCAAAGAGATAAGAACTTAATAGAATTTCTGAAAGGCGAAGGTTGGCTTTTTGAAAATTCCCCCCGTGTGCAGCATGGAGACAGCAGATAAAGAGTGGCATTTGTGGAGAATATTCTCAAATGGCTTGTAATGAATGGTTGTCATTTTCACTAATGGTTACAAAACAACAAAGCACAACAGCGGTGTGTGCAACATTTAGGAGTCATTCCAAGTTACATTCATCTGTTTTGAGTGAAGAAGACAGTGCGGTGTTGAAATCCTTTTATTTGCTGCCTTCCACTCTTTTGGCAACACAGTTGTAAAACACGTGTGTATGTATGTATGCATGTATATATCATCAATGTAGATGATTATAAAAAAAATTACAAACATTTTTATCTTGTTATTTCTTAATCCATACACCCTAATGCCAGCACTCTGGTCATAATATATTACACTAACTTTACCAGTTAAGCATTGCCGATGAAAAGCGTGTGAATCACTGGACAGTACCATTCGGAAATAGTCAGAAGGGAGGGTTCAGATAACACCGGCGACATATGCATGCTTTTGTGCAATATTAAAGATTAAGAACTGCGCGTAAAATAAGCAGCTTACGCGATTATAATTTAAAGTAACAGAGACCCGAAGCGCACTCTGAACTATGATGTTTGAAACACGCATTTGCTCTATTAGTTATCCGCCAATATCTGTCTGTCACTCTCAAAAAAATAAGAAGAACCGTTTCAAGAACTTTTTAATTCTCTAGTTCTTTTGAAAACCATCTACTGGTGCTTCAGGGGATTTAGAAGCCAATGTACTGATCCGAATAACCGATACTGTATATGCTCTTTTAATCTCTTAAGAACCATATAAACAACTCAAGAACTATATATAGCCAACATGGTCTTGAATAATAAGATAGATCTTTTCTGGGCCACTGAAGAACCTTTATGATTATCTTGTTTCTGGCACAAAGGAGAACTTGTATAAATCCCTTGTCTTAGGTGAGTGGGTGTGGGTGTTAGAGAGAGGGAGAGGGGGGCGATCATATGTGTGTGTGTGTGTGTGTGTGTGTGTGTGTGTGTGTGTGCACTGAGAAACACAGAGTATGAAATAGAGTGTGCATGGCTGTACACATGCCCGCTGAGTTATTGCGGGGATATTCAAAGCCCAGCCCATCGATGTTGTAGGTTTTACTACAGCCTTCGTGATGTCATGGCAAAGGGCGGAGGGAGGAGGTGGGGGACAATGGCTCATGAGGGAAAGGTAAGTCAATATTACGTTTTCTCGCTGACAAAGGCAAATGAAGCCATGTTTTTGCTTACAAACAAGTAGCGTTCATACCGCCCGTTCTGGATCCTCGCTCGTCCGTTGCAGCACCAGCAAAGCGCCGGTCCTCTTCCCCGCTGTCACTGAATCTATCGGGATACTACTGAAGAAGTAGTTTAGTTTTCTTTTAGAAAAATCTATAAATGGGATATTTTACCCCAAACTGTCTCTCAGCTTACTGAATACACTACGAAGACGAGAGAAGAGTCTGGCGGAGCAGCTTTCGGGATTATTATCTTTTTCACTCAGGTAATCATGATCATGATTTTATTTATCAAATATAAATAGTTTTGGTTATTTTTGTTTATTACCACAAATATATCTCAAGAGGATCTTTGAGATGTGAAGCTAGGTTTAGAGTCAAGGGTTGAGTTGTTAGAAGATATTATAAATGTTTCACGCTGTGTTATTATATCATTTGCAAACCAATGATGTAGACTACATATCTAGATCATCCCATTGCGAGATGCCCTACAGATCAAGGTTAATGGCTTTTGCGTTGAAGGGTGCCGCTTTATTTTCATATTTCATCCTTATCGCACTTGTATGATCGATTATTGATTTTTTTAATCTTTGAAGTAAGATGTCTGCGGGTACAAGCGGGTCTGTTTCGGAGAGTATAGTGTGAGTGTGAGTCCCCTGCTAGAAGAAGCTCCAGCGGAGAGTGTGTGGAGTTGACATGGAAAAAGTGATGGAGAAACAGTCAGCTATGGCGCTCTCGTACGAACGCAGCGATGCCTATTTGTTTTCTCACTTTGACACAGAAATCCTGCGCGCGTTTGATCCTAGAGATGAATCGGGAATGCCGTGTCAGTATTCCTCAGCCGCCTGCTTATTCTCGCGCATGCATGCTGATAAATGCGCGCGGCGTGCGTTAGTCAAAACTGTTCATCTCTCAATCCACTTCATCGCGTTATGAGCGTTTGTGTGCTTGTGTGTTTATAATTTACCCGTTCGCTTGGGCTCGGAGTGGCCGCACTGTAAGTGCTCACTGTCATGTAGTTGTATAATCTCCATCTTTTTGGCACACATACGGAGTTGCTTCCATATGGTTCAGTGTAATTAAGGTCGAACAATGGGCGTAGCGCAGGACTCCCGGCCGAGTGCACGAATGGCGTGGAAGAAGAAGGAGGGGTGGCCATTTGATTTTCTGCAGCAGAAAACAGAGTGTAGAGATGGTCTCTTTAAATGTCAACCGCCCCTGGTGAGATGCGCAGAAGAAAAGTCATGAGAGTTGAAGCAATAACGCCAATCCTCTGCATCCATCCCCCGCCCCTGTTCATTTCTAATGAGTAATTAGTGCGTCTGAGTCTCATATTGCTCAGTATTCCAGGGGCTAATGTGTTAGACATTCACTATTGTATGAAGTATAATATCAAAAACACCTGCAACCAAGATGGTGGACGAAGTGAACGTGAATGTGTTTCATCTGAGAGTCAGTAATGTGATCATGTAATCAAGGTGGACCTACACTGTGTAAACTATATGTGTGTGCATATATATATATATATATATATATATATATAGTTTATTATTTTACAGTTTATTATTTTTTAAGACAATAATAACTGGTCGTTGTAGAGCCAGAAGTCTCATAGCATGAGAAAAGTAACTGGAGTTAGTGAGCTTTGAGTGTGGGACTAACTTCTCACAGTCTGAGGCTTCTGGCTCTAGCACAGCCAGCACTTCCAGATCAGATCAGTGCTGTAGAGGAGAGCGGGGAGTGCTGTAACACAGGATGAGGTGTAACCCATCAGTTTAACCAATTACAAATGAGCTACAGGGGTGAAATCACCATCATACATGAGCACCACCCTCATGAGGTGATGATAGAAGCTGTAAGTCTCAATGCAAAATATAAAAGAGTTACAGGACCAAAAATACTTAAATTTCATCTCTGTGTGTGTGTGTGTGTGTGTGTGTGTGTGTGTGTGCATGTGTGTGTGTGGTTTATGTGGTTTATGAGGACACAAATTTGTATAATGACATGGGTATGACATAGGTATTACAAGGAGAGGGTGATTTATGAGGACATTTTCAGTGTCCCCATAATTTCAAATGCTTATAAATCATACAGTGTATGTTTTTGGGGGGGAAAGTTGAAACGCACCGTCTCCTGTGAGGGCTAAGTTTAGGTGTAGGGTAGGTGCAGGGCAATAGCACATACGGCTTGTACAGTATAAAAACCATTACGCCATATGGAGAGTCCCCGTAAACCATAAAAACCAACATGTGTGTGTGTGTGTGTGTGTGTGTGTGTGTGTTTATGGCAGGGATTTCAGGTATTGTCTGGATCATCAGCAAGTTCTGTTGTAAAAAAAATAAATAAATAGCATGGCAAAGCAAACTTGGAGGCTTGTAACACTTTTCTATCATACTTCTACTGAACCTGAAAGATTGTATATAATCAGAGATATAGATTAAATGCATAAATTAGTCTTAGTTTTGAGATATTATACTGGCAACTATATTGCCAGTTTTATATTTTTCTATATTCGTTTTCAATTTAATTTGCTGATTTTAATTAAAACGTTTTCCACTTATAATTAACATGTTTATAATTAAATGAGAGTTGGGTGTGATGCATAACGATTATTTAATACGTACATTTGATTACCACCGTAATAAATGCATGCACAGTATTTAAAATGTCCTTGTTTTCTGTTAGTGGTACAACCTGAGGGTTTTTCCGTTCATAAACTGTATAAAGTATGTATGGAAGTTTGAGTAATATAGCGAAAACGCTGTCTGTCCTAGTGTATTTGCTAACAAATAATGCAGTTAATGATATTTTGGACTAGCCTTCCGCATTTTAGCGACATCCACTTGTCACGATATTCAGCACTGTATACAATGAAGGTCACCTGAGCGCAACATTGATTCATGGAGTCGTTTATTTAATCTCGCTCGCCTAGAAACTGGTTTTAGTAATAACTTTCACAAGATCCTATCTATCTGTTTGCGGAAATTGCGCAGAATTGTGCAGTCGTCAGAAACCTCCAGAGTTAATAAACAAAATAAAATGATTAATAAAAGGAGATGCTGCTATCTGTGCGGCAATCCTTGCACGTTTTCCCAATTATTTCTGTCAGCCGCGTTAATATATAACCGAACAATGTGCTCAGTCTTATAAATAAATGAGACTATAGCGGATCATCTGGTGCATGCAGCTCTTTTCACCCGAATCATGAAATCTAGGTCTTCACAGATCACCGTTTAATCTAATCCGCGGATTAATTCCTGTCATATTCAAGCAGGGCTGTTTGCAATATACCAACATCAGTGCTTCATTTTGGTTGTCCAGTGGCACTAAACGCTCGAAATAGGCGCTTGTTTGTCTGAAAAAAAGTGATATAAAAGTGAGGAAACATAAAGATGTAGCGCTGCAGCAGGTGCTAGAGAGGAGAGTGTAATAAACATGTGGAATGGAGCAGCTGGGCTAAATTGCGCTCTTCTCATTCAGAGCACAGCGGAAAGCCACGCCACCAGGGCCGAGGGTCAGGGTCGCCCCTATCATTAGTGAAGAAAGGTGCCATTTAGAGCAGCCTTTAAGCCTTGAAACACTGAATTGCGTGCAGTTGAATTGGTCGGTGATTTAGAATGCATGTTTATGCTGTTTGAGTCTTGCGCGACAAGCGCGCCATTGTTTGTTTACTCGGAGTTTTCAGGTGATGCAATCTCGTTCGGTGTTTGGAGAAAATCGTCGTTCACTCACACATACCTCAATAACGTTTTTTATTTTCTTATTTTAAACAACTAGCCACAGGAAGTAACTGACTTCACACTTTTAAAGTCTGTTGTTTTGAGACATATTTTTTTTGTGCTGATTTTTACATTTATATTATTATTTATATTTTTCAAAGTTTGGTTTAAAGTTTTTTATTTCTGTAAATGACATTTGCCTCTAAACATGGCAGACCATCTTATTTTGCACCACGGAAGTATTTTCTATTTGAGCTATTTTCTTTGAATGTTTGAGACATTTGATTCATAAGCTGCTTAATAACTATAAGAATAACGATGTATGGTGAAACCTTTTGCTCTACAAACCAGTGTGTTTATGATTGTGATAGCTGATACATTAATATAATATGATCATTCTAATGTTATTTTATGATGATAAAATCGGTCTTATCTTATGACCGATTTTAAAAACAAGAATCTGTTAAGTGAATGATTCAATGATGCACTTGCTGAACACTAAAGACAGGCAAAAAGCTTGCTGCCATCTACTGGTATAACTATGTAACGTACAAACAGAGGCATTGAACTAATCTGAATGAACCAATTTAGAATCAGTATCAGAACTATTTCTGCATCACAGCAGCACTTTTGAACAGGTACTGGAAGCAAAGTACATTGATAGTTAACCTCTTTACTTGTCCGTAACCTTGAGAGCATTTCTGTCTATTTAAGAAACTCAGACAAAGACAAATTGTGCTATTGCTCCTTTAACGCAGAGTCACTCTCTGAGTGCGCCTCTTTCTGCTGCTCGTGGTTGTCATGGTGTTTTCCGTGGTGCGTCATAATGAAAAAAAGAGTGCCCGTAGCTCTCAAAGGCACTTTGACTCGTTCTGACATGAAGGAGAGACTAATTTTATTACTCGCTGCTGACTTTCAGGCACAAGTCGATTTTTTTATCTCCCGGAAAGAAAACTACAATCCACCCTGAACGTTAAATATATTTTGATGGTATTGTTGTTTTTATAATATTTAGGTTTTCGTGAGTCTTGCACACTAACATTATACGTTCACCTTTCCTCTTGTTAAGAGCTTTCTGTTTGTTCTCTAATCATAAAGTTGAAAGTTAAATCTGCTTAACTGGAGCAGAGAGTGCAGATATGACACCCGTGGATTACCGTGAAGGCATCCATCCCTGTTTAATCTAAACTATGGATTTATGTCTCTCTCCAAACACTCTGCATCACTATGATGGATTTCAGCTGCATGACATGATTTTCTTGATTTGTTTACACTCATATCTGTCTCCTGACTGTCTCGCAGTAGCAGAACTATCACAGATCATTTATTAATCTCTTGTTCCTCCTGTAGTGTAATACTTTAAAGTGAACATCCACAGAAGCCAATCCCATAATAGTCTCTCCGGCCCATCTGTAAATGATGAACTGTTCAGCTTTATTAATGTTCCATCTCGCTTTAGAATAAGTGGCACCTGAGCCATCAAGGTTATTGAGATTCACGGGGGTGGATTATGGGGGCCGTGCCAATTCAGAGGGCCCGGAAAATGTGGAGTCGGCTATACGGCCCGGGTTTATGGTGAGATTTTAAAGAGCCCTTTGCGCCTCGCAGTTCTGATTATTTGGCTTGAAATTTGTAGAATGAGAAAAAGCGAGATAGCGTTGGGGGGAAGGATGCACAGTAGTGCTGTTGTAGTCACTTTTTAGAAGAGGGCTGAAAGTTGATAAATAAGCGTTTTGTTCCGTGCCGGCGTGGGAGTGTGTGTGTGTAAGGGGCATTGGAAATGCTTTTACTGACAATGCCCTACAGCTTTCTAACTCTGATGACTGGCATCCTGCCTGTCTTTTTCTGGGTTATTGCTGCTGCACAGAGTTTTAGGAGGCAAATCAGATCTGCCTGCTTTGTTTATTTTGTGCTTGCTAAGAGAGAAGGGCAGATGTTAGAGGGGGAAGCTAGGCATGTTTAAAGGCTTCTCTTTTACTGACAGCAAACTCTTTCTCTTTCGCTCTCCTGCTCTTTGGCTCTCTCTCTGAGAGTGCGAGGTGAGTTTTAGTGCCCTATAAGAAACAGATGGAAGCCTGCTTTAAAGGAAGAAAACACCAGATTGAGATAAAGTTAAAGAGAGGAAAAGAAAAGAAAGGACAGAAGTGCAGGGAGAAGAGGCAAAATGAGAATGGCAGATGTGTCATCTCTTACTACAATATATCAAAACTGAAAACAATCATTCTTATAGAGATGATGATTCTACTGCAAACAAATTGCATATGGAAGAAACAATAGCTTTGAAAGTGTTTTGATATGCGTTTCAAGTGTGTGTGTGTGTGTGTGTGTGTGTGTGTGTGTATATGTGTGTGTGTGTGTGTGTGTGTATATATATATACACACTATATGCTGTATATTCTTAGATTTTTTTTCTTGTATTTTAGTCTTTATAACAACTATATAACAACCTTTCACTTAAATTATATTGTACTTAACACTACAAAAATGTTACATGGGCTTTTATGCTTAACAGAGAGATTCAAGATCTTTGTGGTTCAACACAAAGTTCTCTTGTGATCATTTTAAAGGCAAAGCTTGACGGGTTAGCGTAGTTTTTTGTGCATTTTGAACACTAAAATCCTCAGAATGATTTCTCACACAACTTTTGAGAGTTCGTTGCCTGCGGTATTGTTGACGGCTAAACAAAAGTGAGTAATGAACCGAAGTCTCAGCTGTGAGATTTCAGGAACAATGGCTGATCCGTGCTCATTGATGAATGTAATGATTATTTTAATACGTTCTGAGTTTGATGGCATGAGCATGTTAACGCTTGAGCTGAGGGTATATTTTTGCATCAGATTTTATTGACACTCTTTTATCATTCTATCACGCATGTCTATCATACGTGTGCTGGAGGGTGGGTAACAGGTTTATGGAAAGATGGACTATTATCCTGATGAAAAAAGAAAGGAGGAGGGAAAAAAAATCTGATTTATGGTTGATTCATTATTGACTGACCAAATTCCCTCCCCAGCACGGGCCTGTCTCTGTGACCCCTCCCCTTACACTCCAGCCTGCTAAAAGCTCAATAAAAATGCACAAATGTGATTGATTCTAATAGCAGACTGACAGAGCTTCCAGCGGGGGTGTTTTAGCATGCATATGCATGTGCGGATGTGCGAGTGAGAGTTATTTTAGTTCTTGCCTCTCTTTAATTAGAAGTGCATAGGTCACATGTGTAAAAGGCCCAGCCCCCGTCATGACCTGTTAAACTGTCATTTCAGACATTTGATATTATGCACCTTTCAATCAACAGATAAATGTGCTGACAATATATTATATTAGTTAATGCATTTACACCCAAAGATAAATGTCAAATTTTTTGCCTATATGTGGGTCAGTGACAGGGCGCTCATGTATTTTATTTTATTTAGTATTTGTATCTGTTCATTTATACAAAAAAATCTGTTTAAAACCAATTTATACAGTGCATACAATGACTTACCAACTTGTTTTCAATTAGGCTAGAATTTAGTTTTAAAGGTTCTTCCTTTTCTTTACCATAGGCACTCCTATTGACCCAGGTGTGTGTTTGTGTGGTTGTACACTTGTGAGTGAGTCTCTTGCTGTTGGGACGGAGGGGGTTGTGTTTGGTGTGCTGAGGCTGCTGGTTTCAGATGCAGGTGGACAGGTGATGAGATGATCTGGCCGTTTCACTGCTGAATCAGTCCGTTACAGCATCCGAACCGAACGCTCCTTTGCCCTCGCTCCGCAAAACTCTTCCAACTGCCAACGCAGATGCTGACATGACTGTCTTTTCCCCTCATTTTCATTTTCACTTCTTGCCTTCTCTCTCAAACAGAAAATGAGTACCGGGGGAAACTCCTGAACCAGCGCTGGACGCGAGGAGACAAGATCAGCCGCTGCCGGCCCTCTCTCAGACTGCAGAGCCGACCAATCAAAGTGAGTCGCACAGGCCCGCCCAGCCAATCATCATGCAGAAACTCGGGCTTCCTGCCAAGTTGGCACAATTAGAGGCGAAAGAGGGTTATACATTTATGACATTCATCAGTTCTGTCTGTCAGCACACTGTGAAAGGAAGTCAGCGTTGTAATACCGCAATGTACGCAGTTCATGCCAGCTTGACCTAGAATGGGTTTTGGCAAAGCAACCTAAGCCCCCTCTGAATGAGCCGAGACTTTAAAGTGTCCCGTGTCCCGTAATTATGAAGAATTAGGCTGTTCGTCGCAGCCTAATTTCATTTTTAGAGCTTTCTTGCATTATTTAGGAAAACTGGAGAGGTTTGAAAGCAGGGATGTCCTTGAGCTGCTTTTGTTTGCTATCTTTCATCAACATAAAAGAAAGTCTCTCCCTCTCATCCTATCGCCTCCCCCCTTCTCTTTTTCTGCTTAGGTGTGTGTTTTGCCTTTAAGTGGATACATCCCTTTCCCTCCTCTTTCACTCTTTCTTCTTCACTCTTTTTTTTAAACAGCCCATGTTTTCAACCATCTATCTCTTTCACTTCTGCATTGGGAAATTCATTGGAAGAGATTTCTAATGGGGGCGCTGGGATGGGGATAGAAAACAAGAGCGAGTGAAAGCGCGCGCGAGAGAGAGAGAGAGTCTTCACTTTCTCCCGTGGGCCCATAAATGTATTTTTTTCCCTCTGATGGAAAGAGTTCATCTGAAGCGATTGATTTATCGATCTAATTTGAAATGTTTAAAGGGTTGCAGTTGCAGGCAGCTCTTTTAAGAGCATCCAATTAGATAATACCAAACTCCGACTGATCAGCATCATCCAACTGTGTGCAGAGGAATCAGAGCCAAGCTTATTCTCATGCTACCACACGCTCTTAAAAGAAAACACATGAGCGAGTGCACGTTTATACTCACGCACAAACATAAAGCTCTCTCGGTTGTCAGTCAGAGCATTAACTCAACGCTTCCCTGAAGGATGGCTCAGATCTCCTTGGCGACCGTATCGGCCTCCTTTAATTGGCCGATGCTTTCTACAGGTAATTTTGGAGATGTCAGTAGCCCTATCA
Organism: Gymnocypris eckloni scoliostomus; assembly: GCA_027564155.1. NCBI lineage: Eukaryota > Metazoa > Chordata > Actinopteri > Cypriniformes > Cyprinidae > Gymnocypris > Gymnocypris eckloni. The sequence continues at coordinate 58,715,390 of CM050412.1, read as the reverse complement.
CTCTAGTGATGGTTGCCATGCTAGGCCCGGTTGCGTCCTTTTCTTGTAAATGCAAAAATGAATAAAAGCCTCATTTATGCGCACCAGAGGAGGAGGGGTGACCTTCTTTGTGAAGTCATTGCCCCCAGCCAGCAATTTACATAGAGCTGTCAGAAGAGCACGAAGGAGCGACTCTGTCCGCTTCTATGGTGAAGAGAGGGACACTATTAATAATGTAGTACGCAGCCCATAGGGATGCGCGGATGTTCTCTAACAATTTTTTTTTTACTTTATCTTAGCGTTCACGTTTTTCTGCCAATTTTTCTGACATCTCAAGTTCTCAATATCACTCACTCATTTATCCGCCAACGGTCGTAATTAAAAACGCTGGGAAGGGCAGGTTTGAAAACATTAAAAGGCCTTTGAACAATATTACGAAAGAAAGATGACACCGTCTTGCTCGTCGCAAACACCTTCGCTCCATGCAGATTTAATGAGGTGGAATTCGAAATAAAAAAGCAATGCAAACTCTGAAGCGCTCACCTATTCGAAAGACATGCGTAGCTATGGTTACACGAACATAAAAGCCACACGGGCCCTGTGTGATTCATGTGTTGACACTAAGGAGACAGCAGTGGAAGACCAGAGGAAGCTACAGTGGCAAAAGAATGAAACGACACGCATCTGCCCCTGGCTTTTGTGTTGGGGGTCAGAGCGGTCGCAAAGCTTGTTTCGGAGATACAGAGGGGCATAGAAGCCTCGCAGATGGGCGAACCGCACACAACACAACACTCAGTGTTAGTGTCCGCCGTCTCCCGGGGGCTATTTGATCATTAATGTGAGAAAACTTTCCTCTCAGGCCGGCAAGTCGAGCTCAGAGTGTGAGAAGCGAGTATCGGCACGCATAAAGCCGGCTTGTTGCTTGAGAGCGTGTTTGCTTGTGATCAAAACCCCTGGGAGAGGAAGAGAGACTCTCTGTGCACCTGTCTGCCCGGATACACACACATACACACACAGCCAACTTTCATCGCCCCGTACGCAAACTCCCTCAAATCGAACACAACACACTCATTATCCGCCCGTGCTGAAAAGTCTGCAATCAACAGGAAGTGGCACTGCCAGAGAGAGTGCGCAGGGATAAAAAAGAAAGAGAAAGGGAGCGTGTGAAAGAGAAACTCCTCTGTGAAAGTGCAGTGTGCCCTTGCCAGCTCCAGCGCTGTATTAAATGCGGCAGCTGGGAGCGGGGTGAGCAGCGCTCGCCGAGGGTCAAAAGGAGAGAGTTTTGTGGATTTTCAAGGATTCCGTTCCATTTAAATCGCAGTAAAGTAATCAAAGCTAATGGCGCCATTGTGCCACCAGAAAAGATCCAATGGCTTTACAGTGAGCAGACTTCCCTGCGTCTGTGTGTGTGAGCGAGATTGAGAGGATTGACACCTGCTCCTTTTGTGCCAGAAAGCGCAGCGAGTGTTGCGATCGGGGACTCTGTGGGAGGAATTACAGTGATTTGGAGTGCCTGTGTTTGTATTATTTCTGTCGCTGCGGTTAATATTGCTATTGTAATTACCACTCGAGTTTGCCATGGGGCCGTGAACGCAAATGGGCTCCTCTGGCAGATGCCATGCTCTGCTGTGTCCATCCAATCAGATTGATTGTTCAGGGCCTCTAAATTATAAGCTGATGAGTGGTACAGAAGGGTTAGGAGGAAGAAAACACTGAAAATGCACTGAGATTTAAAGGTTTGTCCATCCATCCATCTATATATTGTCTGTCCATCCATCTGTCTTGCCTCTGTCGTTTCTTCTATCTATCTATCTATCTATCTATCTTCTGCCTGTCTGTTGTTTTTTCTGTCTGTGTATGTCTATCTGTCATTTGTCCTCCGTCTGTCATTCTTTGTCTATCCATCTCTTTGTTGATCTGTCTGTTTCTGTATTAGTGTTTGCAGTATAAAAGAGCTCAGTGATTATTTACAGTATGAAAGTGTGCTTCTCATACATTATTCATGACTTCATTAACCTGAATGTATGGTGTGTGTGTGTGTGTTAGCTTTCTCTTTCTCCTCCATCTATCACTCCAGTCTTGACTCTCTCCATTTCTCTCTGACAGATGAGTTTGGATACTGATGACAAGCGCACTCGCACACGGTCCAAAGCAGGAAGAGGTCAGTGAACCCTCTCTCTTTCTCTCGCTCTGTCTTTCTCTTTTCCTCTCACCTCTAAAACTCATTTCTTTCACTGGTCAGCTGAGCATGTCTTATATGTTCGCTCTAGGCATATCTAATATTTTAGCTTCTCTCAAATAATCCTGCTCTTTGAGTCTTTAGAAGTCCTTTAGCAAGAACATCATATTTACTATGTAGCATTCAGTAAGTTTAAATGGAGAAAAAACAGCATTCAACCAAACGCAATGTCGAAAGTTAAAGACATGCTTTGAAATGTTAAAATGTTCTTTGCATGACCAGATTACCCAACTGTTTGTTTTTAGAGGTTCAGCTCTATGGACAGCATCTCCAACATGCTGTCAGATACCACCATCAGTATTTCTGAGCTTGTAATTTTGTATTTATTTATAATAATACACATACAATAAAACGTCTGGGTTAAGCCATACTGGAAGGTTAAAGCACTTTAATTCTGCCATACACAAATGTGTTATTTGAGCTCTAAATCATCCTGTTAGCACTTTCATTATAGTCAGCAGAACTTATGGTTATGAATTATTAATTTATGTAGGTGGAGTTTCAATTACAAAACACAAGAGTTCCATACTATAGGCTAGTACTTTACAAAATAGCAATGCCACATTCATTACTAGTATCCGGATGCGTATAATGTTAATGTTTACACTTTATATAGTCATGATTAGAGTTCATTTTCAGTTTATGTAACAGACTGTTTTTCCAAATGCATTGAACCCAACATTTCTCTGTAGCTAATATATACCATTTATTTCTTCTTTACATTACTTTTCTTTGACAGTTTTTTGTTTTAAAATAAATTGATTAGAGAAAGGCTGTTATTTTAACCGTCTGCAGTTTTGTTCTGATTTCACCACTAAACTGGTACAATCAATCATATTTTTGTGCTGATTTGTGCATATTGTAAATTTTTCCATCATCAAGGCTTGATATTTTGGCTGACTTGGGTGTTTGTGTCTATGTATATATATGTACTGCATGTGTGTTTTCTCTTGGTAATGCAGTCATGAGTCTTACTGCATATGGTCTCCTGGGCTCTGTATATATTTGTGATTTGCTGATTGTGGTTCTGTGCAATAATTAGCGGTTTTAGATTTTTCTGATTAATTTTCTGTTCCTGATTGTCTCTTCCTCTGCAGTTCCCTCAGAGATTGTTGGACAGGAGCTGAGGTAAGACATATTAGTTCTGTAAAGTTAAATATGCCATTGTATTTCCCTCTGCAGCAATTTTTTCTTTATGTTTTAAATCCATGTTTGATCATGTTTTGACATTATTTGGTTCTCAATGCACGCTGCTTTACAAACAAAAACATTTTAACATAACAACCAAACTCATTTTCAACAGTTTTATCATCAATAATTTTACTGACAGCAATAGAAATCTTCTAAATGTGTGTAGTCCACAGGTTATTTACACCTGGTGCTTTTTCTTTGCCTGATCAAGCATTTGTTTCAGATGGCCAGTGTCTGCTAGTTTCTATAGACGCAACAACACAAAATCTGTGCGTGAGGGATATTAAAGCCTCGTATTCTCAGCTTATTCTCAATATTTTCCTCTCACGGTCAAGTGCGCTATGAAGTTTACAAGAGTGGAATTTATAGCAGCATCAAAAACACTCGCTCGCCATCAGGGTCACTGAAGCTGCTCACGGCCGTCTTCTGTCACAGATCTTAAACAGCTTAAAAGACGACCTCAAAAGATGCTTTCATACTGCAGCAGAACAGAATAATAAATACTTCAAGACATGATATGTTATGTATATAATTGGATTTGTTAGCCATAATATTTTATAATTGATCTTGTGTGTTTTTCTGTACAGTACATATACAAGATCGATATTATGTTAGTGGTTAATATTATATATTCTATTATATATGTGACCCTGGACCACAAAACCAGCCATAAGAGGTGATTTTTTTTTAATAAATAAGCTGAATAAATAATCTTTCATTGATGTATAGTTTGTTATGATAGGACAATATTTGACCGAGATACAACTATTTGAAAATCTGGAATCTGAGGGTGCAAAAAATCTAAATATTGATAAAATCGCCTTTAAAATTTTCCATATGAAATTCTTAGCAAGGCATATTACTAATCAAAAATTAAGTTTTGATATATGTATAGTAGGAAATTTACAAAATATATTAATTGAACATGATCTTTACTTAATGTCCTAATGATTTATGGCATAAAAAAATCTATAATTTTGACCCATACAATGTATTTTTGGCTATAGTGCTACAAAGATACCCCACCGACTTAAGACTGGTTTTGTGGTCCAGAGTCACATGATATATTTAATATTGTATATATGTTAAAATACATGTCAACACAAGATTCAAGTTCAAATCTCAACCCTCTTTGAAGGTAATAAACGAAAATGCTAATGAAACAAATTTACAAAATACTAGGGATTTCTACGAAAGATGGAAGGGATTTCATGAAACGAAAGAAGGGCCGCCACAGGAAACGAAAATCAATCACAGCTCCATCGTATTGACGAAACAATTATTTTGCTAAATTTAAAAATCTATGTTTGTTTGTTTTGTGCTGGCCGTGGAAATGCGGCTCCTGATGAACTATTTAGCACACAAGCACCACGGAATAACAAAAGCTATAAAGCATCTCTAATTTGACCCCCTCTATCTGTTCAGCTGCCCTACTCCAGGATGCAATGGCTCAGGCCATATCAGTGGCAAATATGCCCGACACAGAAGGTACGACAGATGAAATGCCTGTGTGGTGCGCCATAGCCCCTGATTCACCTCCCTCTGCAGCCACATGGCCTTTCCTGATCCCAAAAGCTGTTTAGCCCGTAGACTAGATCATCTTAATCTTCATCTCTTCCTCTGATAATGATAATCTCTCTCTCTTACTCTCACTCTCCCTAATAGAGGTTTTAGGCAGGGTATTGATTATTGGCAATATATTACAGTTATGTTTATTTACACGTGTATACATTCAGGAAGCCATTTGAGATGCTTCATGTTTATAGATCTATCTCCACTGCCCACCCAATAGCGAGGTTTTCTAGGTGAGGGCTTTATTGAATTCCACCCTCCACCGCTCCCTCCTTTCTCTCTCTCGGTTTCTTATTTTATTGTGGTATAATTAAGCGTTCCAGTCAACTGCCAGTGATTTATAAAAGCTTTTAGCCAGCACACTGCCCCCTACAGGTCAATATCCAACATTGTTCCATTCTCATCTGAGTTTCCATAGACTGTTTAGCTTGGCATGCTTGGCTTGCATGTGTGTAGTTTGCATGTTTTCATTGTTTTTACACTAGCACTGAAAAAGTCCTTAGTGTTGTATTTCTTATCAAATTTTCAAATGAATAATCTTTCTTCTCTTATAGTGCTTTAAGTTGCCCATTGGCCAGGAAAAGGCGCCTACAGGAAGCAGAGTCAGAGCAACCTGCATCCAAGAGGAAATCTCACCCACTGAAGCTGGCGATGGATGAAGGATTCAACATAGAGAGTGAGGGGAGCGGAGAGGAGACAGAGTTGAGGGAGGAAGAGGAGGAAGATGAAGAACAGACAAAGCAGAAAGCTAGCGATCAAGAATGTGAAGAAGAGGAGCAAGCGAAACAGAACACAGAGAGCGCCAATACAGAGGAGGAGGAGGATGATGATGAAGGTGAGTGATCAAAAATGGCCAAAAAATCTGAATATGTTTAACAGTCTTGTTTCTGGGTAACAAATACAGTTATATTCATACACAGATTGGTTATACACTCTGTAACTGAAGTGACTGCTATACATTTTAGAGTCACAACCTGATTTAGAGAGCAAATGTCATTCAAAGAAACTGCACTCAACAACTAGTTGACAGCCACATCATTGATATTGACACACAAGCATTGTACCCTTTCTGGGTTATTCTTTGCTGTCAATGTTGGAGCTCCATACTCTCTCAGCTGACAAAAATGTTAGAAAATAAGGTGTTGTGCAGTAAGAAAGAATTCCTGTTAAATGTTGAAGGAAAGGAAAAAAACTGAACCCAGAGAGTTTTTACAGATTACATGAGAGTATAAAAGCAATTGTCAAAAAAGTTTAGAATAAAATCAATCCTCTAAGATCAAATGCAAAGTCTTGAAAAGAGATATTTTCTTTCTTCTGTGAAACAGAAAAGATGATATTTTGAAAACTGTCTGTATTTTTTTTTTTACATACAATGTACATACATAGGACCCCAGTGACTTTAAATATATGGAAGTAAACCCTGATACATCAAAATATCTTCTCTTATTCTCCACAATATGTTCCACAGAAGAAAGTCATACTGGTTTAGAACGGCATGAGGGTGAGTAACTAATGACAAAATTGTCATTTTTGGGTGAACTATACCTAAAAAATATAGACTTTACTTTGGTCTCAATCAGAGAGTAGTGAATCTGCTTCGGATTCTGTAGTATGTACTGGAAAATGTAAAGAGTTGAGCCTCTGACAATGTAAACATATCCTTAAAAAATACACATTTTAACATGTGCATCTCTCACACAGAAGAGTGCATTATCATCGAGACGTCCAGCACAGAGAAGCCCAAGCTCTTGTCCTCTGAGGATCTCTCTAACTTTCAGCACATAGTAGCCAACTCAATGACGCACCTCAACAACCACAACAATGGTGCCATGTCACCCCAACAACAACAGTCCCTCACAGTGGAAACACAAGATAAAAGCCCTTTTAGGGGAACCAGAAGAAGGCAAAGAAGGAAATGAAACAGAGAAAACAAGGAACCAAGTTGGAGTTCTGGTGTCTGAAGGTGAGATTAAAGATGAAGAAAAGGACATGCATACTGAGAACCAGAAGGAGTCAGACCACCAGTATTTTACTGAGGAGATGGAGACACAACAGGCCGAAGATGATGATGATGATGATGATGATGACGATGATGATGATGATGATGATGATGATGATGATAATGATGAGGTGTTGTGGTCTGAGATTAAAAGAGAAGAGATATACAAGGAAGTTAAGTCTGAAGAGGAAGGGGAGAGAGAAACCACCTCTTCGGTTATCACTGCCACTCAGGGATCTCACGTAAGGGAAGACTATGTTTCCCACAAACTTACATTGCCAGAAAGCTACATCTCTAGTAAGGCCGCTTCAGCATCTCCTGTACTTATACAAGTGCAGCCTGAGGAGTCTGAGAGGGATGTTGACATGGAAGGTAACGATGACGATGGGGACGACGACAGCTTGTCTCAACGATCTACGGTGGCAGACGAGTCTGAGATGTTCGACATAATGCGGGGGAACTTGGGGTTGCTGGAGCAGGCCATTGCTTTGAAAGCCCAACAGGTCAAAGCTCATCGTGAGCTCAGCCGCATTCCCGAACACCACCGCTTCTTTCCTCTCGACGACCGGTCTGGCAAACACATGGAACATATCCGCAAGAGCTGCTTCGTAAAAGGTCAGATATTTGTAATTTTTCTACCAACCACTATATCATTTCTGAGTAGAGTTTTCTTAAAATTAATTTGTGACAATCGGATTAGACCATAAGCATTTGGTCATCAAAAATTACCAAGAGTCACTACACAAGAGTCAAGATTTAAATAAGAAAAATATGAAAACTCTTTGGTCATTTTTGAGCGAGATGCAAATGGTCTAATCCGATTAAATGATCTATGCTAAAAGTGCTCCCTCCTAAAAGCTTTTTTACTTTTACTGTTTAGTCATTTAGCAGACGCTTTTATCCAAAGCGACTTACAAATAAGAAAAAGTAACTAAAACTATAAGTTAAAACTCTATAAATACTATATATACACACATTTAAGAAAATTGAGAAATTAAATAAAATGACAAATGCATACAACAACATTTCAAAACTAAACATTTAAATGAAAACAAAAAATAAAACTAAAAACATTTCAAAATATTAAAACAACAAAAGGTATGAGTATAAAAATGATTCTAACATGACACTAAGCCAAACACCCATATATGCATATGTTATTTCATTTCCATGTAGTAGGTTGAAGTAACGTTACAAAAATAAATACAATTTATTAAAACTAAAACTAAAGAAAATACCGATAGACACATTAAAAGCTAAAAGTGCTCCCGCCAGACCCGGAGACCAGCTGAATGGATTCAAAAACTGTACAACTCAACAGTTTATCTCTAGGGGAGTTGTAAAATGAGCCTATATCCCAAAAAGTGGAGCGTTCCTTTAATACGAAATTTGCATAATAATGGTTGTATTAATTCGATTGTTGTGTTCAGTTGAGTCCAGCAGATTAAATATTTTTGTGCAAAATCCTTACATAGTCTTTCTGTTAAGTTGTTTCTTTTTATCAGTTGTTGCATCGTGAAAATGTACACATTACTCATTTTGTGTACAGAAATTTTTCCTGCTTGTGTTTGAGCAATGAATTCATACACTCTAATGCCACAAACCATTTCATAAGTGCACTCCGAGTGCTATTTAAACTTTGCGCATATGCATTTTACACACCCTACACAAGTGCTCAAATATCAACAAATTCCCATAAATAAACACCCACACATGATTAATCAGAAAGAAGATTAAAATGGCAAGCTCTCACTCAGGCAAAGAACTGCAAGATTAATAATGGGGGAAGCAATCTGGAGAGCATAAATGGGTCAAATGAATTGGTTTCCATAGATAAACTCCAGCCTTAGTCTATAATTACTGAAGCACTTAGAAAGAGAGAGAGAGTGCGAGAGAGTTGAAGGAGAGAGAGGGTGTGTGTAATTAGATTGGTTTGGCACGTGTTTATTTATTTATTGGTTTTGTTTGTGGTGTTGTTCTGCTCTCGGTTGGCACCGTGCCCGGTCCGTGTAGCGCTGGATTCAGCCGAACGCTCGGTAGGGCTCCACACCCCCTCTATAACTGGCCTCCTCACGCTCTGACCAGTTTTAATTAGGAGGTGCATGTCTCGTTAACATTTCAACATTTAATTAAGGAGCCACTGGAGCGCACATTCAAGCTCTTTCTCTCTCTACGTCTCTCAATTTTTTCTCCTTTTTATTTTTCTCTCTCCCGTCTGTTTTTCATGTTTTTCGCTTCTACCTTTGTCCTTGCACCTTTGTTCATTTACCTTGGACCCCACATACTTTTTCACTCTCTCTCCTCCTGTATAATATGGAGATGTGCTTTGCCAATGGTAAAGTCTGTTTAATGAGCTCCATTTTTCAGTAGATAGTCCAATAAACCCCAGCGCACCCTCACTGAAGATAATAATCCTGTATGGAAACATCTACCTGCCCAAATGCATAATAACCGTAATTATCACCGTAAATGTGCCCTCTCATGGGTCCAGAGGCAACTTTAACAACTTCCAGAGAGCATGAAACCAGAGAGCATGTTTGTGCGCAATGTGTGTGGTAATATGCCTGTCTTTTGTACATTTCTGTCCTGACAGAATTGATAATGTCTTCAGATAAGGTTTGACTGACAGGTGTTTTTCTGCCCACAGAGAGTTCTAGATCAGAGAAGCGAGAGATCAAATGCCCAACCCCTGGGTGTGATGGAACAGGTCACGTGACAGGACTTTATCCCCACCACCGCAGTCTGTCAGGCTGCCCACACAAAGATCGGATCCCTCCAGAGAGTGAGTCAACATCAAACTACAGACGCATCTTTTGATTGTGTGATAATCTGCAGCAGAAAAGACAAAATACTGTACTTTAGATATCCCTGTGCACATCCCTTCTTAAACCTCTCATCTATTAGTTCAAAACTGATGCTGGCAGAATTCGTTTTTTGGGGTTATGAAGTCCTTTCATTGGCTGACTTTTTTCTTTTTTGTGATCTGATTGGTTGTTCTTAGTTTTGGCCATGCATGAGAACGTCTTGAAGTGCCCAACGCCAGGCTGCACTGGTCAGGGTCATGTAAACAGCAACCGAAACACACACCGCAGGTACAGAGTCTCCTTTTTCGGAATGGTTTTACTTTTGCTTACCACATGGTAGATCCCCAAATGTACTTTCGCAGTACATTTGGTCCACATAATGACAGTAAAGGTTCCAAAAGGTGTTTTTGTTGTGAAGCAATAGAAGAACAATTTTGGATTCCCCAAAGAACCTTTCAGTGAACCATTTTCCACTATAAAAAAAATGGAATTGTTTCATGAATGTTAAAGGTTCTTCATGGAACCATGAATGCCAATAATGAAGCTCTACTTTAAAAAGTGTTGTGTATTTTCCTCACACATTCTTTCACGTTTCCTCCTCTTTCAGTTTGTCCGGATGTCCCATCGCTGCTGCCGAAAAGCTCTCGAAGACTCACGACAAGCAACACCTGCCCCAGCCCATGGGTGAGCACATCAAGGGCAGCCCAAACTCTGACCGTGTTCTCAGGTGAGGCCTAAACCCCAACGAAACCACCACAGGAACTGAAAACATCAGCGTTTATTCCTGTTTTTCCCAGCAACAGCAAACATACCCGTGTTCGGTCTCCTCCTGTCCTTCAGCTTCCATGTCAGCAGTATGTGTCCATCAAACATACCTGCTGTGGTTGGTTAGCACAGCTGTCAGTCACTGCAGGACTGAACTCACTTACCACAGCATGATTGGTCAGCCGTTTCGGAATGTCGGTCCTCCCTTTCCTTTGCCCTTCTAATAGAGCACAGGCTGCCATTTCATGCTGGGATCGGGCCTCAAACCTGCTAGTCTAATTACGCCACTGATAAGCTAATTATGGGACTTACAGGGCATGGAGTATTGGAAAAATAATTACTTTCCTTCAGGAAGCAAGTCTGGGGTCAGACAAAGCAATGCGGATTATGAAAATAATAAGCAGTCCTCTCTTATTAGTGTTATTCTGATTTAAATGAGCGTCAGTTCACTGAGAAAGCCCATTAAGGGAAGATGTCAACAATGAGAAGTCACCAGAGAGACCTTTGACGGCTCCGCATGCCACCCCTGCTAATAGGATGCACTGACTAATGAAGAGACAGGAAGCAGAGGGTAATATACTTTACATGCCATTGTCACGCAGATCATAACACACGTAGGTGTGTGCGTGCATGTTTTCCTTCAAACAGTATCTGGTTCATACCTGAAATCTGTTAATGATGTTAAATACAGAACACAGTGTAATAGTCCACAATGACACGCACACCCACATGCTAGCATTCTTTAGTTAGTTTCCAAAACCTAGCAAGCCGCCTACTGCCTACTTCTAAAACAGCATCCTAACCCTCACTGAAGCATTTAAAACGCTCTGCATAAGCAGCACTCCGAACTGCAGAGTCAACTCGCAATGGAGTTTGACGAAGGAAGGTCATTTCAGGATTGCAAGACCAATTCCTACCTACTTGCATAAGGTACATTACAAAATCTTAAAAATCGCATGCCAAGTTCACATTTCAAATATCTTATTCCAAATCAGCAACAAAATCTGATATGAAATATTGCACAAACTTAGTTTTTTCAGTCAGAGTTAAAAATGCATATTTGAGGATGGTCCAGCCAATGCGCATATCCATTCTCAGGATACTGCCTGTTTTTATAGAAACCAGAGCTTCTAATAGCAGCTGCAGCGATACAATTACTTTACCAATTGGCGATTGGCTCTTTTATATAGAAGGCATTACTTATTTTACCGTATTTATTTCTCATTCATAGTACTTTGAGTGAACCATCTTGGTATATAGTTGCTAAGCTAATAGCTCAATATTCTAATAAGCACAGAACTGCATAGCACGGACATATTGAGTAAAATAATCAATTTTAATTACACTGAATAATATTTCTCTGCCATTGCAATTCCTTCTGGGATTTCCTTCCCTGTGAAGGACACATGCACTGCAGCCTTAGAATTTGGTTAAAATGTGACACATTAGGAAGCTGCTTAAAGTTTTTAAAAAGTGTTCACGTCAGGAGCATCTATGATGCCTTAAAATGCCACCTCAGTAGGCAGCTCACTAGTTTCTGGAGCACAGCAAATGTCTTTTCAGAGTTTTTCTTCAGAACAGAGAAAGGGCCGCCGCAAGGGCTCATGGTTCTTCAGGAAAAGGAGTCGGTTTTAGGGCTTCAATTCCATGCTATACGATATGCTAATGTGCTCAGTGCTGATAAGACATTATTTAATCCTCTTCTCCTTTAGTCACCCTGCTTTAAAACGCACTCTCTCTCTCTCCCATTTACTCTCTTATGGGCTATTTATCTGTGGGACTTTTCCTTCCTTTTTCTTTTTCGCTGTATCTTTGGCTCATTGTCAGTCTTTCAATTCGCTTCTCTTCTGCTGTCTAATTCCAGCCCACTCTTTCACTCTTGATCTTTTATGCTCACTTACACTTATCCTTTTATGCTCCTTTTTTCTTCAGTGCAGGGATATTGATTCTTTTGTGGAGGAAAAAAATGATGGAACCTTCTCTCTCTCTCTCTCTCGATACCCATTTTTTGCAGGCCCATGTGTTTTGTGAAGCAGTTGGAGATTCCTCCGTATGGCAGCTACAGGCCCAGCCTTATCCCCGCCACGCCACGCGCTAATCTGGCCAAGGAGCTGGAGAAGTACTCTAAGGTGTCCTTCGATTATGCAAGCTTCGACGTGCAGGTGTTCGGCAAGCCCATGCTCGCCCCAAAGATGCACACCAGCGGAACTTCACCCAAAGCCTTCAAATGTGAGCAGGATTAGTTACGGTTTATGAACGCTATGTATAATACACTCCTTACAGCACAGAAATGTGTGTAAATGGTGTGCTTTGTGAATAGTACGGCTAAGGTTTGAGATTCTTTATTGTCGTACATCGAGGTTAGCAGTAAGTAAGTTTGGTATAGTGCTCTTCAATTAAATGATCAAGTACTATTTATAAGTACTAAAATTACTATTAACTAGAGCAATGTTATCTTTTCCCCATAGCCAAACCTCCATTCCCCAGGGCCTCCCCCCCAAGTCCCAGCTTGCACGGTAGTTATGGAAAAAGCTCCTCCAGCAGCTATGATTATTCCCATGATGCCGAAGCTGCCCACATGGCCGCCACTGCAATCCTCAACCTGTCCACGCGCTGCTGGGAGAGACCAGAGAACCTAAGCATCAGACACCAAGATAAGGTACGGAACATAATCTCATGTAACGGACGAATGCAATCGGAGTTATATAAAAAAATGTCCTGGCTCTTCCAAGCTTTATAATGGCAGTGAATTCTGGACATGATTTTGAAGCCCAAAAAAGCGCATCCATCCATCATAAAAAGTGCTCCGCACAGCTACGGGGGGATAATAAAGGCCTTCTAAAGTGAGGTGATGCATTTGTGTAAGAAAAATATTAATATTTAAAACTTTATAAACCATAATCTTTTGCTTCTTTAATCTTTACTGTCATAAGCGCGTTCACGGGAGAGTGGAATTCCAGCGGATGACGTAGGACGTAATAGGATACGGTTTAATTCTACTGAAACTTATCTAATTTACTAAAGACAGCACTCACTATAGCTAAAAACAAAAAGTTGGCAAACATTAGCTATCACCCAGACATTTAATGCCTATAGATTAGTGTTGTCTAGTAACCAACTAAAAGTAGTGATACTAATAACTAAACAGAAACAATTTTAGTAGCTTAGCTGTTTTGATAATAGAGCAGGTATTAGCTAACAAGCAAATTTTTCATACAAGTATTGCTTGTATGTAGCTTTGACAAAACACAAGCTAGCTGAGGCAATAATCAAACTTTTTTTCTCAAGTAGCATTGGGAAGTCATTTGAGCAATTTTGTTCATTTGGATTCATTCTCATTTGATTGCAATAAACTGACTCCAAAAAAATTGCAAATTCTTTTGATCAAAGTCTTTGATCAAGTGTTCTCAGGTCTCTATAAATAATTTTACGTCTTTTTTGTAGTTAAATAAAATGAAGCTTAATGCAGCTGTTTTTGATTCATTTATTCAAATTAGGATGTTTTCTAGTCTTATTAGCAACATTTAGTTTAGGATGTGTTCAAGTGTGATGCTGGCACATTCATTAAATCCTTATTGTCTCTATTGTGCCAGATGAATGCTGCTCTGATTTACTCTGATCTACGTTAGATAGCTTAACTACTTTAAATTATGAGTAGTTTAGCAGGCTACAGTTTCAAACTAGCTTCTACAACGTCACACCATGTGTAGATGTATAATAGTTAATAAGAGTGGTTTATAATGGTTAGCATCCATCGATTGAAGAAAGTCTGTCTCTATGTGTGATTGATCTTCAGCAGGGTTTGTATCAGATGAACGTAGCGTGAGCAAGAATGCGTTTGCTTGCTGTTGAGATCTTATTGCGTCATCTCTCCTCCCTTTCATCTGTCCCTCGATTCGTTTCATCCTTGTCTCCTCTTCATGTTGTTATTGCATTAAGTTGATAGTGAGCTCCCTAGATAGGGCAGGACCAGGTGCACCGTGTTCTTTTATTCAATAATTCCATGGTTAATGCAAATGAGGGCATCTCTCCCTCATTCCCTCAATTTCCTGCCCTTTTTTTCTTTCCTTGTACCTTTGCACACCCAAAAATACAATCTATCATCCTCTCACCCACCTCCTCTGTCTGAGAACTCTGGGATCTATACTGTAATTGGAGAAGCTCTGTCCTCAATATTGTGATTTAAAAAAAAGCTTTATCCTCAGCCCAGGGAGTGACTACTTCATCATTTTTCGATTTCCTGACATGTTTTTAGCAGAAGGGGATAAAAGGGGAAGATTAATGGGCAGAAAGGCCCTGTGGCTCAACGCTAATCAGACTGGGACAGCTCTGGGATCAGTGCCTACTGTGTGTGCACATCTCCGACTTCATATTCACAAACAAATATGTAAACATACCCTTTTAGCACTACTCCATGCATCACTAATCCATCTACATACAATAGGAACGTATAATTGATTTGTTTTAAAATGTGTACTTTGTTGTTAAGCTTTATTCTGTGTTTGTTTGTTATACTCTGATTTTAGTTCATAATTTTACTTTTCTAAGCAATAGCATTGCACTGCCTTGGCAAAGACCCACAACACCCTATAAACACTCACTGCATTTAAAAACACCCACAACACCATACAAACCCCCTACCAATACGCACCGCATTTACATAAACCCACAACACTCAACAAATACTCAGCACATTTACAAACACCAACTGATTTTACAAACACCCACAAGACCCTACAAACACAATCCACTTTTACAAACACCCTACAAACACCCACTGTGTTTACAAACACTCACCTAATTTACAAAAACTCACAACACTCTACAAACACCCACAAACACCCTAGTACCCTAGAAACACCAACTGTATTTACAAACACCCACAAAACCCTACAAACGCACACAACATTTACAAACACCCTATAATCACCCACTGCGTTTGCAAACACCTACAACACCCAACAAACATCAACAAACACCCTACACACACACCACATTTACAAACACCCAGAACACCATACAAACACTCACCACATTTACAAAAACAGGGTTGTAGATTACGCGGGGGATGTGTGCACATCCCACACACACACACACTTTTAATATCACTTAAATTCATCCCCCTCACTTTTTCGTTCAAGTGTGTCAGCATTAAGGTTTTCGAGAGCCAGTGTGAATAAATATAGATTTAAATTATAGTCTGGTGTATATCTGATTTCAGATGGAGCGGCACTTAATACACAGAGCCGTATGTCACTGACAAGCTATGCAATATCACTTTCATTATCAAAGGCGATTCATCTGCGATTATGAAATATACATTCTAATTATATGTATTTTTTTATTATCATCACAAACCCATTTATTAATTATAAATTATTTTATTTTCTGTTGTAGAGTATGGAAATTGAGGTGGATGAGAATGGCACCTTGGACTTAAGCATGAAGAAGCCCATAAAGAGAGAAACGGGCATGTCTTGCGCCAGCCCTGAAGTGCGTTCCCCTGATCTGTCTTCATCACCTTCATCATCATCTCTTCACCATGGCAACTGCAGCATCTCACCCCACTCTTTACACACCTACAAACAAGAGGAGTGGGAGGGGCCTCTGGACTACACCAAACCCAATCGGCAGAGAGAAGAGGAGCTAGAAGAGGTACGGCCATTTCCTGTTTCATTTAAATGATGCCTGGTCTATCTATTGTTGTACAAACCAGCATAACATACATTGTATCTTCGCACAGATGGACCACAGCACTCAGTCATTTGCCTCTTCCGACCCTGAGGATTTCGACATGATGCAGGACAGCCTTGAGGACAGGAAGTACCCCGGAGAGGTCACAACCCCCAGCTTTAAGGTCAGGTTCCAGCCCAAGGACAGCAAGAAAGAGATCCTACTGTAAGTCATTTTTAATTTGCATCCATTTCTGTGCACAAATGTATATTCAGCACAATGGAATTATTTCACTCAGTCAGGCTTTTGTGTTTGTCCCTTGCAGGTGTCCCACTCCGGGCTGTGATGGCAGCGGACACATCACAGGAAACTATGCCTCGCATCGCAGGTATACAGTGTTCAGAGGTCACCTCTCTGTGCTTATTTTGCCTTCAAAGGGGAAATATCAAATAAAACAAGGCATCACATAGATGTTATCTTTCTCTTGCTTAACTCTCACCTGCTCTTTGCTTTTTTACACTCACTTGGGGCGTTCTGGGTTCTTTCGCTTTATCTTCTTCTTCTTCTTCTTCTCCCTCCCCCCCTTGTTTCTTTTCAACATTTTTAGCCTGTCTGGGTGTCCTCTCGCTGATAAGAGTCTTCGGTCCCTCATGGCAGCACACACTGCCGACCTCAAGTATGTCTGCTCTACTACTGATCTTGTCCTTTGTTCTTGTTCTTGCTAAATGCTGCTTTTACACTTTTCTTGATATGAAAACAATACAGTACTTAAGACTCAGCTTAATATTATTCTAAAATTCCACTGTGGCCCTGCTCTTTAAGTTAAAGTTTATTTCAAGTATTATAAACCAACATATTTAATTTTTGACTTCACTTTCCCAGATGTCCAACTCCAGGATGTGATGGTTCAGGCCATATCACTGGTAACTACACGTCTCACAGAAGGTATGGCCCGTTGAACAATCCCTCCCACATCCATATCAATACACAAACAGGACAGAGAAGTTTAGTGATAGCTGTATGTTAGACACACAAGTATATGCCACACTTCATTTATTACCCGTCCCCATTATTGAATAATATTTTAGATAGGAAACAGACCCCAGATCTTGTGTAGTTTTCTTTCTTCTCTGTTTATCTAAAAGCTTGCTGAGGTCACTGTTTCCTAACCAGGCATGAGATATCAAGCAGTAAATCCATTGTCTTGCATATTCTGCTCTCAGTAGCCCTGCCTATACTGAATAATCATTGGCCCAAACTCCTACTCCACATAGCTATTGAGAGATTCAGGTAACTGTGGCCACTTTTTGCCATCTCAGTGAGGCAAAGTGTCACAATTGACCTAAATTCACCTTATAGTACATAGCAAAAATGTTTCGATTGGCTGTGCTTTTGTCGCATCAAGTAGCATTCCGCTTTCAGTAGGATGAAATTGCTGGAAACCCGTTCCATCGTGCCTGGTTAGGATACGGTGTATGCTTGCATCTTTCTTAATAGTATTTAAGTTTGGTTTCTCCTGCATTGCTTTGGGTCAGTAGTGCTGGATCCTTATTGTTCTGAGTTTCTAGCTCCTCTGATCATGAGCTGCATACTCTCTATTTTCAGTTTGTCTGGGTGTCCGCGGGCCAAGAAAGGTGGAATAAAAACAACTCCCATCAAGGACGACAAGGAGGACTCCGAGCTCTTAAAGTTCGTACTGCATAGAAAGCCCAAGGCTTTTCCCCCTTTCTTACTGTACGGTAAAAAAAGACACAATTTAGGCGGGAATATTGTAATGGAATGATCAAATGTTGGAGTCCAACAAGTTTGTCCAACCACACAATCATTTAACAACAGTGTAAAGCAGTTTAGAAAACCCCTCTTCATTCAAACAGAAGTGATTTAATCAAGCATTTCCATCTAGAACCACTTGTGATCCCAAAATACTGCTTGTGTTCTACTTTGTTAAATATCACCTTGGAAACCTTCCAAATAACTCACTCGTAGATGAGCTTATGAGTGAGTGCATGGAGCCCAGCATGGTCAACTAGCACTAGTAATGTTCAAATTCTTTTGTGAAAAATGCCTTGTGTGTTTTATCCCATTGTACAACTTCTAAAAGCAAGAAGACAAAGATGCCTAGTTACACTGCTGAGGAAATAAAAACTGTGAACAATATATTACAGCACAGATGGCTCATGGGGTATTGAAATATTGCGCATGTTTTTTTTTTTCATAATTGCCAAGCGGAGGAGCTTTTTATCCACATGATTCCACTCCAGTCAATGAGCAGCCGGCATATGGCGGCACTCAAGTTCCCAAAGTCAAAAATGTATTTTTTCAGTTTATTTGAATGTTGTAATATTCACAGTCACTGTTGGGAAAAGTATGCAGCTAAATATGGCCCTCTTTACAAAACTGATTAGAGACTCGAGTGAGACAGAGAGTAAACAGATGGTAACTGAATTCAATAGCAAAGTGATATTTCTGCTCTCACAAAATCTAACCACACTCATATGTTTTATTCCCTCTATCTTCATCTTTTTTCCTTCTCTCACAGATGCCCAGTGCCAGGTTGTGACAGCCTGGGTCACATCAGTGGGAAGTACGCCACTCACCGCAGTGCGTACGGATGCCCGTTGGCGGCCAGGCGGCAGAAGGAGGGTTTGCTGAACGGGTCTCCGTTCTCATGGAAGGCATTTAAAACAGAAGGGCCAGCCTGTCCCACACCAGGATGTGACGGATCGGGACACGCCAACGGCAGCTTCCTCACCCACCGCAGGTACTTAAATGGCGAGAATATGTTTTTGACAGCTATGTTAAATTTGTAAATTTATCAGAAATTTACAACCAGTGGAGTGAGTTTGGGTGGGAAACCTGTTTGGAAATAATTTAATAAATAATAATGTTTTGTGTCACGGAATGCAGTTTTAATGATTTTTAGGCAAGGATGTGCTTGCTTGGACTTAAAAGATGCGGTTTGTTTATAAAGATAAGGTCTATTTGAATATTTTCGGACGTTCAACGTTTTCGGAGACAGGATCTCCAGTGGTTCAGTGGCAGTTCAGCGCTCATTACACCCGCAGAGAGCACCTCACCACGGCCAGATCTTCTGGAATTTACTTTTGGCTCTAGATAGTGGTTAAACACAAGATATAATTTGTGTTGGCTAAATCTAATGGCCAGTCTTTAGTCTCATTAAACTATTATTTTTTCCAGAGCAAATAGTTTTGACAAAAGTTTATCATGTTTTTAAAGATATGGCTGTTGTTGTTTCTAAATATGATTATTGAACTGTTGTATAAATAATATAAATCACAGTCAGAGTCAATATGCAATATCTCACTTCTACTTGTGTGATATTGCTAATATAAAAGGATAAATATAAAAGTAAAGAGAGCCAAATCGTGGAAACTTCATACTGGGAATTTTAATATCAGTTTGAAGATACATGTCTAGATTTCTCTGCTCAGTTACATGGTTAATTATGAGCAGATACTTCTATAAACTCATATAAATGAGTTGATAATGTTTTTATAATAAATGGAAATTTTATTTTAAAAATTATTAATTAAAAGCTTAGACATACGGGATGCTTGCAACCACAGCACATTAGCTTCTGTACTATTTCCCACATCTCCCGCTTATGTAGTAAACAATAAGTCATACCTTTCAACATTTGGGTACCACTATACGGGAGACAGGGCGTTTCTATGGGAAGCAGAGTCTTTTGCCATAATATAGCTGCTTTCCGTAACCACAGTAAACAACAGCAGACACCTATTGATAGAACCTTGCAGCGCTGCAAGTAGTTAATCAATTAAACCATAGCCTTTTGAAGTGTAAGGTATATCTCAATCTACATGTAATGTTATAGTTTTATTTTTTACGAAGCACCACCTAAGTCTTCTCGTCCCATTTGTACCAGTGAACTGTTTCTGTCACTGCAGCTTCCCGAACAGGCGAACACACACACACACACACACACACACACACACACAAACGAAATCGTATGCCTGATGAAAAAATATATATTTAAAACACGTTCATATTTTAGAAAATGTAGTTAATTTGCATCATTAATGATTTACATTATGCAAATAATCCCGACGTTATTTAATACCCGACGTGCAGATTATCCACAGCGTCCGCACCGCAATCCGCACATCACTACTGTGCAGATATCAACAGCATCACTGGGTTGTAAATTTGCCAAGTTGAGAGGACAAATGGGTTTAATTTTGAATGTATCAATTTTGTGAGAAGGTTGCGTTTCATACAAGATCTGGCAACCGGACAACCTTGGAATAGGCTATATTGACGTGATTATTCATAAAATGAGGTTTAGGGCCATACAAATTACAGGAGTTTTACCGGAGGTGAATGTAGCAAACATATAACATACGCCCAGTGGGTTTCTTTTTATATCAAGATTAAAAATATGGGTGAATCCTGGGGAAAACAGGAGGGTTGACAGGTATGATGTATAGACATCAAAAAAAAGAAGAAAAAAAAGATCATGAAAAAGGTCAATATTTTTTGTCACTCTTTTTAGAAAGTGAAACCCATATATTATATAGATTCATTACACATAGTTAAATATTTCAAGCCTTTATTTCTTGAAATTTAGATGATTATGGCTTACAGATAACGAAAACCCCAAATTCAGTGTCTCTGAAAATTTAAACATTACATAAGATCAATAAAAAAAGGATATTTTAAACAGAAATGTCAGGCTTCTGAAAAGTATGTCCATTTCATATGCACTCAATACTTGGTTGGACCTCCTTTTGCATGAATTACTGCATCAATGCGGCGTGGCATGGAGGTGATCAGCCTGTGGCACTGCTCAGGTGTAACCTGTGGCACTGCTCAGGTGTAATGGAAGCCCAGGTTGCTTTGATTGCGGCCTTCAGGTCATCTGCATTGTTGGGTCTGGTATCTCTCAGCTTCCTCTTGACAATAACCCATAGATTCTCAATGGGGTTCAGGTCAGGTTGCTGGCCAATCAAGCACAGGGACACCATAGTCATTGAACCAGCTTTTGGTTCCTTTGGCAGTGTGGGCAGGTGCCAAGTCCTGCTGAAAATGAAATCAGCATCTCCATAAAGCTTGTCAGCAGAAGGAAGCATGAAGTGCTCTAAAATTTCCTGGTAGATGGCTGCGTTGACTGTGGACTTCAGAAAACACAGTGGACCAACACCAGTAGATGACATGGCAGCCCAAATCATCACTGACTGTGGAAACTCACACTGGACTTCAAGCAACATGGATTCTGTGCCTCTCCATTCTTCCTCCAGATTCTGGGACCTTGATTTCCAAATTAAATGCTAAATTTACTTTCGTCTGAAAAGAGGACTTTGGACCACTGGGCAACAGTCCAGTTCTTTTTCTCCTTAGCCCAGGTAAGATGCTTCTGACGATATTTCTGTTTCAGAAGTGGCTTGGTGGCCCTTTTCCTGAAGATGACTGAGCGTGGCGACTCTTACTCCAGCTTCAGTTCACTCCGTGTGAAGCTCTCCCAAGTGTTTTAATTGGCTTTGCTTGACAGTGTTCTCAAGCTTGCGGTCATCCCTGTTGCTTGTGCAAATTTTTCTACCCAATTTCTTCCTTCCAGTCAACTTTGCATTTAATATGCTTTGATACAGCACTCCTTGAACAGCCACCCTTTCAGTAATGACCCTCTGTGACTTACCATCTTTGTGGAGGGTGTCAATGATCGTCTTCTGGACCATTGCCAAGTCAGCAGTGTTCCCCATTATTGTTGTTTCAAAGAACAAGAGATACCCAGAATTAATACTGTGGATGGTCATTTAATGAAACTCAAATGTAAATATTCTAATATTTTGAGATACTGATTTTTAACTTTCATTAGCTGTTAACTCTAATCATCAAAATTAAAACAAAAACAACTTTTGAAGGGTTTTTCTTTACATGTAATGAATATAAAATATATTTAAGTTTCACTTTTTAAAATAAGTTACAAGAAAAAATAAACTTTTTCACCATGTTCAAATTTTTAGATGTACCTGTAAGTCCCATGTGAATATTATATAAAATTACAGATGTGGTTTGATACGAATTGTTACTAAAACTAAAAGTAGTCTCATCTGAATAGTCAATAATGTAGTGACACATAAAACATTGTTAACTCAAAGGTCACCTCCAAACCAAGCAGCTTTATATTGGTAAACGTAGTGAATTTGTGTTCAAACTTCAAAGTTCAACAAACTTGACATTTTCAGCTCATGTGTCGAAATTCCCAGTTTCATTGATTTTCCCACAGAATTTAACCATACAAAGGTAAATGTGGTCACAGCTAAATAGCACAGAAATTACACACTCTACCTTTAGGTTTAAGGTTACTGGCCAAGTCTGAGTCATTATGGGACTGCTCATGAAGCAATGCAATGTTGTGTTTTTTTGTGTGTAACAATTAATTAATTGTGTTTGGCCCCAGTCTCTCAGGCTGTCCCAGAGCCTCCCTCAACAAGAAGAAAGCCAAGTTCCCTGGAGAAGAGTATCTCAGCACTAAGTTCAGAGCCAGTGACGGTTAGACATCCCACATTCCTTCTACATTTTACCTTCAACTTCACAATACTTCTGTCATGTATTGTGAGATACCAAACGTGACAAAATGTATCTTTATCTTTACAGTGTTAGACAACGATGAAGACATCAAGCAACTCAATAAAGAAATCAACGAGCTCAATGAATCCAACAATGAGATGGAGTCAGATATGGTCAACCTTCAAACACAGGTGAGCCACACATCTCCTGACAATCTAAATGAAGATAGACTAAAGACCACATCAAGCAACATCATATTACCATGTTTTTGGGAGCAAATGAAGTTGAAATAATCAGCTTTTTGGTTATTTAGATTACATCCATGGAGAAGAACCTGAAGAACATCGAGCAGGAGAATAAGATGATTGAAGAACAGAATGAGGCATTGTTTATGGAGCTGTCTGGACTCAGTCAAGCTCTTATACGGAGTTTGGCCAACATCCGTCTGCCTCACATGGTGAGTTACACAAACTCCTACAGCAGCTTCCATAACTTTCCCCTCTTACATGAATTAGACATACATTTTTAAAACCACCGTTCCCATTCCGTTTTATTTTGCAGCAGGATCCAATCACAGAGCAGAATTTTGAGAGCTACGTGAGCACCCTGACTGATATGTACACCAATAAGGACTGCTACCAGAACCCAGAGAACAAGGCCCTTCTGGAGACCATCAACAAGGCAGTGAAAGGCATTAAGGTCTGACTAAGCCAAAAGACGAGGAATGAGAAGCAGAAGCGTGGAAGAGAAATAGAAACGTTGAGCCATTGGGAAGAGTATACAAATGACACACAAAAAGGGCATTCAGGTTTTTTTGAACAACAATCTAAACCTTCATCCCAGGGAGCATTCTGTGAGTTCAAAAAGAGGTATATAATATATATTACTATGAGGACCAAAATCCACAAAAGCTGCTGGATTGGAAGGTGAAGATGGAACCAAATCCTTTATTTACGGTGGAAAGGAGAGACACAAACATAGATTCCTTTACAGTTTTTGTTGTTTTACATGCAAACAAGGGGAATTTTTGGAAGAAGAGGAAGCTGGGAGTAGAATATCCAGAAGATGGGCAGCCTTTTGGGGAATCTTTTACTCATTTGTGAGGACGCTGCTCCTCTGAAAACAACAAAAGCGATGCTCCAAATACAAGTGAGCTTCAGCAGAACAGACATATGCAGAGTTTGCTCATCCTTCCTTCTTTTCCTGAAGAAAACCGAAGTGTTTTTGGTCATGGGGAAATGAGAGGATGTTGTCATGGCATACAAAGTGAGCGAAATGCGTGTGCAACCTTATCAGTGCCATGCGGTTGACTCTGTAAATTTCACCTGTTGAAACACTGCTTTATTTCGGAAGCCATTTTTTGTTTATTGGTTTGTTTTGTTTTAGAGCTACAGACAAGAGCATTAGCTTGCTCTCATTTATTTGTAGTACTTACACTGTAGGAATATTTACCCAGCATAGTCATATCTCTTACATATGAACAATGAGTTGCACTTCATTTCAGTCCATTCAACATCAGACAAGATGTTGGATTGTCACTGATCTATAAATTATATGAAACTTGTCCAGACACTACTTTAATTTATTTATATTTTGTTATAATTGCATTTTAAATGTATTATTTATTTGAATTACCCTATTTAAAGATTCACAACACTTCTGTTTATAAAAGTCATGAAAATGTGACAAGAAACTTGCCACATCACTATTTGGAAAGAGAAAAATAAATGTACGACTAATTTTTATAACTTTGTTTCATTTGACAATAGAGTTTTTAAACATTTTTAAGTGCAAATATTTTTAACAATGTTTTGATAATTTTGTACATTTTCTTTCTCTTTCTCTCTACCTGTATATCTATCTCTATCTTACTCTATTAGTTTTTTTTCCGAATTTCCAACAGCTGAAGGAGAAGTATCATCTCTATTTATTATTTATTTAATTATTTATGATGAAATTATGAACTGTGATACGGTTGTAATGTATATTTATTTTGTAATGTCTCTGTGTGTTTGTGAAGTCATAGTAGTCTTGAAGAAACTTTGGCGATATAAAAAAATAAAGACAAAAAAACATGTTTTGGACTGCAGAATAAAACATGATGATTATCGAGGGTTTTCCTTATACCAGCATTACTTCCTATAGGAATGTAAAGAGGAAAAAAAGCAATTCCAGTACTGTGGAGCCTACAGCTTTTGACTCTTACCCCGTCCGTCTCGACAGGAAGAAGACTTTCCTCTGGATCCTCTTGTGTTTGTTTTTTATTATTTTTCTTTATACCTCCTCAAGCTCTCAGTAGTGGCCAAAAACTGTTTCCCCTGAACAATCCTAATGAATTGCAAATGGATTATTTTTACTTTCTTGCTAAACTTATCTTTGTCGGACCATGGGAAACGGGCGGTCGTTTTTGCGGTGGGGCACAGAAGACGAATACCAACCATCCTGACAGAAACTCTTGAACCACAATGTCCTTACTCGACTAGTATCAGACAAGCATACACCCGTGTAGCCTTATACTAGATTTTTATTTCTTCGATGCACAAAGTGCCACTGACCTGTGCTTATGTTACCGACTCCGCCCATTCAGCAACCACACTACCCTCGGGTCATGTGACCGTGGCATAAGTGGGGATTGTTACAGATGCCTTTATTCCTTCGCCGTGATGGCCATACCTACATAATATATTCATTCTGTATTTAAAAGAAAAAAAAGAAGACAAAAAAACTATATATAGTATATAAACATACATATATTTTTACAGTGTAATTGTTAACCCTTTTTCTCTTATAATAGCTGAACAGAAACAATATCTTTCCAAAAGCTGTGAGTACTACTGTCCATAGAAGACTAAATTATATAAAAAAAGACAGACCCAGTTTACTGTGGTTGCAGGATACGATGTGTTTTATAATATGTAAATGAACATTTCTAAAGCAAAGAATACGAGGATGTTTGTAGAGTTTCCAAATTCCTGGTCCAAACTCGCTGGGCCTCTGTATGTAAGTCAGCCGCATTAATGAGACAATGGTTAACAGATTAGTCTTAGGCTGTAATCGTTTAGACGCATTGTACTGTGCTGAAAGTTCTCCTCAGTGGATCTGTCTTTAATATTGTACGGTGTTGTGCAGTTCTGGTGGGACACGCCACACTTAGAAACGTGTGTAAAATGCCAATCATCGCAATTACATCTGTGACTCATAATAGCAAGTTGTGAAATGAACATTGTGCCTCTATTCAGCCGGTCGTTTCGTTAAATAGTACACAGCGGTCATGTTCATTTGCTATTATTGCAGCAATATTGTGATGGACAGAACATGTGTGCACTTTTCAAAAATCTTGAATGCCAACTAATGACCTTTTAACCAAAAGGTTTTTCTTTGTGCGCGCGAGTGTGTGGGTGTGTGTTAGTGGATAATTTTTCATTTGAAAAAAGGTACAAATGGCTAACAGATAACTGTTCATTGCACCAACAGAATTGGGATCAAATATCACAAATGTCTTTGACTTGTTTGTTGTTGTTTAATGTGAACCTGTATCCTGTCTGAAATGTCAAATGCCCTTTGACCAACATGTTTTTGCCTATACAAAAAGTCCAAAATTGGGTGTGTTATCAGATCTGTTAGCTTTCAGCGACAAGTCCTTCTTTAAAACAGAAAACAAAAGATGTGGTTCGAGCTCTGAGATTGTCATTGGCGTGCCCTCACACACGGAGAAATGAAGGAGACGCTAGTTGCATAAATCTTTGTCCATTTCCACAGAATGTCAGATCGGCCTCATTCGCCTCGTTCTGTGTAACCTTTCCGCAGGAAAGATGTGTGCGTTGCATTTCAATACCACAGTGTTTCCTTTGCTTTAAGAGCAATCTGAAGACGTTGTCTATCTGTAATGGCAGAGTTTTCATTAGTATTCTTTCTTCTATTAAATTGCGAAGAGGGAATATTCACAACAGATGTCATATTGTCTTATTACGATGGGAGAAATATTTCTATCTGCTTCTATCTGACGTGAGATAGCCTAAAGCATGTGTGAATTATTCTTCCTTGATTCATGCTTTAAACACCTGCTGTCAGTGATGAGCAGCTAGGAATGTTGCGTGGCGAGGTCGAGTGTGTTGAATCTGCCTAATAATGTAGCATGTTCTCTGGAGCAGTGTAGCATCTGCAAATGCAAGTTAGCATATGTAACCCCTCCCCATGGAACCAAATAAGGTTTGATTTAGCTCCTTGTACTTGAGAGTCCAGCCTTTCCAAGACTTGTGCCAACTGTAGGTCAATTAAAACGGTTCCTGTTATTTCATGAGAAACGATAACAGCTAAAAAGTCGGAAGGCCCAGTTTGTCCCATTAAGCTGATAGAACCAAAACGTCCCTCATTCTGTAGGCACTGTAGCTTACAGCTCTGTGGTTTTCTCATGTGTGCCTTTTCTCGCTTCTGTTCGCTGCAGGAAAGGGTGTGTTTACATTTAAGTACTGGGTTCAAATCCCACTCAGGACGCCAACTTTTTCTCCTTTTTTTTCTTTCCTTCCTTGGCTTGAAGGTGGAGAGGTAATAGGAATTCAGCAAAGTGGTGAACACCAATCGCATTGAAATCGATAGTCAGCTTATTGTTCGACCTGAAATAAATCCCAATACATAACACTATTCTTCCCAAAACTGTGATTCTGATTCAGGTATGAAATTGTGTGATGGGTCATTTCATCGAGTTTGAAATAATCATGGAACGTATCACAGATGAAGCATTTATGCACAGGGCATTATTCTGACAACAATGGGATTCTGTACATTTGTAATAAAGGACAGTGTTGTTGTATTAAAGAATATTTCCAAGTAAATGCCGAAAAACACTTGTATTTTAACCCATGGCCAAGGCTTGTCCTCTTGTGTCCTTTTTACAGAGATCAGCTATTTTTACTGGTGATTTTGTAGCCACAAAATTATTCTCCTTTAGAAAATAACAAAAAAAGAAATGGTACTTCCAAGAATATAATAATAAGCACTTTCACAGTGATAGACTACATGTTTTAGTCACTTTTGTAGCAGTGGTAGTTTCATTACCGAGGTTTTGTTTCTGTAGAGCAGGACAAGCT
This sequence comes from Gymnocypris eckloni scoliostomus, assembly GCA_027564155.1. Classification (NCBI taxonomy): domain Eukaryota; kingdom Metazoa; phylum Chordata; class Actinopteri; order Cypriniformes; family Cyprinidae; genus Gymnocypris; species Gymnocypris eckloni. The sequence goes on along the minus strand of CM050412.1, from coordinate 58,687,532 downwards.
ATGGCTGTGCGTGATTTGAGGTAACTTTGGAAATTAAGTCTGTAGTTGGTTTTGGATTGTGACCGTGTTTGTGTATCCTTGTACCTGTGCTCATTGATATCAGTGTTAAAAGAGAACAATAATGTCTGCTTTGTGGAGGTATCGTTCATTTCAGTGTTATATATGGAAAACATAAATAAAGAATCAATAATGTGATCTTTCTGAGATGATGTGCGTGAAAGTTTTTTGTTTTGCTTGTAAAAGTCAAAAGTGCACATACAAACAGTTAATTGTTTTGGTCAATGCATGATTCCATCTGTCTTGATTCATCAATTTGATAACTGAAATTCAGAAAATAATAAGTGTATGCCAATTGACTAATATTTTCTTTTATATATTTCATTTTTGTCAGCATCATGATACTGCTAGCTGTGATGAGAGATTTTGACAGTCTGTTTGGCTTATAAACTAGTCTTTTTATACACTGACAACAAACAGATGGAAGTGTGCCACCATTTGTAAATCTAAGCTTTTTACATTCTGACCTCTGCTGGAGACAAAGAAATGAAACACTTCCACATTCAAAACAATACTATCTGGCATAATAATGGATTCATGTGTGTCTAATAACGACACTCGTTTTAGAAGTGGGATGAAATTATATCTGCATTGCTAATCATAGTACCTAACATATATATTTAGGTTACTGTATTGAGATAAATCAGTCTTGAATGAATCTACAAGTGCTTAAAAAAGTGTGGAAGCATCACTTAGCATATTTGCGCCAATTTATTTTATTTAACCATTAATGTTGATAACAATAAGGAGAAAAATATACAAATAACTGCTTTGAGTGCTCTGACATGAATATCAAATTGTGTATGAGGGACTTTTGAACTTGTATGTTCTACTGAGTGATGTTTCGTTCGTAAATAATAATTGAATTAATCTTGTTAGTAAACTAAACGTTCCTGTTCCATGCAGTGGACGCATTTTGTTCACTGTTGTGTCCTACCTTCGATAAAGAGCCGTGAAGAAGCAGTTGTTAGGTCGACGAGTCTATGTTTGGAGTCTGAACAAGATTCAGCGCGGAGCTGAACGTCATTGGATCTGTTTACCGACTGAACGAGTCTTTGTTGTATTGCTGGATAAAACGGAGGAAGAAAATTGTACAGTAGATTTAATATTATTATTCGTTATATTGTACTATTATACTATTTCTAAATTGTAATAAAGTATAAGGCAGTTGCAACGAATTACATAATTGAATGAATCTTTTAAATAATCAATTGAATGAATGATTCATTGACTCACTATACACGGAATCAAAACTCAATGATTGACTCAATGATTGACTGAAATAATAAACATACTATTGTTTCTCCTTTTTCTTGTATTAAAACAATCCATGTGTGTTTGGTATGTGCAAATATGTGTTTATGTGTATGTGACGTGTATGTGTCTGTGTGTGTGTGTGCATATATATATATATATATATATTTTTTAAACAAACCAACGCTCGAATGTCAAATTATTTTTTTTTTGAAAAGGTTCAAAAGAATCGAGTCACTAAGATGAATCGAGTCTCCACGAAATGCAGCGACAAAGCATTTGACGTCTTCGTGCGTGTGACGTCAGTGCGTCAGCTGGTTTATGTTTACATCGCATCAATTTTTTCGCAGTCAAGTTAGACCTTATTGTGCCCGGATCCAAATTACACTAAATACGCGTTAATGTAATCGATGGACATTGCTGATTTACACGAGACAACCACTAAGGTCCGAAATCACACGGTAAGATGTTGACTGCTCCGCGGCAATGAGTGCCAGTGTGGCGGAGACTCTTTTGTTTATGTCGGTGGTTGTGTAAAGCTTCTCCTCGTGCATAGACAGACTGCAATTAACAGTTAAATGCATAATACAGACGTGACCTACATATGACGGTTACTGGGTTAAAGCATGTAGAACTCGCGAGTCATTTTCGCCCGAATACGTTTACGTTTCCTCACTGCTCTGTTTTTACAGATGTGTTTTTCTCGTGTTTGTTTTGCTTAATGCGATGTTCGGCTCCATGTGTGCTGTGGTGTCACATGCTAAAAGGTTGTTCGTTATAAATAGTTGACGGGTGCACTCAATAGTTAATCTGTTAGATTAAATGACAAAGAGATAGACTTTGTAATATAATGTACATTTTATAGCAAGTCTCATTGAAACTTATCTGGCAAGTGAAAAAGCGACCAGCCCACCATTTTGCATTCCTGATATTTTAGTCTGTGGTGCCTTTGTTGTTACCTAAATTGACCTATAATAAGTGTGTCATATTTTACATATTTTGTGGATTGTTAACATTTCCTGCTATTTGTCAAAATCTATTTTAAACAAAACAATACTGAACAATGCTATTTTATAATTATGCATGTATCTTTTAAAATCTCATATTTTCCCAGCTCATATTTATTTTTACTTCATTGATAGCCCAGTTCCAAAAAAAATATATATATATATATATATATTAAAATAATATCATATAAAAACTATTTAAAGTATTTGTTTTATTTCTAGTCACATTTGTAACTGTATGGAAATTAATAAATCAATAAATACTGAGTTGCTCAATCAGACCAAACAATGATGTAACATAAGGTCATTTTTTACAATCAGATAGTTGTAGGGAAAGAGTAAGCCTAAGCCATGTTTGTTTTTATTGTTAATTTGTTTAATTTGTTGTAACACTACTTTGAATTCTGCTATTTTATATTATTAGTAAGTCAGTTATTTATTAAAAGTAAGTCTGAAGTTTTCTTGTGACCAATTGATATGTTAGCATGTTCCGTGATCATGGTTTACCTTACTTATTACATATTATGTCTTACACATTAATAATAGTACCTTTATTAAATATAGCAAAAATGTAACAACATATTGGTATGTTTTACTTTTTTTTATAAAGAAATCCATACTTTTATTCAGTAAGGACTCAATAAATTGATCAAAAGTGACAGTAAAGACATTTATAATGTTGCACAATATTTATATTACAAACAAATGTTCTTTTATAATTCTTCTGAACCTTCTATTCATCAAAAATTCATGGAATAAAATGAATGAAATGGTACAAAACTTACAATAAATGATAAACAGTAACAGCACTAAAAATATACACTTTCACATATGCATTCATCTAAATTTGAGCCTAAACTCTGGATTTTTTTTTAAGTCCATAGACATGTAATGTGTCATCTACCCATGTGCTCTTTGTCTGCTTGCCTCTGTTTTCTGCTTTAAATTCTGCCAAGAGTTCGAGTCGGGACGCAAGTGTGCCACTTTTTACTTGGCATTGTCTGACCTCTAAAAATAGAGTGAAAGAGAAGGAGGTTAAGGCGAGTGTGAGTCTTATTGTCAAGTTTGTTGGCATATCATCAGCACACCTCAGATATACAACATGCTGGGACTCATTAAAGATTTAGCTGTCTTAATTATCATTCTTCCCACCTACTAGACAACAGTCTGTTGGAGGTGTCATTTACGACTAAATAAAACATGATCCTATTACAGTTTAATAATTATTAATATATGCATATGTGTTGTTCGATTAGGAATTATTCATGTTTGTTATTTAATATATCAGATTCTGTGTTTGTTTATAAATAGTATAAAGCTCAATAAGAATATTCTACCATTTTACTGTCAACTAAATGAGATGCTTTGCTTTTCCCTCCAGACAGTGATAGGCACACCTCAGGACTAGAAGCTCTTCTGCTTTCATCATGGGTGGAGCTGTCAGCGCCGGTGAGGATAACGATGAGCTGATTGACAACCTGAAGGAGGCGTACATCCGCTCAGATCTGGTGGAGAGGGCCTTCAGAGCCATTGACAGAGCGGACTATTACCTGGAGGAGAACCGTGACAGTGCGTATAAAGACCTGGCCTGGAGGCATGGAAACCTCCATCTGTCTGCTCCATGCATCTACTCTGAGGTGATGGAGGCCTTGGACCTGCAGCCTGGCCTGTCTTTTCTCAATCTGGGCAGTGGGACGGGTTATCTCAGCACCATGGTGGGCCTTATACTGGGTGAGTGTTTTCGTACTGCAAAAACATTTTTTATGTATTGGTATTTTTGTCTTGTTTTCCAGGAAAAATATTAAAACATCCTTAAAAATATATTATTTAGGGTTGCAAAACATTTAATCACGATTAATCGCATTCAAAAAAAGTTTATGTTTACATACTGTGTGTGTGTGTGTGTGTGTGACAGCTGTGTACTTTATATAATTTACATTATATATAAATATTAAAATCTAATATAGTTTCCTTAATGTATACATATACATGTGTGTGTATTTATATACACATAATACATATACACAGTACACACTCATATAGTATGCAAACATAAACTTTTATTTTGAATGCGATTAATAGCATCCTATTATTATTATTATTTTTTTTTTTATAATGGCTCAAAAATGCTGTATTTAAAGAAAAATACAGTAAAAACAGTAATATTGTGAAATTAAATTACAATTTAAATAACTATTTTAATATTTTAAAAGGAATTATTAATTTTCTTTTTAATTTATTAAAATACATTTTCAGCAGTCTTTCCTCCAGTCTTCAGTGTCACACGATCCTTCAGAAGTAATAAAACAAATTCTGGATTGTCCGATTAGTAGAAAGTTCGAAAGAACAGCGATTACTTTAAATTAAAAAAAAATGAGCATTGTAAATGCCTTTACTATCACATTTGACTAATTTTATTTGCCAAAAGTATCAATTTATTATTAAAATCTTATTTTGAATTTATTTATTACCCAACTCAGTTTTTTTCCATCCAATTTTGTATTTATTAGTTATTTCTGTCACCAGGTCCGTTTGGTGTGAATCACGGTGTGGAACTGCATGCAGATGTGGTTGAGTATGCATATCAGAAACTTGACCACTTTATCAAAACCAGCGACAGCTTTGACAAGTGAGTCATTTCCTATGATGCAGCTTTACATATGCTTTTAATTGTCCGTGTTTTTTAATGACTTGATTTTGTTTGATGGCTACAGGTTTGAGTTCTGTGAGCCGACCTTTGTGGTGGGGAACTGTCTGGAGATCCCTCTGGAGAGCCGGCAGTATGACAGGTTGTACTGTGGAGCAGGAGTTCAGAAAGAGTATGAGAACTACATGAAGAACCTGCTAAAGGTTGGCGGGGTCTTAGTTCTCCCCCTGGAGGAGAAGGTGGGTACATGTTTATTCATCAAGTTAATGTCTTATTGCACAGCAGGTTTTAAGGGAAATTTTAATAACTTTAATAAGTCTAGAAGTGGTTTGATGAATGTAGTTTTCTCATCTTATGTTGACATTTCCTGACATACAAAATGGCTTTAGTCTCACTTTATTAGGTAATATTTGGAGAAGACCATATGGGCAAGATGAGCATTTCATATTTTGTCCCATTTTTCTGTGAGGAAAAGACAGTGAAGTTTGCACGTGTGTATTTGATAATAAATAAATGAGGAAATGCATGACTTCAAAGCTAAAATATATTGAAGCCATAAAACGAATCCTTTGATTTCATGGTGTCCTAAAGTCCCATTTTTTATTTAAATGTATTTGCATTTTACTCACACCAAGTGTAATTATTATTCACATGGGATGATTTGTAATTAATTAGAAACTCTTTTGCAGTTGACCAAGATCACCCGCACAGGTCAGAGCTCCTGGGAAACCAAGAAAATCATCGCTGTGACCTTTGCCCCGCTCGTCCAGCCCAAACAGAATGTCAATGGCAGACCTAGGAGTGTTCCTTTACGTGAGTTCAGTACACACACCAAAACTATTTACACCAAGGCCAATGAGTATTTGTATTCCCAAATTAAAGGAAATCTCTGATCATTCACATGCTCTCATACAAAATACAACTCATTACTACAGTGTAAGGGGTAATTCACACCCACAACTATAAATGTAGCAATAACTATAATTATAGTTTTAATACCCATGCTAAGAGAATAGTGAAGTCCAGACCACAACTTTAACATTAACACAGAGATACGATATTATTGGAATCAATTTTATAACACATTTTTTGACCGCCAATCAGAATTCAACTTTTAAGAGCTCCAGCATTTAAAGCAGTTGACAACAAAACCACAGCTCACGGTTATAATAAATAGAATGTTGTTGTCTGTTGGTGTGGACGCTTATAAACAAGCCCTATCTGAAATTTTTCCCCTTGTGAATGCTTTATATTTTTCAAGAATTATCCCCCTATTCTGTAAAAAAAGGACAATACCATTGTGAAAAACAGAGTGATCACAGTACACATTTACCTAAATATATTGTTTACAAAAATTGTGTTTACAAATTATTGGTGTGAAGAGGCCTTAATTTTATCTTATTATTAATTATGACTATTTAATCAAATGTGATGGATTTAATTTAGTTATATATAAACTTATCAAAACCGGTGCTATCAAATTAAGATATAAAATATTAAGTTAATCTTTAAAAAATACAAATTTTGCAATTCATTTTTGCCGAACGAAGTACTGCATAACAGAGACATGGACATTAAAACATTAAAACAGAAAAATTGTGTGATATTCTGTAATAAAATAAAGTTCGAATTGTGTTATTATTATTATTTTATCCTTATTACAGGGTTTCTGCAGGTTGTAAAAGTTGCAGTTTCCCCTTACACAAATTAAGGCCTTGAAAAAATCTTAAATCAGAGCATAAATTCATAAGTCATGGCATTAAATCTTGCAAGCACCAGAATAAAAAACTCAATAAAAATATCTAACATTATATCTGATTTAAGAAGCATTCTTAAATCAAGATACATTTACTTAAGATGCAAATATAAAATAGTCTTGAAAATGAAAGTTAAATTAAAATGAATAATTCAATATTAAAGGGAAAATGAAGTGAGTTTATGCTTAAAACAAGAACAAAAATCTGCCAATTGTATGTTTTCCTTCTGAATCGAGTTTTCTGAGCCCATTAGCAGATATTTGTTTTTATTTCAATCATAAGTTCACTTCATTTTGATCAGGTTTACAGAAAACAGGACTATCTTTATAATCTTAAGTCCTTTTGATTCTTGACTAAATGTATCTTTAGATATTTGAACTGGAAAACAAGACTAAAATACTCTCTAGACATTTACATTCCATGGTTTTAAAAAAACAAATTAAATTGTAAACCTGGCAGAAACCCTGTATTATTATTATTAAACTTCAAAATGCTAAACAGGAAACTGTGCATTGACAAAAACAATATCTCTACTTTCCTCCTCATTTTCTTCTTTGTAGCCATTTCTGAGGTGCGGACATTGCAGGACCTGTCCCGGATTGCTATTCGCCACACTCTGCGGCAGCCCATAGCTATGGGGGAAGGACGCACAAAGAGACGGGTGTCTTTCCCAGGGGCCCGGGCCATGCACCGCTACGGGCCCCGCTTCGAACGCCGCCGCTTCTGCCGCCGTTTCTACCGCCAGTGCGTCAACTCTGTGGTTCTCCACGACTCCATGATTCCCACAGCCATGGACGACTGCAACTACCCCGGAGGGGTGGAAGAGGATGAAGAGGAAGTAGAGGAAGAGGAAAGGGGTTGCCGCCGAGTGAGAGAAGACCTGCCTGAGGAGGACGAGGAAGGAGGCAGCAGCAACGAAGAGGAGAAAAGCAAAGGCGGCTGCGCTCGTGCAGAGCCTCCTGTTAATATTCTGAGGGAGAAGATTCTAAGCCTCCCGTTACCTGAACCCCTGAAGATGTATCTGCTGTATTACAGGGAGAAATGAGACGTGGCGTGAAGGGATAATACATGCAGTGTAGCGCTAAGATGATTAGACGTGAAGAAAAGCCTTTCTCCTCTTCCTCCTCCTCTCAACTGGATTTGCATGACAATTAAGTCCTCAATTAATGGCATCATGATATCCATATCCCTTTGAGAAGCAAAGCTCCTTGATTCGGGATGTACAGAGATGGAACTGAAGGACTGAGCTCATTTCCTGAATAATCAACGTCGCCTGAGCTCATGCAGCTCTTTTTTAATTCAGTATTCCCCTCGATTGAGATGATCAAAGTGTACGATACGATACATTGTCCCTGTGGGAAATGCTTGTTGCTGTGAGCTCTTTTAGAGTAGCCTCACTTTGGTAAGTGGCATAGTTTGACATGGTGGATTTAATTTTTTCATAGCTTTAAGGTGCGGTCACATTTACCCTAGCTTTGTGAAATCCAGTCATTTCAATCGGAATCTGCGCGACTGGGAGTTTCGCGCAAGGATGGAAAAGTTCCTCGCGCAGATTTCGCTCGTGTTCATGTTGGTCAAGTGAATTCCTCACAGCTGCTTGGCTTGAAGTGACTTCTGTGCTAGGTGAGCTGTGCTTCACGCAATTGGGAGTTTTGTGCGAGTACGAAAAAGTTCCCCATGCAGATTTCATGTCAAAGGTGGTAAAGCAAGTTTGCCATGTTGACTTAAAAACTGCTTGGTTTTTAGTGATTTCTGACATTGGAAACTTCCTGTGAAATTTCGCTAATAGGGCTGCACCTTTACACGAGACCCCAAAGTTAGCCCTCCACTGTTGAACTCTTTCCGTTGCCTCTACTGTGTCTGAATAACGTCTGCATGCGTACTGCCGTAGCTCACCCGCATTTTGTCAATATTGAAGTTTGTGGTGGTATTTTATCATGTAAATTCGATTACCGTTGCTGGTAGCGTTACATTTGACGCGGCATTGTAACTTTATTCCACACTCATATGAAGGCAGACAATGTTTTTGCACCCCGTTACTACAGAATCATTGTGTCATATCGGAAGCTTTACAAATAATATTGTAAAGGTTGTGTGAAAATAAAGAGAACATTTTTAGTAAAATTCTATTTATTGGTAATCACCAAAAATTGAAGGCATATGAACACTTAGGTTTTTTTAATTCCTATGTTGTGCTCAGAAACTTTGGCCCTACTCAGGAATACTTTAGAAAAACATTTTATTTCATGTTATTTGTTAAACTCAGAACAAAAAGACCAACATTTTAGGACCTTACAATTTTTGACCAAAAATTGTAGAAATAATCAGCTTTTTGTATATCACATTGGTGGTAAAATGACCTCTGTACAGGAAGACTATTCTGAGCATACAGTGGTTGGATCTGGCAAGTCTATGATCTAGGTTCAATTTCTACACATTTCATCAATTCAGGAGCATTTTTCTTCAGTTCTCTTTGATGAGACCAATGCCTAGGTATCCCATAATATTCAGGATATTATCATACGGACAGAACCTTTCATAAAGTTTGAGTTTGCACACTGGACAACACATTGTTTCTGTTCATTGTGTGTATTGTTGTTGCAATATGTAAAAATGTTTTAAGTGGAAATAATACATAATTTGAACACTGGCATTTATTGTAGTTTGAGAAACCAGGATTGGGATGTTTAGCTCACGAACCCTTTAAGCTTCACTTATTCTTCAGCTCTAATAATATATGAACAATGTAACATTTTTGCCTCCACAATGTGCATATTAAAGAATAAAAAAAATTAAACTTGTTTTTCATTTTCTGTCAAGATTTAAGTCAAGGTTCTGTCAAGTATTCCTCAAAATATTTACTACTAAAAGAAGTTCTACTATGGAAAATGAAACCTATTATTCATAAAAAAAGAAAAACAAATGCTTAAACAAATATTAAAAACTGCGTTATAGCAACCAAAATGAAAGCTAATGCTTGAGATTACAAGATCCATATGCAACCATAAGAAACAGGACAAGGTTCAGGTGACACATTAAAAATTCCTAGTTATTTTTATTACTTATTGAAGTCATATTGTGATATGGGTTGAATAAAAATGCAAGCAGAATAAATGGGTGAAAAAACAGCTGTTACACCATTCAAATAGATAATCATCCTTTAATTAAAAGATGGTTAACACATTGAGGACATTTGTATTGTAAACTCAAATAAAAAATTCAAAAACATTTTAGTACAAAACAAAATCTGTGTGAACATTAAATTATTTCCTCAGTGTGGTTAATAGCACGGATCTCATGCATCACATGGAAGGTGAAAGTGGAGTATTAGTCTGCAAACAGTTTCATTGTGCCTATATTGCTTTAGATGTAATGTCATGCTAAAACCTCAAAAACAATGTAACAGCAACTAATGACATATGCATTAATACAACCAGTAGTGGCAGCATGAATATTGATTAGATAATGCATATTTAAATTAAGAAGTTCACACTGATTTCAATGACCAGCATCAGGATTTGCAGTACACATTCTGACAATCCAAAAGCTGTATGTTTACTATCTGATAACATTTCGCTCAAAACAAATTACAGTGAATAACATGAAAATGATACTTAAATCTCATATGCAAAAATAAAACTTTAAATAATACATATTCAAAAATAAACCATATAAATCTAAGCAAAGAAAATTATCTACAATTGTTTGAATATAAAACAGAGTACTTAGTCTTTTAAAATGTTACTCGACTGCATTTATTATTTTGGATTTTAATACAGCTGCGATGACAATTTGCTAACATGTCTCAATATACATAAACCATATGCTATTACACAATGGGTAAAAGGACCCTACAGTAGCAGCAGGCAATGGTATTACCTTCACTAGTTCAAGGTTTGACAGTTTAACAGAAATAAGACTTACTCGTGTCAAACTCTTGTTTACAGATCTCTGTAAACAAGCCTGCCTGACACAACAGACATATAGTGTAATTCAAAGCATTCAGGAACCATCCACAGGGCTTTTGGTGTGGATTACAGGTTCTACTGTCCAGCTATCAGGTCAAGGGACTCTCAGACCAAACTTCTGTATGTAAAGAGAATCTAAGGCACCTTGGAACCCTGATATTTTTAGTATGTAATGACCTTTAAACCCCCAACTCCTTTCCTTACTGGATACAGCGCTGACTGCGATGACAACCCAGTCAAGTGTGTTTCTGGGCCCTTCCCCCAGCCAAAGCGACTCAAGAGTCTTTGAGAAAGGCTTCGAGGTTGTTTTGGGTCGTAGCCAATGACGTAATGTGCTTGCTCTCTCATCAAACAATACAGTGCTTTTGTGGCCCAAACCAGCATACATCTAATTATGCTATTTTTATGTGAGAAATGTGTTAATCCTACAACTGGACACAGACAAAAACATTCCCACAATGACTTAACTAACACGTATGGTCAATTCCGAGACCATCTGCTGTCTCAATGACCTCACACACACACACAAAACACGTAACATTCTGCTTGAGTGCAAACAAAATCTGTGGAACTTTATTCTTGCGGTGAGCTTTAAGACTTTTTTTGTGCTATAAACGGGATGTTGAAGCGAAATCTAAAAACCAGATTTGAGGGCTGATTGGTAGGTTCAAATAACACCAAGATGTTCCACCTTCGTAAATATGTCTAAAACTGACAACGTTATTGCCACAGCCGGTCGGTTAATATGGAACAATGAAGGTTTTCACTATTTTCACTTAGGCACAAGGCCTCGGGATTGTGGGTAAAGATGGGACCCTGAGCCGGACAAAGGGCTAAGAGCTGAAGTTGGAGTGCTCATCTTCTTGCCAGTTTTTGGGCGGCTGTGAGAAGATTATGGGGAAAAACAAAAAAGTATATTAAGCAAGGATAAACAAAGTAGTGAAAAATAAACAAAAGGGAAGAGGTGGAGGGATAATTTCTCACCCTGACTTTGGTTTCTTGGAAAACCCAGCAGCTGAGGCATTGAGGCCTGGACTGGCGCCCAGGCTGGCACGAAGACCAGAGGCATCCACCTGGATCTCGTCCTCCTCCCTCAGAGCGTCCTCCAGAGCCGCAGCCACTTTAGGTGCGATCACCGGCCCCTCGTAGTCTTTTGTGGTCCGTGTGGGCAGGTCCAACTCCAACAGCAAGATATTCTCAGCCTGGAAGACAGAAGGGGAGAATATAAAAAGATGAAGGCAAAGGAGCAAGGACGCAATGCGAGTTTGATTCTCCTGAGCTCATCTCTGTCATTGTAAAGAGTGAGGTGTTGTAACCGAAGCCTTTGTGTGGTGCCATGCAGGGGATTATGGGAACCATGTGTCAGCATACCTTGTATCTGACATCAGGCCGCATCAACATGGCCATACGGGCGTGCTGACTCAGAGGCCGTATGTAGCCCACTGCAGAAACAGGCCTTTTCATCATCTGCTGTTCACTGAGAAAAAAAAGAGAAAGAAGAAACGTTTTAGTGAAGGATGTTAATGGCCATAAACTTCAGCTTCAATTTTCCAAATTAAGTCTTCATACTTTTGAATACGAGTGATGGGGGTCACTTTCCAAAGGTCATCTTCTTCATCAAAAGTGGCTCTTGTCACAATCTTGTTCTTCTCCTCCAGTGGGATGAAGTTCTCTATGATCAGATGTCTGGTGAGCACAACACAAATGTTTACGGGTCAATGAAATTACATCCTTAATTACTAACCCTCATGTCGTTCCAAACCCATAAGATCTTCGTTCATCTTCGGAACACAAATGAAGATATTTCTGATGAAATACGAGAGCTTTCGGACCCTACATAGTCAATATAGCAACTGACACATGCAAGGCCCAAAAAGGTAGTAAGGACATCATTAAAATAGTCCATGTGACATCAGTGGTTCAACCGTCATTTTAAAAAGCTACAAGAATGTGTTTGTGTGCAAAGAAAACAAAATAACGACTTTATTCAACAATCTGTCAGTCTCCGTTGCTTGTTCAGGAGAGTACCACGATGCATGCGTGTGATGTTGCTGACGCAGGAGCCGGTATTCTGACGTATTCGTGTCATGAACATGCATCGAAGACTGACACGAACGATTTCTTAAAATCGTTATTTTTGTTTTCTTTACACACGTATCCTCGTAGCTTCATAACATTACGGTTGAACCACTCTGTCACATGGACTATTTTAACGATGTCCTTACTGCCTTACTGGGCCTTGAACATGGTAATTGTGCTGCTGTCTTTGGCAGGAGTCAGAAAGCTCTCGGTTCATAGAAAAAAATCATAATTTGTGTTCTGAAGATGAACAAAGGTCTTACAGGTTTGGACATGAAGGTGAGTAATTAATGACAGAATTGTTCAATTTGGGTGAACTCTCTCTTTAAAATGCAATTCATACATCGTTAACTATGATGAAAATGGGTATAATTTCAGATTTTTTTTTTTGCAGCATAAATTCCAAAGTGTCAACTTATCCTCATATTGAAGAAAAACATTCTCATTATAAGAATAATTTAAAAACAGAAAACAAGCAAAAAAAAAAACGGCATTGTTATTATTAAAAAGTAAACATTTTGTTAAAATACTCAAAAAAAAAAAAAAAAAAAAAAAAGTCATATGGTTCGACCAAAATGCAGAAAAAAAGTGACATCATAGAAAAAAACTCCTGAAAACCCTCATGACTGTGATTACATATTTTTGTAAGTATTACATACTATTTACCTTGAAAAATGAAATTAATTTAGATTCAGATAGTACACTCACAAATTGAATTATTAAAAGGAAAATATGTTATTGCTATTACTCGACGGTTACACCACATGACATTTTTTAAGTTGTTAAATTTGAATTTATCCTGAAAATGGTACAGCAAAACCTTATGAAACTAACATACAAAAAGTACATTTCTAAGAAGTTAGCAAATGCTATGTAAACACCCTCCCTTATACTATTTTCTTTATCTTAAATGCTCCAAGATATTTGCAATTAACACTAAACCTATTCTGCTTACTGCACTCAAAAGCAGCCTGCCAGATAAATATTCCCTTAATGGACATTACCTCAGAGATCGCGTAGTACACTAGAGTAGCATCCGTAATATAGTAGTGCTGAGTCAAGATTTCCAAGCAGTCAGACCAACACAGCTTAATTAGGTCAGAATGCTTTTAGAAGTAATTTTGTTATTCAATCTCCACACTAAACCAAATCACTGCACCCACATATGACAAAACATGCTGATTTCATAGTGGCAATGCAGAAATGATGGGAACTATCCGTCAGGTAGAGGAAGATGTATGTGTCAGTATCAATTTGATTCAGGATTCAAGGGATTCTCTTTCGATTCAAAAGCAATTCAGAGTGATTCAACCTGACTCAATTGAATTAGCAGCAATAAGAATCAGTACGTTTTAAAATGCACTTATAGCAAGGATTCAAGAAATACTGGTAGCATATTGATTATCAGGGGATATCTGATTCATCTCTATTTGTAAATGAATCATTGATATTGAATATATACATTTAATTTAATTCATTTGAAATGTTGTGATGCCTTCTGATAATGGTTATAATGATTGACATACTTAAGTTTGAGTTCTCTGGTCAGCTCATTCTGCGTCTGCTCCAGCTCCTGCCTGTATTTGACGTGTTCATCCTGGGCGTCCTGAATCTCTGCCTTCACAGACTGCAGCTTGGAAAAGAGCTACATGAACAAGAGAAACAGACGGGACATTCAAAAGATGAGGCTCTTCATAGGAATAGGTAAGGCATTTGCTCTATAAACTCAAGCAAAAAGAGGTCAAACTCAGTCATGTGCAGATGATTCTCAACAAGGAGGATGGCGATCTGCCATGAGAGCTGTCCTACTACTAATGACCCCAGAGAATACAGCTGGACTCTAAAAATACATCTGATCACATGCACACACAACCTTCCTAAAACCATTTTAACAGCACACTATTAGAAATATCTATCTAGACAGACAGATACCTTTTTCAGTTTCTTGGTCTTAATGTCAACTTCCTGCTGCAGTGAGCTGTACGTCTCTTTGAGCTCCAGTGTCTCTTCGTCACGACACTCCACCTCCTGCTGCATCTCCCTTTCCCGCCTTTTCTGCTCACACGCACATTATACATGTTTTAAACATATTTGCATTTCACAAGCCTAAGTGGAACTGCTCATATAATGTTTATAATATCCTAACAGTGAGAAATAAATGTACACACATATTTCTGTTCAATAACTGTCTAGATATAAATGAATTGTTGAACACAATGCCAGGCCACAAACTGCATCAGAGTTTCTTTGCAAGCTACATAAATACAAATCCAACTAAACACAGATAGGACTACTGAGTGAAAAAAGAAAATGAACAAATGCTTTAATCAGCATTTTTTTTTCTCCATTTGAAACCCAGATTCCTAAAATATCCACATAAACTTTGAGGCTAAAATAACCCGTCTCCTTAAAACAACCTTGAGGACTGAAACACAGTCCAGCTCAATCTCTCTACAGCGTGTTATTGGAAACTGTACCTGTTCGGCTATCTCCTGTCTCTTCAGCTCCAGAATCCTTTGCTGCTCATTGGTGTGGTCGACAATGTTCTTTCCTCCCATCAGCAGCTTGCTCTCCATGGCCTGAAAGTGAAAAACTGACTTATCAGTAGGGCTGGGCGATATGGCTGAAAACTGTATCACGATATCAGTGTTTCATATCGGTCGATATCGATAATTATTGATATTTTTTATGACCCATTTAAAATAAGGACCAGGAGAAAAATATATTACATTTAAACATTTTTATTTTAAACGTAACCTTCCTCTGATCATAATCCCCTCAGTTATTAAGACAGAAATGTCAACAACCATGGAAAACTCAAATAATTAAAATGTAAACATAAGTCTAAAGTCACAATGAACACTTAATTATCTCTTAACATTTGTTGTTGGTTGAATAGGGCTGTGCTCCAAAGGGTGAGCGCGGCTAAGGTGGTACATCAAGTTCGTGGTATTACCAGTCTTGGCGGGGACGACGGTCTTGCATAATTTGCAGACGGCATTGGTCTGATTACGGTCAGACTTATAATATCCCAAAAAACTGCCATACTGGCGAGCTGACTTTTCCTCTTTATTTACAATTTCCTCGCTGCGGCACTCTGCTTTCTGCTTATGAAAAGGAATCCAGCAGACCAGCACGAGACAATGATATGGCGCAACCAAACTTGATACAGTTACATGATTGGCTGTTAGCGTGTCACTCCCTTGCTAGGTTACCAGAGAGCGAGTGCCTTTGTTAATGCAACCAAACTTGCTTCGCAACCTCTGTTTTCTTCCCGACGAAGAATAAAAAATATCGAAAGTTTTATCGAACACATTTTTATTGATATCGATCACGTGTCTATCGCGAATATATCGTTATCGCTTTATCGCCCAGCCCTACTTATCAGATAAGTCAAATGCATTTATTTATCCTGATAACACAATGACACGATATTAGCCAAGCTAAGAGGAGGATTGTTAAGAGTATTTGTTTCTGAAACTAATATCTAATGTTAAATACATTTCATTAAATCTGTGAGTGTACATCTTTGCAGTGTACATCAAACATGAGATTAAACGAATGAGGAAAAACATGTTTTTCTATTGTGCTGCAAAAACATCATACAGTGCAATCAGTGTAGTCTAAATAAAAAGAGATGACTCTTACAAGCTGGTTCCTTTAATGAATAAGTAAAAAAAACACTCATGAATTCAACAAAAGGACTCAATAAATACTTAAAATTCTAAGCTGCTCAGGTCAATTGTTACCCTGACAATACTATCACTGGCCCAAAATATATATATATTTTTTCTTATTATGAATTTAAATGTATATTCTACATTTACAATTTTATGTTTAACATTTTAAATGAATCACGTAAACTGTATAATGTTTACAATTTTAAAAGTATACATTTTACAATTAATATTTTCTTTATTTACAAATTTTTTCTTTCCCCATCACGGAATAGTTGCAATAATATCACTGTATTTGTTTACTACCATTAAATAGTTTGGGGTGAGTATAACTTTTTTTAAAGAAAATTATACTTTTATTCAGAAATGGCAGAAAATTGATCAAAATTACAGTAAGACATTTTTAATGTTACAACAAAAATTATATTTAAAACAAATGTGTTTTTTCCTTTCTAATTACTAAGATTCCTAAAATAAATTATCATGGTTATCAACCGTTTTCAACATTGACAATAATAAGCATGTTCTTTAGCACCAAATCAGCATATTCGAATGATTTCTGAAGGATCATGTGACACTGAAGACTGGAGTAATTACATAAATTACAATTTTATAATATATTCAAATAGAAAGTTATTTCAATTTGCAATAGTGGTTCACAATACTACTGTTTTTATTGCATTTTTATCAAATAAATAGAGCCTTTGGCTATGTTCACACTTGGCGTCTTTTTTGAAGCTGCCAGCGTCTGTTTTACATTATAATTCTATGGAGTAAACTGTGTTTTCAAAAAAGTCCTAAGCGCCCTTTAAAATGCCACCGCCGGCATCTTTTTCTGCAGCTCAGAGCGTCTTTTCAAGATTAAAAAGTTAAACTTTTCTGGAAAAAAAACGCCCTACGTCAAACGCCTTTTTGACAGCTGACCAATGACAAGCAAGTGGTGAGTCATTTCCATAACAACAACAAAAAACAAGAAAAATTGAGAAGTTAGCTGGTAGATAGATCGTACTAGTTTCGGAACACAAGGAGTTATATGATATGAGTTCAAGTCTAAAATATGCCAACCGGAGTCATCCAACCGGTAGGGCTGTTGCGGTTAAGGAATTTCCCTTGCGGTAATTTTGAGTGGCTCAAAAGAGATCGCCATATATATATATATTAGGGGTGTCGCGATATAACAGAATTAACGATAACCGTGATATTCAATGCAACAATTATCGATATAGTGTTAATTTAGTGTGACGATATACCAGTACTGGCGATAACCGCAATATTTAAAATGAACAGGACTCTTAACACCACATGTATATACTCCAGCGCCAGTACCTGGTTGACCTCCAGGTGGCAGTATTGCGCCTTAACCTTGACACCCGTCAAAAAAGAAGACGACGCATCTACTCGGCAGAAGAGCCATGTTCATCAGAGTAAGTTGCCATTATTTTACTTGTCATAGAATAGGAAATGTTACATTAACCTGTTAACAGAGGTTTTCTGTGTTCAAATATTTAAGTACAGGGTGATTATTTTAATAAGTACCGCATTTTCTTTACTCGTCTTATTTTTGTATTTACCAATCAATAAGGCCTGTGTGTAGTAACACTTTATTTCTTTGTTCAAATCGGTTAACGTTACACGATTAAAACTGATCTTGAAAAACTGAGCGACCACACTGCTAAATTAAACTCTGTAAAATGTTAAGCTGGTCGCATTAATTTCAAAAGCCAACTTTTTTTACTCTCTCGACATTTCTGCAGCACACAACGCTAGGCTACTGCTGCAGCTGTTAAAGCAACAAAAGACGCCCTTGTCTGCTATTTGTAATCAAACCGCTGCCAGTTTTTAAAATAAACGCTCATCAACTTTTTCTTGTCAAAAAAGATGCCAAGTGTGAACACGCCCTAGAGAGCAAAATATTCTTTTTTCATAAACATAAAAAAAATCCTATTGACCCGAAATTTTTGAACAATAGTATATTTTATCCCGAGATCTGTACTTTCTAACCTTAACTTTGGCTGTCAGCATCTCTGATGCCTCCTTCTCTTTGTGAAGATCATCCATCTTCCTCTCCTTCTCTTTCAACAGCCGCTGTTTCTCCTCTGCCACCAGGCTGTGGTCTTCCATGATGGCCTTCCTCTCCTTTTCCAGCTTCTCTTGTTGTTCACGCCAATAATCTGTGATGTTCTTATCCGCATCCATTCCTTCCTCTTCGTCCTCATCCTCCTCCTCATCATCATCATCCTCCCCATCTTCTAACTCCTCTCCTCCTTCTCCAACCCTCCTTGTCCTCCTTTTTCTCCTCTTCTTGCCAGACCTTTTCTCCAACTGTTCTTTCAAGCGGGCAATCTCCTCCTGAAACTCTCGAAGCAGGGCATCCTTGGGGTCTTCGTTTACACGGGGTTTGTTCTTGATGTTTTTGGCGCGATTTGCATAGCGTAGCGTGGTCAGTGTCTCCTCCAAATTGTAGGAAGCGGGTCCAATGTTGGCCACCATAACCGTACAGGCATTCCCACCCAAGGAATCCTGAAGGAGTCTTGTAAGTTTAGAGTCACGGTATGGGATGTGGGTGCTTCTCCCATCCACCAGTGCTGAGATGACATTGCCCAAAGCTGACAAAGAGAGGTTGATCTTGGTGGCTTCTTTCAAGCGCTCGCCCTGAGCACCAGTTTTGGTCTGCCTTTCACTTCCTGCCAGGTCAACAAGGTTGAGTTTCCCAACCCGAATGTGGTTCTCTCCATCAGGACCCAACTCACTGCACTCAACAGTGATGACGAAGATCGCATGAGAGCGAGAGCTGTGCTCGTTCATGTTAGTTGCGCCAACCGAGCGGTTCTGGTTCCCCACGTTCATCACATGCTCAATCTCACGAACACTTTTAGTGACGAATGAAGAGAGGTCTTTAACATAGACACCCGTATCCGGCCTCTCTTTTAGCTCCAAACGAGATTGGTCTTTCGATAAAAGGTCTTTGATCTCTTCTTGATAAATCTCCAAGTATGAAGCCCTGACCAAGTACTGCTGGTTTTGAGAGCGGGAGATGTGTGTGAAAATGTGTTCAAAGGAGTTCGGAATGACACCCCTCTTTTCTGGGTCGTTTCGTACCCCTTCCATTGTGAAAGTCTTTCCAGTGCCTGTCTGGCCATATGCAAAGATGGTCCCATTGAATCCAAACAGTACAGAGTCCACCAATGGCCGGAAAGTCTCATCGTAGAGCTCCATCTGCTTTGAATTCCAGTCATAGACGGAATCAAAGGTGAACACTTTTGGGTGCTCATGGGAGGACGCACCTCGAGAGTTCCGCACAGCCACTTGCCCAAACTTCACATCCACTGAGACCACCCTCACAAAATTGGCGGCTCGCTCTTTCTCATTCATGGGGCGACAACGCACCACTACCTTAACGGATTCAGAGCTTTTGCTTTTAGACATTTTGATGGCTCTGGCGTATCTGCTGGCTTCTCCTAATTAGATTGTAGTTTATTTCACAGTGTTGGTGCTGCCAGCATCACAGCCTGCAAAACATGAAGCAATTCAGTGAAATAACAAAGTCAAGATAAAAATGTGTGTTATGGTTATACCAAATAAACACAGAAAATATTAAGAGTTATACTGGCAAGCAAATCTGTAGTAGAAATTTTCATAAAAACAGTCTGAAGAAGTATATATTTGGTTAACAATAAAATAGAGTCAGCCAATTTCAAACTTACAACAGATATAAAAGAAAATGAGTAAACCATAAACATATCAGTTTAATTACTATGAAACCAATTCACAATTATGAGATAAAAAGTTGAAGTTGGCAAAAAGAAAACAATTAAAAAAAAAAATTGTGAGACAATTTTAAAATAATTATAGATAGATGGATGGATGGATAGATATTCTTATGTCAGAAATAATGCAAGTTACTAACTATTGGCAATTTGCCACAGTAGATATTTTTAAGGATTGGTTGGAATAGTAGGCCTGTATTGCCATATGTTTTACTTTGAATAGTCGTAGCTAAAGCTGCAAAAACAAAGTAACGTTATAGAGCTAACGTTAAACGAACGTGATATTCTTTAATCGGTTGCTGGAACATACCACATACTATATTTCTAGTACAGACATATAAGAGTCGTTTATGCCCCTCCTCCTAAATAATAATTTCCATAAGCAAACCTGTACTCAGTATTACATAGAAGAACATACGTCTAAATTAGCTTTTGTTATTAGCAAATCATAATTTTTCAGAGACTGAACATAACTTAATATTAATTTACACAACAATACGCAGTCTATTACCAACCACATTAGCTGTAGCAGCAAAGCTAATTCACATTAGCGCATTTGAAATCATTTAATCTCAAATATCCCTGTAAATCTGGTTTAAATCAATCTCAGGTCTCGGTTGTCATGCAATATAGCGAGAGATAACGGCGATAAACAGACTAAAGAGTCAAATACGAGACACTAATGGTCTGTTCTGCTGAAAATGTCATTGTTTCAACTGAAATTATGGTATTTTCCATAGTTTGGTAATATAATATTGATATTAGCTTATCAAGATATATAAACGGTTCTACGAGGATGGAGCTCCTCAGAGACTCAAAACAAGCGGCCTGGCAACGGCAAACAAACCGTGTCATTTAGAGCACACACATAAATGTACACCTCTCCCGAACAATTTAACCTGTAAATTCCACCGAAGATCACCGTCGCCTTTATACCCATCAGAAGCACCTAGCTCTCAAATCTCTAAGCGTTGAAATATACAAAATCACCCGTATCTCTCCTCACGAACTCCGTCAGCCATGTCTGTCCCTGTAAGAGAGAGAGGGAGAGAGCAGAGGAGAGCTGCTGTGATCCCCCTGCAGGCCGGGATGGATCTGCTGCTGCTGCTTCTGCTGGATCGATCCAGACTCGAGATTCACATTTATGTTTTCTTATTACAGCGATGGAATAACAACACAGTACCACTAGTGTTGGGCAAAGTTACTTATAAAAGCAATGCATTACAATATTGCGTTAGTCCCTAAAAAGTAACTAATTACGTTACTTAGTTACTCTTAAGTTACTTTCGCGTTACTTTCAAAACCTGAGCAGGGCTTGAATGTTTTTAATATAATAAGTTCTATTTATAGCAAATGTAAAAGCCCTTTCACACCATAAACCTCGGGCTGAAGGAAAAGTAAATTCACGTCTGTACAGTAGAACGCAGAAGAAGAAAGTTCAACACTCTTCAGCAATAAAAAACAATGAACCATAATGTTAGTTTATCTAAAGTAATGTTTGCTTATTAGTATGGTTGAACTGGATCATCAAAGGTCAGCAGCAAAGACATTGGTTAATAAAAATGGTATTAGATACATTTGTGTTAATTAACATATTTAATTATTGCAGGTTTGCGTCATATTCTGAGTTTGCATTTCACTGTTTTAATTCATTTTGATGAATACTAAATCTGTTTTTTTTGTGAGTGAGATGAATTAATGCACATTCACATTAAGTCTAGAACAAGTGACATCATGTTCACACACAAAACTCCTGATTTCTCTCAACATGCGGACAGGAGATTTGTCAAACGATAAATGGGAAAACAAAGTAACTGGCATTACTTTTGTGAAAAAGTAACTCAGATATTTTCTTGTAAAATAAAAACTAATGCGTTACTTTACTACTTACTTGAAATAAGTAATCTGATTACGTAATTTGCGTTACTTGTAATGCGTTACCCCAACACAGAGTACCACTAATAATACAATTATGGAATGACTTATGGTTTTATTAATCAAAAACTCAGTTGTTCTCAATATACAAACATTTGATATAACTCAATATAAAAACATTTCTATTTTCTTTCTATTCATCAAAATCTGATTCAAAGTAAGTATGGTTTCCACAAAAATATTAAGCAGTGCAACTGTCTCAACACTGATAATGAGAAATGATTATTGAGCAGAAAATCAGCATATTAGAATTATTTCAGAAGGATCACATGAAGACTGGAGTAATGCTGCTGAAAATTCAGCTTTGCATCACAGGAGCAGATTATATTTTAAATAAAATTAATATAGAAATTAGTTATTTTAAATTGTAATAACATTTCACAATATTTCGGTTTATACTGTAGTTGTATCAAATAAATAGACCTCAATGAGCATAAGAAACTTTTTTCAAATACATTTAAAGATCATAGCCACTCCAAACTTTTGAATTGCAGTGCATTTACCATTGCTTTTCAATTTGTATTATTTATAGATGTATTTATTATTTCAAAGATCATAAATGCATATGTACATACTCATTTTGTTTAAATTTTAAAAGCAATCCTTTTTAAATAGATCATAAAACCAAATAACAAACATAAAAACATACACACTAAATATGCTTGTTATATTTTTAATTGTAAACTTAATTGAGGAATGTCATTTAAAGTTGTAAAAAATGATTAATAAGTACATCTTAAAACATTTCTGCAATTTGGTTTCATGCCGACTTTCAAAAACAATGTCACCTTGCATTACTAAGACATCAGAAAGTCTGTGACATACATTATTTTCATACAGTGACACATATGTTCATTTTCAGCAATCACTAGAGCACTGCACATCTGGATGCCTCTGGAGGTCTTAAATGGCCATCAACTATAAAAAGTGCAATTTCCAACCACTAACACATGACTTATCTCTCTAGTTTAATTACTCAACCCTCACAGGGGGCAGTTTTACATCCTCAAAAAAATGCAAATGAGCCATTCAATACAAACGTGCCAGTACAAAACAATATCTAATTATATCATGGTTGCTCACAGTAAATGTAGTAGTGCAACATGGGAGAAATGCAGCATCCAGAGAAATTATTAATGAACTAACTCTTGTTCTCCCGTCATTTAATTATGTGAACCCTATAGCCAAATGTTCTTGTTCAAAATCTCACCAGACACCTGAAACATGCAAAACCTCAACCAGCTTTCAGTTACAAAAACGTAACATCTTCATTTTATTAGAGTTCTTCTTTTCCTTTTTCCGAGGTAGTCCATCCCAAAGAAGGACGAGGGTCTCCCGTGAACATCTCTCTCCCTTTTAACAAAGGCTGAGAAGGACGAAACACAGTTGCCGATGAAGTGATCGGCCTGACCGAGGATGTACAGGTCAATCTGAGCATTGTCCGGCTGCAAACTCACGACCTTCACCTGCACAAAATGTCTCATCAGCTTTATTTTCTGTTCCCTAAATCAAGTTCACTTATCGGTACTGTTCAAATGTTAATGCTCACCTTGCTCTTGAAGAGTTTCTGAATCTCTGCGGTGTGTGATTCAGAGTCGGTGGCTATGTAAACGGACTGAGCGTTGGTGTTCTTCACCCAGAGCTTCACCGCACGGCAGATCTCAGACAGATCCGGTAAACACATGTTCATGGTCAGCGGCAGGGCAGTTTGCCGGTCGTATCCCACACACTGTGGAGATGCCATGAAGTGAGGACCGGTTTCACCTGACTTCAGAAGCTTGCAGGCATTTTGCTGTGGAATAATAAAAAATAATAATAAATAGTTAAAGGATGATGTGTATACAGTTCAGGCCTAAAATTCAGCAGTACTTCAGAAATCCAATAAAACTCTCCACAATAATACAGATATAACGTTGGAGCATAAATGTTAAGAGACCACATCATTTACTGAAATGTTTTATATATCCAGTTGGATCTATTTATTTATATCTTTGATTTTATGCAATGTCAGCATCTCTACGGCTATTTTAAGGCAATAACAAAGATATATCAACTTAAATAAATATGTGTAAATAAATAAATGTATATGTACATAAGACCCTGGCCTGGACCACAAAAAATAGTCATAAGTAGCACAGGTATATTTTTAGCAATAGCCAACAATACATTGTCTGGTCAAAATTATAAATATTGTTTTATGCCAAAAATCATAAGGATATTAAGCAAAGATTATGTTCCATGAAGATTTTTTGCAAATGTACTACTCAATATATCAAAACTTAATTTTTGATTAATAATATGCAATGCATTTGTATGACTTTAAAGGGGATTTACTCAATATTTGCATTTTATTTAATGTATTGCACCCTCAGATTTTCCAGATTAATTGAAAGCTTATCTAATCAGCTTTCAGATGATGTATAAATCAAAAATTATATATAATTTTAGTTAAATTTTTTTGAGTTAAGACTGGTTTTGTGGTCCAGGGTCACATATAATAACACAATAAAAAAAATTTTGACAATTATTTTTCTTATAAAATATTTTCATAAGTATCTTATGCTCACCAAATCTCCATTTATTTGAAAATCAAAGTAAATATGAAATATTTGTACATTTAACACTTCTGCTTTGATGTGTCTTAAACTGGGAAACCGTCCATTCACATCAGGACACACAAAACTCACCCAATCCGAGCCAATTCTAAGATGAATTCCCACGTAGGGTCTGTTTAGCAGGCTTCTGATGTGGTCTTCTCCTTCCTGTACCATTTTTTCAGACCACACCACATACTCCTGCAGTCCAATGTGCTGCTCTAGAATGGGGAACTGCGCTGGGGCTCCTGGAAGAGCGAGAACTGGATGCTCTTTTGGGGGAAACCTGAAGAAATAGAGAAACACAGAGTTTGAGAGTGAGATTATATTCATGTAAGTGTTTTAACTCAGACTTACTTTTTATCCAGTGCGGCTGGTGGTAGGAGCTGAATGACAGTCCTCCGAAAAGAACAGAGCGCTCAAAGTCAACTCCAATATGATCCCAAAATGGACCAAATGGATTCCGTCCTGCATCAGAATCAACAAGCTACATTACAAGTGCACAGCTGTGAATATTTGGGAAAGCATAATGTTTTTGTGAAATAAAACAATATGCAGATCTGCTAGAAGTCCAACAGATGGCAGTGTTTCTATAGCATGGGAAATAATAGATACAGAATTTTGTTTCTGATGTGCAGCTACATAGAGAATTTCGTTTTGAAGGTCTGGCAAAAAGACCCTTGAAATGAAGCATCCCTTGAAGAATGAACACTCATATTACCTTCATCGGACAGCTCTTTTTGTCTATGCTCCTGGTAGCTGCAGACTCGAAGCAGTAGGCCACTCTCTGAACAGGGGGCCAGTGCTTAGGAGCCAAGTGCTCCATGAAGTCCTCTAGACTCACCACACGGTGGTACTGCTTCACTGGCTCCAACTGGAAATACTCACTGTATGGAACATGCACCTGTTACAGAGAAACGCAGAAACATATACCTAATCGATTTATTGTACTTCCTGCTATTGATCTACTAGTGTGACAGTCAGTGATTAGATGTTTGAAACTAGCTGATAGCTGATGGTTTTCCAGCTTGGAACAACTTATGATACTTTTGGACTATGTGATGACCAACATGAACCAGCCAATGATCAGATTGAACCAGTGTTGCTAAAGTGTTGTAACTAAACTAAACTAGTGTCAAATAGTCAAACTATTAAAGACTGTTACTAGATAAAATATATATTAGATTAAACAACTAAAATTAAAGAAAAAAAAGACAACAGAAAATTTGAACACTTGCCTTGGCAGCTAACTAAAATAACTTTAAAGGTAAACAGAAATGTTTCTCTGTCTGTCTGTCTGTGTGTGTGTGTGTGACAAAAGCACATAACAAAATTACTAAAACAAACTAAAATTAAAATGTAAATGTAATAATATAAAATAAAAGCTAATTCAAAACAATAATAAATACTATAATAGTGCATATACTAAAGTAACACTGGTTAGGACCAGCTAATTACCAACTTTGCCCAGTGTTGATATTCTTAACTAAAATGATTAATCATTTTTGACAATTGAATGAAGCCAAATAGAAATATAATTTATCAAAAATATATCAAAATAATAAAAGCAAGTGACCTAAATACTACATTTTCAACTAAAATTAAACCAATTCAAATTATTAACCCTGCTAAAAACAATAGAAGCCATCACATAAATCCCAATGTTTTCCATTAAAATACCATTATAAACCATTAGCTTTTTCCAGTAAAACCATTACAAAATAGCTTTGTAGTGTGTTTTGGGCAGTAGACACCATTATAGTTAACATTAAAACCAATAGAATTCCCATATAACCATTAAACCCATTACATGTTCTATTGTGTTTAGGGCAGGGTTCTTTTGTTTTTTTAATAGACTACAATAGTATATAAATACTAAAATAACTCTGGTTTGGACCAGCTATAAACCAGGCGGCTACGGTGATCCAAAACACTATCAGCTTAAGTTGGGTTGCCTGCACGGGGCATATGAAATGTGATATGAGTGACAGGTGTTGTTTACATTTTGAAAAGGTGGCGAGTGATGGCGGTAAACAATCCACGGCGGAACCGCGAGAGTTCGGTTCAGCATTTTAGCAAAAGCCAGTGATCCAAGAAAATGATCCACTTGGTTTCCAAACCGACCTAAAGAAGAACATATAGGATAAACGTGTTTATTACTCCAACAAAACTCAGACAATGCAGGCGCTTTTTAACTTTACAGTCCTCGCTTTGGGTCTACAGTGTGTACGTCTCAGATGCATCATGCTCTCATTACCCATGCACGGACAGTACAGAATGTATCCGTTTTCATCCCACGTCACGTCTGCAGCGTCGATAAATGCGTGCAAAGAAAGGAACGCTACGTGCAAATAAGTTACAATGAAAAGTTTCAGATGCTTAGGTCTGGCCGCCATCACTGATCATTTGCTATCCCACAATGCACTACGAAGAGAAAGTTAACCCTCCACATCCTGGTGAGTTTTTGCACAAGAGTCTTTTTAAACTTTTAAATATATATATATAACGTTAGGCCCGGTTTCACAGACAGGGCTTAGACAAGCAGGATTAAGTCTTAGTTCAATTAGGGAATTTAAGTAGCTTTTATAAATGTGATTTAGAAAAAAATAACCTTTACTCGTTTGCATATTGAGACAAAACAATAACCAAAACTAGATTTGTACATATTTTCAATTTGGCGAATATGTCTAGTTCATATCTTAAAATGTGTCAGTGCAACTGGTTTTCAGTTCAAACAGCTCAAACACGCATTTTAGTCCAGGACTAGCTTAAGCCTTGTCTGTGAAACCGGGGGATATTCCAGTTAGCAAATTTCGTTTGGCGCGGATCTGGCCCAAATCAACAGCTCAAGTGTGGCCCAGATTATTTCGTGTTCGCCGGCCGAAAACTGGTCTACGTCCTTTAGCCAGAACTGAACCAAAACAGTGCCATGACCCAACCCAGAGTGAGTCAAATAATAAAAACAGACGTGGCTGATAAATGGACTTTATATGGCTGAGTTCTGTAAAGGGCTGATATGTGGCTGGTACCAAAAGCAATTATTCAACCATATTTACACCACATCTCTCTTTTTAATTTAAAATATCCATTGCACAGTAAATCTTAAACACACAAATGGATTCACACTCATTTTTTATTTATTTTTATTGTATTTTAATAACAGAATTACAATACATAACATAACAGAAGTGTGCTATTTTGTAAATGTCAGATGAGTGAATAACTGGGCAAAAATTGATACTTTTGGTAAGTTTTGCCAGTCGTTCTCGCTCACAGTCTGTCAGGAAAAAGAAAAGAAAAAAGAACATTAGTATATTATAAATTAGATATTATTTGAAGACAAGCACATAAATGATTGAACATCAGCACTGCACAAATTATTTTCTACCACCCAAGACATGAGTGCTGCTGTGAAGTCCCTTTTAAAAAAAAATAATTAGCTACTTTAATACCATGCTATTTTTAGACATAATAATATACATAATATTAATGATAATATTAGGAGTGTAATGGTACCTCAGTGCGGAAGTCATATTTTTTATATATATATATATGGAGAAAGTTTGGCCCATATGTGCTCAGCCATGCCATACCTAGGCCAAATGTGACAGCTATCAGCCGCTCACTTGCTATCTGGGATATTTCTGGTAAACTAGAAATATTCACCAAGTTGAAAATATGTACAAATCTAATGGTTTCAGCACTTACATTTGTGAAAAACAAAGTTTAATGTGCAGATATACAGAGATGGAATCATAGCCCAAATAAGTAATTTAAATATGTAAATTATATTTAAAATGGAACTGCCATGAGACTGGGTTGAAATGTCACAACTGGTAGCCTTTAAATCGCCCACATTTAGGCTAAATGGCACCTACTCACAGATTTACTGACATATAAATGTAGTTTAAGTATAAATAAAATGCTAAAATATATGATAAAAAAATATATATATATATATATATATATGGAAATTTTCTTGTCTACACAAAGCTTCTTCCCAAATGTGTTTTTTTTTTAAAATTCTATTCAAGAGTCTGTTTCAGTAACACGTATGCTTTGCGTCACCTTGCGACCAGCTTTGTTTCAGCACTTAAATGGTGCAGACACCTTATATTTTATTGAACAGTATGCATTTTCTTAATTGCTCGTCTTCGTGATTATAACCGAAAGTGAAAAGACAATAACTTGTCCTGTGTCTCTTTGTTCTTTTCTTTTGCTTTGTTTGATATGTATTGTCAGTTCTTTTGTTCATACTGTGTCGAGTTGCTTAGATGAGCAACAAACTCTATTAATAACTTTGCAGAAGAAACTCATTAATTTATGTCAGAAGAATTTGTTATTTACTCAAAAGTGACTCATGTGTGAGCCATTGATGTCACTGAATGGATGTCACATGTTGAATGTTCTAATCTGAACTAGAACATAAAGCCTTCACTGCTGCTATGCATCTCAATACATATCAACTTAAAGAGAATAAACTTACAAATACAAAATAATAAACATACACTTCTCCCCCATGGATAATTTCACATGTAGCACAAACAGTGTCAAAAAAACGTTGGAATCTCAGTTAATTTTCTCATCTAGAAGTAAGCACAATGTGTTAAAGTGTATTTTCATAATTTACACATTAGAGAGGTTATATGTTCATGGACCTGTACATATTTGGGAAAAATAAGTGTGCTTAATTGTATTAAATGTGCACTTGTACTGCACTTTAAATCCTAAAAGTATTGTAGATAATATAATATTAATGAAATAAAAGCTTGTAAGAGTGTACACTTTCATGACTACGTTTCTTAACACAAAGTGCACCTTTTCATCATGTCAAAGTAAAGTACATTTTACATGATTATGTTTTAATAATCTTGTCATGCTTTAAAGAAGGTCACTCATTTAATGTGTTGACTAACATAAAGCATATGAAAATTGCTTGATTATGTAATTTGTTATTTAATGTTATGCTTAAAATTCATATATTTTAACTGTACTAAATTGCAACTTCATCATTACAAATATATTTAAATACATATTTCAGTAGAAATGACATTAAAGTATCATAAATTTCAAGCATATTTCAAAGACAACCGAATTACATATAAAGATGTATTTACACAGGTCAAAAATCTCTTAAGTAAACATTTTCATTTATTGTAAATATCAATATATGATGCTATTAAGTGTTTGAAAACATTGCATTCGGTTTGCACTTAAGTATATTCTTTTAAAATATATAATTTCCATATATTTTTTAAAATATGCTAAAGTGTACTTGTTTTTCGCAAGAGTATGACTTATTATGGTTAATCTTTCTCATACATCTCGTTTATTTTCCGAAGGAGTTCTCTGAAACACATCTAAGGGCAGCACATTTCCGCCAATGTAGCTCAACTGTTGAGTGCTGGTGATATTCAATGATGATAAAGAGATGAAAAGGAGTTTATGCCTAATCCAAAGCTCTTTTATCAAAACCCATCATTAAAAGCAACATGTGTGTGCAGCATGTTTATATACTGCATCCCCTTCACCTGGTATATACAATTTCACTGAGTGATAATGGCCAGTCAAGTTATCACCGACGCAACATGGTCAAGCATATCAGGAGCGGCTTCTATAATGTCCAACTGAAAAGAGTCTGGTCAGTATCACCTATCACTATCACCTAATGAACAGTAGGGTTTAAAAAAACGTCTCAGTGTTTGTATGTTTAATTGTCCATACAATATAAGAGGTCAAATGGGGGGGACAATTGATATTGACTTTTCATTGCATGGACAGTTGGAGTAGAAGGAGGAGTATGTAATTTGTAATGCTAAGATACTTTCTCCTTTTTATCCTAATACATAAAAAGAGCTCAAATTAAACCCTTTCTGGATATATGTGACCCTGGACCACAAAACAAGTCTTAAGTCGCTGGGGTATATTTGCAGCAATAGCCAAAAACACATTGTATGGGTCAAAATTATCAATTTTTCTTTAATGCCAAAAATAATTTTTGGTTTGACCTGATATCCAATGATAACACCCATTCAATTGAGTGATAACATCCGAAGCGGGTGGTAAAGATCATGTTCCATGAATATATTTTGTAAATTTCCTACCGTAATTTTACATTTACATTTAGTCATTTTGCGGACGCTTTTATCCAAAGCGACTTACAATTGGGGAATACATAACGCGATTATTCTTGAAGAGGCAAACAGACAGAGGAAGTGCTCGTAATACCAAGTCTCAGACATTGTTCAAATAAGTACAAGCTAGCAAGAGGAGATAAAGAGAAAGTTAAAAAGTTATTAAATATAAGTAAATATATTAAAACTTAATTTTTGATTAGTAATATGCCTTCCTAAGAACTTCAACTTTAGACAACTTTAAAGGTGATTTTCTCAGTATTTAGATTCATTTTTGCACCCTCAGATTCCAGATCTTCAAATAGTTGTATCTCAGCCAAATATTGTAAAAATCTCAATTTCGAAGAATTGACACTTATGACACTTATGTTTTGGTGGTCCAGAGTCACATATTTACCTGAAAAATATAAAAACTGTAGCTCAAAACATTACTCTTGTTTGTTTGAGATTCGAGAATCTCAACCTGCCCAGCAACACTGGCTCAACAAATAGTGTTAATTTAGGGACGGGGCTTTTTGTCTGGCCAACCAATGACAGAGTCTTTGAGAAACCAGTTGGAAACCAGTCATTATTTTTCATATTAAAGTTTTTTTTACTTGAACAAAACCATTTAATTTAGAAATTACTACATGAAGCACATTCTGAAGAATTACCTACACATTTTTACTGTGTGCAGTGTTGTTTGATGCACCTAGTACCTAAAAGTTCACTGAGTGATAATAGCCAATCAAGTTATCACTGACGCAACATGGTCAAGCATATCAGGAGTGACTTCTGCAGGAAATATGATAACGTTCAACCGAAAAGTGTCTGGTCAATAGATTGCTATCGCCGAATGTCCAGTAGGTTTCGGTGGGCAAGCCGTTAAGACCACAGGGTCTCGTACCTCTCATATATAACTCTGTTTTCTCGTCATATCTTTCAACATTTCCTCTTGCACTCTGTCAACGTGTTTCTCTGTTTCCTGTGTCTACTGCCCTCCCTTTATCCCTGCTCTCTAATGACCTGGCCCATCCCCCCTTCATTGAAATGTTCACATGTGCACACAGCAGACAGTGTATTTCATTGTTAGAGATGACTGCGATGATAACAAAGTGGAGCGAGACTGGGTTGCTCTCGCTTTCTAACTGTGCAGAGTTCTGAAACTTCCTTCAGGTGAGGAAGCGAATCACATCTTCAAAGGCCATGAGATAGAGGTTAAAACAATCGTTTCTCATTCTCATTGTGTGCTCGAGCAAAGCCTGCACTTATATGATGAAAGAGGGGAACAGCAACTCAGAGAGAACAAATGTTTCCTCTAAATGTGAATGTAAAAAAACAGCGCTCATCCCTTCCTGTATGTAATTTCACACTCAAAGACGATTAGTGGCTTTGAAAACACAAGGGATAAAACATATGGCGCATCAAACACTTCATGAAGGACAGGATCAGGATCATCTTACAGACGTCATGTTATCTGTTTCTGAAGATTAATAAGAAGGAGTGTGTGATGCATGTGCACAGCTCTGCTAGGTCCACCCAAGTTTCTTATCAGTGCTGAACAGAGCCACTGCAATGACAGCCTGACGGGTGATACAGCAGGTTGTTGCTGTTACCTTAGGCCTCAGGATAACCTACCTTCCCACACACTTCCCTCTTGCTTTCTGGTCTTAATTTCAGATCCTTTAAAATGTCCAATTATTACACTGATACATTTCTAACAAGGGAACCAAAAAATAGTAATGTAAAAAGTGATCACATGCAGCAATGTCTGTCTAACCTTTAAATGAACCGGTGCAACCTCATGTAGTCAGGTTGATTTGGTAGTTTGGTAAAAAAATATTTGAACTTTATTTTGTTTGATAGATGAAGACATCCACAATGACATCTAAACATTATAGTTTACCCCAAATGGCTGAAAGCAGTGAATAGCACTGACTGGTGGAGTCTCCTGCCTTTTTATACTGTGTAGTTTTTCATTTCCTACCAAAATAAATAATAAAATATGAAGTAAAAATAAATTAATTGGTAGTTGCATGGATTTTACCCCCAAAAACTTTTTCAAGAAATATAAAATTAATTGTTTAAAAAAAAAAAAAAATTATGTCATTATCTACTTTCCAAACCATATGACTTTTTTGTTCCGTGTTTATGTTTTTTTTGTCTGTACAATAACTGACTTTCATTGTATGGGCAAAAACAGTCGAAAAATTCACAAAATATGTTATTACAGAAAAAAGAATGTCAAAGAATTAGTAAGTCCGAATGTACAAAATGTATTTAACATTATATGAAAAGTACCCAGGTGTCCTACTACTTTGAGAAAGATTGTGATGTGCGTATCTGACAGACATTTACTATCCCATGAGGCCACAGTAGAGAAGTTGTGATTCCAGTGCAATCAATGCTATGTGTCACATGGAAAACAAAAAGATGAATATAGTACCATATCACATTATTTCATAGATCTTTTTAGACCTGCATTTTTTGGATGCACCTGTTACATTGTCTGAAAATGATGAAGCGTGTTGAACATGGTCATCACCCAAACACAGTCTCTGACACAAAGCTTGGGCCTCCATGATCACCCTATCAGTGGTTTGACAGTGAGTCGAAGCTGTTTATCACCTTCCTGAGCTAATATAAACCAACCATCTGCTTTCAACCAAACATATAAAAAAACATGCTCCCCTTAACCCAATACAGTCTCCAATTCAGCAGCGGGGGGTTGTGCATGATTTTGTGCACCGGGGACTGTTCTGGTGAGGAAATCCACTCCAGATGTGTACATTGCTTAATTGCCATTGTTATCATATATGTTTTTTTTTTGCAACGCATTGGTTACTTACTGAATCATTTGAGAAAATGTGCTGGATTTTGTATAAATCAAACTAACAGAGGTCTAGCATCGCGAGGAAAAAGCCAAACAGGAGGAATTAGGATGACACCTAAACCTGTTAGAGGTTTGACTACTGGCTACTTACTCATAAACAGCCACAGATGTTCCCCAATGCCCTTCAAACACTTCAGTCGGGCTTTTTTTAGTGTGCATGTGTGCATTTCCCCCATTCTGTTTCCTGTCATCATGGCATTCGTATAAAGAGCCAAATATTGGCTTTGTGAGTCCCATGGTTAATCACAGTTTAATTAGGAGCTGGTCCTGCACAGGAGGGTTGACTTTGCTTTGAAACTCGCTCTCCCCTTGTTCCTCATAATGTGTTTTACAAGCACTTTTAAGGTGGAGAAAGAGGAGAGGTTTTACTG
The DNA here is from genome assembly GCA_027564155.1 of Gymnocypris eckloni scoliostomus. Taxonomy (NCBI): domain Eukaryota; kingdom Metazoa; phylum Chordata; class Actinopteri; order Cypriniformes; family Cyprinidae; genus Gymnocypris; species Gymnocypris eckloni. The sequence continues at coordinate 58,653,413 of CM050412.1, read as the reverse complement.
GGCAGTGTGGTGTGTGGCGTTTCACAGAGCACTTTAAAATCAATCTGGAGAATCTAAATGACAGACCACCACTCCACTGTAATCAACCTGAATGAAGCCCAGCCGCAAACTCCAGAAAAAAGAAGAACATCATAAATAAACAAGCAGATAATGACTCCTCAGATAGCTTATTTTTAAATGGGTGTGTTTTGGATCCAGAACTAAAAGACAAAGACTGAATGTGTGGATGCTGATGTCTAACAGAAGCTGTGTGTGTGAGTGAATGAGCGAGAGAAAGTGGCCACTTCCCAAATTTAACGAACTCTTTGATTTATAAACGACATCCTTCTGGACTCAATCAAGTTGGTCATGTTCTATGTTTGGCTTCAGCATATTTATTTAGTGTTTTCAAGCTACTATGCTGATAGGCAAGCTTGAATTCCTCCTAAATATTTGGTCATGCCATTGTAAATACTGCACTTTTGAAGCATTCAACACAAAACATTTTCATAAACTTTCAGTGGAGCTACTTGTTATTCCTATTAGCTGTTTAGGTAATTTCCATAGGACCAATAATGTATTTCTTTCCTAAAAAATAATTAATACAAAGATGTAATACCCTTAAACTAATATCTCAACAATGAACTTTATATTAAACTTGGAATTGATGTTAAAATAAGAATATCATGCCCTATACTGAGGTGAATATTCATCTGTTTGGAGAAACGTTCTGAATCATCAGTCCATAAATTGCACTCTTAAAATAAAGGAACATCTATGGAAAATGTTATTTGTAGTGGAAAAGGTTTCTTTAGATTCTTCAAGTGTTCTTCAAAATGTTTCATTTAAGAACTGTTCACTGAAAGGCTCTTTAGGGAATCAAAAATGATTATTGTATGTCATCACTGCAAAAACACCCTTATGGAGCCTTTATTTTTAAGAGTGTGTACGGATAGATAATAATATGTTCATTGTTGCATATCATTCCATGATCTTGGAATATCATGGTCATTTTATGAGTCCAGTTCTTTCTACAGTCTATTTTAAGAAGTTATTTAGAGGAAGAGAAACACTTCTGAGAATCACTGTTTAATATTTCTGTTTTTTAGGCATAGAATGCAACATAATGCATCATTATGTATATGCTAAGATCATCTCTAATATGTAAAATAATGCCAGCTGTAAACTTGTTCTTAAAAAGAAAGTTAATAAAAAACCTTTTAGCAGGGAATTTTTTATATATATATATTAATGTATATACTTCGAAATGTGAATTCTTTAGTTTAAACTTGAGCTGCTCCCCAGCTCTCTCACCTTCACTTTACTGTGTGTGAAGTTTACCTGACCTTCTCTTCACATCCTTCTGTTCTGTGTGCTGTTTGGAGAAGTCACCTCTGACCACTGGACTCAGATAATCCGCTACTGCCTGAACACAGATATATCTCAGATATTCTGATACCATAACCGTGTCTTACAGACAGTAAAACGTAGTACAAGTTTAACAGGAAAAACAGTAAAAGAACAGTAAAGGTTTTCTACAAACAGTAATAGAAAAATAAATGATAAAAAATTAAGCAATGACAACATTTGTTGCACTTCTGTTCTAAACCACCTTTTATATCTAAAGCGATATCAAATGAATAAAACCTCTGTTCTGTTCATCCTCAAAGTGTCCCATTCTTTAAAGAAAAATGGCCACCATACATCTGAATAATATTTAATTTAAGCAATTGCACTTATTATGATTTAGGGAGTTTCTTCAGCAGATATAGAATGGTGGTAAATGAGGTAAATTATGGCTGTAATAATTGTTCTGTAATTATGTTCATTCTGTTTACCTTTACTTTTAAATGATCTGATGGCCATTGTTGCACAAGTATCACATATGCATCAAAAACATCTTTAAACGTTTAAGAAAATAAAAATAGATGAAAACCGTTAATCTACTTGTTATTTGATCAATGAGTAATTTTGGTTTCTTTCTATATCTTTTTTTAATTGTATAAAAGCCCCAGATCCTAACCTTTAATCATCTCCTACCACATACAGTCATTTGGGCTTTCCCTTCTGATCTTTCCTTCTTGTCTGCACACAAGTCTTTTAAAATAGAATTTAATCTATTTAGTCTAAATTGAATGTGGTGTACAAGTCTATCATTCTGATTTGCTTTGTTTGTAAATTATGCTGTGTAACTCACTATGTGAAAAAATGCTTTATGTGGTAACATCTAAACTTATAGGCTATATATTAGTTTAATTTAGTAATTAAAAAGATTATATGATTGACTTAATCAGATGACATAACATTAACGGGGTAATTATTAAGACTTTTGTTTTTCTCAGTCCACTTAGCTTATTAGTAGAATCTTGTTCCTCTCAACCGACCGTTAGTCTTGTAAAATCGTTTCATGAAAACGTTTGACACGTTTCGACAAGTACCACGTTTTCTGTGTATATGTACAAACGTTTCTCGGAGAATAAGCTATAAAAGCATATTTTCAGATATTTAAATCATTTATTTTGAAATAAAAAAATAACGTAAGCTAATTAGGTTAATATTATTGTATACACGCCAAGTGGTTGTAAGTCAGCTAAATGTGTATTAAAAGAGAATGGCTGAAAATAAATGTAGCATAATATCTATATATATTTTCAGATATGCACATTCCTAAGTTAAACATCTCTTCATTTCAAACGCTCTCATGAACTTCCCCTCTGACTCACAAAACCCACAACAATTCCGTTTCAAAACTACCTGATAATATCACGCCAAATTATCATTCAGGATCCAGACATTTTCCGTAATTTGTTTTATATATAGCCTATAATTTCACAACAAATCTCATAAATTCACATTTAGAAAATAAAACTCCTGAAACCTTCGTGAATACATTTATTTTTACTCAGGTGCCAGAAGGGCTCCATGAGGGTTTTCTTTTTAACATAGAAACTCGGAAAGGTTTCGCCCCTTTGCATTGAGCATGTCGAGAGACTTATCGAAGACCCTTGCACCCCCCCCTCTCTCTCTCTCTCTCTCTCTCACTCACACACACACACACACCGGTCGGAGGGGGTTGGTGTGGTGAGCAAACGGGCTGGTGTGCCCTGGAAGTGATTCTTCCGCAAAACAAAGGTGAAACGGGAGTATCGGAAACTACACGTGCCCTGCCCTCTTCATCATTAAATCAAACATTCGCCTCAGACATATAACAACAAATGTTTAATTCTCAAACAGTATAAAATCTTACTAGATCTCTTAAATATCAAAAGAGAAGCTATTTTGTTAAATAATCGTATGAGAATTAAATCTTACCTGATCAGAATATTAAGGACCATGTTTGCATGATGTGTCTTGATTTCTATCTGAAATAATTAATAATTCAGAACGCCTTCCTCATAGAATCACCATCCTCTCAATAATTTAGTTTGATGGATATCTGTATTTATTATAGGCTAGCCTGTTTTTCTTGCTTATTATATTGTTCTTCACTTGTAAACATGATGGCCATTGTAATACAAACATCTCATATTCAGCAATAACATTTAATATATGAAAAATAAATAGATGATAATAAGTAGATGGAAACGTTTAATGTCAGGACAGAAAGCCTCAACAGGGCTTTGACAGATCTTCAGAGTTTTTGAAGATCATCCAAAGTATTTTTACTTGTGTATGAACTTTCTGAATGATTTCTAATTTTTAAAATAATAGATTGAAAGAAAACTGTAAATAAACAGTAACTCCAATGCTCATTTTAAAGGTGTATTACTTACAATGTATATTTATTATTTACATTTGTAAACATGAACAATAAATAAAAAAACACTTAAATAATCCTGTTAAAATAATAAATGTTGTACAAAGGTTATACTATAAACTGTTTTCATACGTTTCCAATCATTTAACTTTCACACACAATTTCTGTCATTTCTATTTTGTTGTATATGTTTTCTTAATAAATCATAATAACAATGTTTTTTTCTAAAAGTGCAACGAACTTATAACTGCATTCTGCTTAAAAGTTTAAATAAAAAGCTGATTAACATTCAGAAAAACAACAACATCTTAACACCTTCATCACCTTCAAACCACTGACACTTCCTTTACACTTTTAACACGTTCAATTAATAACTGGAACCAGAGTTTAATTGCTTAAGACTGTATATTGCTTGAATGGAGATGAATCAAAAGAGACATGATACAATGTGTATTGCATTTCAAAACAGCGTGGCGTTCTGTATAAAATAAAGAGCTGCTTGTTGACTCAGTCACCTTGCATTAAACATGCCTGCATTAAATAATTGAAAAACGCTATCGGCTGTCACAACCCTTATACTTTCGATGCACGTTCAGCGACGAGCCTCATCAGTCCCGACGTTATCCATCATTAATCATAACGATGAGTAAACTACAAGTCCAAAAACACACACAACACACGCGCGCGCACACAACAGTTTAGTTTACCAGCCCCTGTGAAAAGTTTGTGAAAGTGGCCTGACGTCACACTCCCACAATGCTCGCGCGCCCCATAACTCTGCTGCTGCAGCCTGAGGAGCGCGAGACACCCAGGCCCCGAAAAAAGAAAAATTAGAGAAAAAAATTGGAAAAAATAATAAAACAACAGATCAAGAGGAGAAAGACCGGGGACGGCGGCGTGGGGCTCCCACGGTAGGTTTGCGCTCAGTCGGTGCTGGAATGTGTCGGTGGTTCCTTGTGAAATTGACTAATGCGGCGCTGGAAAGTTTTTGGTGGCAACTGCTCGTTTTTTCTGCAAGTCCTCATAATGTAGCTGCACGCTCTGATGTGTGCATGTTTTTTTAATGAGATCCCGATAATTAACACGACTCGTTCGGCCGCTGATCGATATGGCAGATGATACACGAGACTTTCATAATAATAACACCGTTGATATTTTCTCTCGAGCCGACGTCATTTATTTTTGGCTTATTTTGGTAAAACATCGTTGAGGCTCCGGGTATTTAATTTTTAATTGCACGTTCGCAAACTTCATCGATAAATACACCGCGGGTGTGTTTTGTTTACAAACCGATATATTTGCACTTGGTCGATCGTCGGCTCGGCGGTGTCTACTGGTGTTCAGTGGGACTTTGGAGCGAATAGTTGAATTTTAAGTAATTTCTGAATATTTATGGCTGTGCTGAGGACACACACGAGCTGAAGCTCCGTTGCTGTTGAGTTTCAAACATTGGTTTATACAAACGCGTCTGTCTATGTATCGTTCGCTGCTTGATTTGAGGAAATAACACTGGGCTGTAAATATACAACTATTTTAGGCTAGTTTGTCTCGCATTATATAACTCTACCTCCACGGCTTATCTGTTGCTAGTCATTTGTTTGTCACAGATCGGATGTTCCTGGGCGGATTATGACTTTTCTATAATACCTTCTTGTGTGAAAAACTGTTTGTTTGTGTGTTCCTATCAAGAGGTACTCAACAAACAACAGTGTCAAGCCAGGGGTCGAAGTGTGGGGCACCTCGTTTTAATGTTCATTTGCATATTGTTTGGCTATAGGGATGAGTAAGCTAAGAGTCACTCTGCTGAGAAATGATCACATTGTTTATGTTCCATAGTGAGAAATCAGTGAACTTTGTTTACACTCTAAACAAATGTAATCCACTAAATTAAAAACAAGTTTGTGCATTCAGTTTGTGAGTAAAATCAAAACGGTTTCAACTTGAGTGATGAGTTTATTACACATTTTTAACAACTTTGAATTGAAGAAAACATAGTTAAAACTGATCAAATTGAAGACAAATTCATTGGTTGACCGAAATATGTCGTTAGAATGATTAAAACGTGTACAGCGAAGAGCGCTCACTGAAATGTTTTAAGATATGCCTATAAAATTAAAAGTTCAGTTTGTTCTTTGGTCGCAGTTATGCTTATGAAATCTATAAATCATCCACCATTAAAGATCACCCCAACACAAGTCACATGCACTAAACACCTGTAGATGTATGACATCTCTTTCTCAAATAATTACAAATATGCATCCCACTAAAACTGAAAACCTGAGTTTAACTGGTGCTTCAAATATTGCACAATGTGCAAGTTTCTTAGTTCATCAAAGTGTTCTTTTTTTCCAATATTTTTAACCTTTTTAATAATGTTACTAAGTAAAATGCAGTTAAGAGTCTTGAAATGTATGCAATTGAAAATTAATTGCAGAAATTTTTAAATAATCGTTTAAAACATGTTCCTAGCATTGTTCATTAAAGTGGTTTAAGGTATAGATATAGTAATTTGTATAAGCATAACTGCAACCAATCTTTAATTCGTCAGTCAGAATGACTGCAACACTTCAAACACCTGTAGCTGTGTGATATATGTTTCTCAAACGTCTTAAACATGCATTACAGATTGAATGTTTTCATTGGCTTTGCCTTTTTTATCTCATGCAACACGTCTCAGGTGTTGTGCTAAAGTTAGCTTTGTTGCTGTGTGCTTTTAAAATAATCAAAATGAAATATTTCACGTTGGCTGGATTCATTGGATAAATGTGAAAAATGGCTTTCTATCAGTGATTGATAAAGAACAGGTTGTGACTAGCTCTTGTTTGGTGGTTGTGCTCCATCATGGCCCTCTACTTCCACTGCCTCGAGCTACATAATAAGGAAATGGAAGTGAGATCGTCACGAGACAGTGCTTTTGTTATTGACATTGCATGTTGAAACGCATATTGTATTGTGTGAGAACGTTTAGTTTTTCAGCATTAGCTTTGGTTGTCTTTCTGAGGATCTTTACAAGGGTTTGACTGATTAAAGCTGATTTATTTTCACGTTAAGTGTTCTTGCGTGTTCAAATGTGTGCTAGAAGTTACTAAAATTGAGAAATGAGCTCAAAATATTTCTGGTTCTTGTTCCATCTCAGATGTAGTTGTATTTTGTTGAGCTTGTCATTTTTGGACACCTCGTCATGAGTTATTTCAAACATTTTCCTGTTTGTCTGCTTTGAGAGATTTTGAGAGATTTAGATGTTGTGAGATGTTTTAAACAAACGTTTCAGCGGTTTAATTTTCATGTGTTCTCTGAAAAGGCGTCTTACATGCTTGATTCGGTGTGTTGAGTTTGAGAGAGCATGTGCATCAAGGGGGGTTTCTCCTCTGAAAACATCCCACAATTCCATGCTCCTCAGTGGGTAACTGGCTGATTATCATGAGAAAGCACATCAGAGGGGTTAATAGGTAGGACAGGCTTTGGAGAGCACAAACGCTACTTAATACCCAGTGTAGAATGGGGATCAGTCCTCATTTGAGTCCTTATATCCTCCACTTATAGCATTGAGGAGTGAACAGGGACGATGCTGTGCCTGAGATATGTGCCGAGTTGCATTAAAATAGCTATTTATTTTGCATTATGATTTAAGCGTTTTGTGACAGTAATATGGGCTTGTGGTTCAGCCGATGAGTTTGTTTGTATTTTCAGTCGTGAGCATATTATATGTGTTTGTGTTGTGTCTAAATCCATGTCTGAAATGGGCACTGGGGAGTGTTTATGTGGGCAGAATGAACAGTAGCTGACCTGGTCACTAAGTCGCCCCCAAAAAGGGAGGAGATAAAGAGAGCGATAAAATCAGGCCAAGTTCACGAGGGCATTATAATAACTCATCCGAGCGCCTTTACATCAGATTTGATTCTTATCAGAAAATGATGCATGTCTGACAGAAACATGAAAAATCATTCGTTCAGGATTTAGATTTGAAACGCCTGTAGACATGAATGGTTGTAGAAATAGAATTTCACAGCAAACATTATTAATTGCAATACATTAAAAACAGTTTATTGCATATTCAATGCATATTACAGATATTAATTAGTATAGAAAGTTGTAGAAATGAACTCCAAATATGCTATAAACGTTAACTGTGTTTAAAAACCTTTTTGTTTATTAATAAATGTTAAGAGTTGTTATTTATTGTTGTCACAATGGTTTTATGTTAAAGTACTTTTAAAGTTCTTTTTCTCATAGAATATGGTAAAATTAGCTGAGATGGTAAAGTTATAGTTGCATTTTTATGAATTTGTCATCAAACCAAAAAATTAAGATTGATAGTAATATAATGTGTAAAATAATAATAAATTGATAATGTGCCATTGATACATATTGTACCAATATTTGAGCTTAAAATGTCTAATCTGTTCATTTAAATTAAAACATTCTCAGAAACTGATTTGAATCTGTTTGGATTGAACTGTAAAAATTGTTTAGTCAGGTAACATAAAAATGTGGTCAAATCTAAATTATCCAGTTTTATTCTAGCCAAAAATATTCAAAACTGTTTGACTGTTTTAATACAACGAAATGTTATAAAAGTGTTAGTTAAATTGAATTATTTTAGATTTTAAGTTAGATGTCATCTAACTCTTTAAAGTTGCGTAAATTAGTTTTTACAATGTGGAACATCACAAATCTAATTGTTTATCAATTTCTTAGTCAGAAACGACTTATTTACTGCTGTGTATCTAACTGTTTAATATCCTTACACTTTTACTGAAGTATTTATTTTTAGTTCCCTCATCAATCAGCATTTGATATGATATAGAACAAAGCAAGAAGATAAAACTGAAAGGAAAATATATGTCGAACCAAATAATGTTTTCAGGGTCTAAACCAAATGTTAGGAATACAGCGTTCAGAAGGGGTATGAAACAACAATTTCAGCAATCGCAAACCCAAGCTCGTTAATTGCAGGAGAAAGCGTCAAGCGAACCGAACAAAGAGTAATAGAAAAGTAACCCACACATAAATAGTACATGTGTAAATACACCCTAATGTTCTTGACAGCTTTGCAAAACAAGTCCAAACGCAAAGTACACATGCCACACACATCGCGACCAAGTCGCACACGCACAACAGAAGAGTGTCTTTTTTTCCTTTGCTGGCACACATTCTGACTGCACTTGCAGTATGCAGCGCCTTTAGATAGTAAGAAGACGCTAGATGTTTGAAACGCATAGCACCACTGTACATGAGTAAAGCAGCCAGCCAGGTGTGGCTTTTCAAGGCCCGAGTCTATCCATCACTGAACACCACTTATGCTGCAACCCCTCCTTCTCTTCCTTCAGATCCCCCTCGTCCATTTTTCCACCCCAAAGATGGGTCTTCTTCCCCTCTGAGCTACTTTCTCACTCGTTTACTGTCTCTCTGCTATCTTTGTTGTGAATGTATTGTCTTGCTTCAGGAAATGTACTGTTACTGTGCAGTACATTTGTTATGTCTTTGAATGTGATTACCTCACTGTTAAGAAGGATGTTATAATGGATTCTGAAAGTTAAAAATCAGATAAAATAGACAAAAGATGCCATTAAATAATCAATTATATTAGAAGCTCACTAGAAATTATGGAAATGATCCCACACTGTAGTAAACGGTAATATGCAAGTGTTACATTAAGCAGCTATGTCTATCTGTAATAATTAGATTTATATAAGTAATCTTTTTTTTATTAAATCATTTAGGTATTAGGTTTTCTGTTGCATCTTTCAAGTGACAAGCACAGAGTTAAATCCAAAAATAAAAAGTCAAAAATGTTGCATGATAAATTGATTGAGTAATAGAAATAAAACCATACAAATATTAAATTCAAGCATATGTTTATCCAAATCAACATCATTCAACAGTGACACCAGGAAGGTTCAAATAAGGGCAGTGTCTTTTGAGATTGTTGTGTTTTATTGAGGAGGAAATAGTGAATTACAGCCATAAAAGTCACGTGACGAGAGGCGGTACTTCTGTGTGCCTGTGATTGGCTGATCACACTGCCTGTTAAATAATGCACACCTATTGTGTGCACAACTGCTCTTGGCTGATTGATTCATGAATGACCATCCACTTGGACAGATCCACTTCTTACTAACATCTCAAATGACAAATATAAATCAGCATAATGTTATGAACTGTAATATGCGTATATCTCAGTGAGGGCACGGATCTGACGGTAGATTGTGACTGTATGAGAAAACAAACAATCAAAAACAGTCATATGGAAAGGATGTGAAATAAGATATAGTTCACGAACCTCAAACGGTTACTACAGCACTCACAGACACACAGTCATGGACGGAGAATCCAAAAGACCTTGAACGTGATTCGATGACTCAGTCACAGAGAGGAAAAAGAAAGCTGCATGACGAGGGAGAGAGTCTGGAGGAAAACATTTATCATTCATGTCATCGTTGGAGTTATTTTGCTACCTAATGTAGCAAAAACAATGTTTTGCTTTAGAAAGAGGGTTTGTTTAGGTGTGTATTGATGTATTGATGTCAGGTGTTTTCATGGGTTCCTCTGTTCATTGGTTGGTGCTCCAAGTGAAGACGGAAAATTTAAGTTGTGTATGCAATGATTTGAGGATTGGTTATCATCATATGATGAAATATAATGGCAATCAAACAAACATTTATAAAAACAAACTAGAGCGTGACACACTAACTTGCATTCTTTATTAATTGTCTTAACTATACATTAACTACTAACTATTAAGTTAACTGTTAACTGAACTATACAGAATAAGGAAAAAAGCATCAATGAATTATTTACACAGAAAATGGTCACATTTTAGATAGGGGAGTAATTAACTAACTATTGCCTCATTACACTCTTAATGTGCTGCTTATTAATAATTAGTAAGGTAGTTGTTAAGTTTAAGTACTGTAGAATTAAGGGACCTAAAATATGGCCATGCAGAATAAGGCAATTATATGTGCGTCATAAGTACTAATATACAGTCAATATGCTAGTAATATGCATGCTAATAAGAGACTGGTTAATAGTGAGAATTGTTCCTTTAACTAAAGTGTTACCGATAAAACATATGAAATGAAGAAGCTTCAGTTGCTCTTAAGTTGAGCCTTAAGTCTTAAGCAAAGTATTCTTTTTAAAGTATTTACTTAAATATGTTTACTTATTATACAGTTAATACTTAATATATTTTGTATTGTTTATATTTGTTATCGTTTTATGTTATAATGAGCGATTCAAAACAAATGGTCAGTTTTTGTTTTTGTTTAGATGAGGTCATATATAGTATGTTTTATATTTTCTCTCTTTCTTTCCCTCCTTCAACTGCTCCCATTAAGTGATGCCACAGCAGAAATATCATATTTATATATATATTGTATTTTTATATTATATTTAATGAGCAGTTCTTCCAAAGCAAAGCTCAGTTTGTTTGTTTTAGTGTTTTAATATTTATTTTATTGCTTGGTTTTTAACATTGAACACATCAACCGTCAAAAGTCTAAAATGATTTTTGTTGTTGTTTAAACAAGGCTTTCACCTCAGAGATGCCAAACATCGTATTTTTCGTTGCTTAATTGAAGTACAGTTTTCATCAAATTAAGTGTATGTAAAAGGTGTTCCTTTTATTTAGTGTCTTGCGATTATAGACTCTCACGATGTATTCTGGGACTTTATGAATGTCACTGCAGTCTTTCATTTGGTCTATAAGGGACAATTTCTGTCCAATGTTTTCTTATTTCTCCTAACCTCATTCACTTCGTGAAGCTCTATAAATTGGTTTTATGGTTCTGGAGCTCTGCCCACAGCTCTTCATTAATGTGTGTGTTTGCGCGTTGGTGTTTTTACTCCAAGTGTTCATGCTGGTATAATTGGCTTCCTGACGTGGGACCTGTATGCAAAGTGCATGTTTGTGTGAGCAGCGTAGTTTGAGTGAAACTAAATCAGAGCGCTTGTTTGAACAGGAGCTATTTAAAGTTGAAGATGAATTTCTGGTGATTAATTGTGAGTTTGATGGAGAAATGTTTCCTGGCAGCACATGAGAGCGAGGTGCTTGCCGTCTCATTGTGTGCGGTCAGGTGTGTGGTCCAGCGAATCCATTGTTATGTTTTCAGCTGCAACCGAGAGAAGAGTCACTAGAAACTCTTAGTGTCTGTATTCACTCAGAAAATATATGAGTGGAGGAGGAAAGACAAATAATGAAATGAAAGGAATCATGTATCATGATGTGACTACTTTATGCTCAAGCATATTACTAATGCTCCTTCACTATCTCTGTTACACTTAAACAGACATAATTAGCAAATAAATTAAGTCTGTTTATAGCATGCATGCTTCACTTCTTTCACGTCTCTCTCTTATGTAATTTCTACATTAGTGGCATCATTTGTTTTTATAAAAAATAGCTACAATTACAAGAACAGTAAACCAATAGGCTATAATCATATAAAATCAGTATATCATACAAATGTAGTGATGGGAAGAAATAAGGTGCCAGTAATGGTAATTAAAATAGAAACAAGTAAACTGTGGTTGCTTAATATGCTTGGTAACATCTAAATTAACTTGTTTTAATAAATCAGCAATGCCTATGAGTGTATCAGCCTGACCAAACTCATTTCTGGTAGAAATTGCTCCTTAATGTAAGTAACGTATGCACATTTTACAAAATGTGTTGTTTACAAAATGTTACATTGTCTTCTGTACAGTCTGTAAATATGTACTGTCCATATGTAAATTGTTGCTTTTTGCACTGTCTGGAGCACGCTCGTAAGAATTTCACTCACCAAGGCACTTGTGCTGTGGTGATGTGACAATGAAAGTGATTTGATTTGATTTGAAATGTATTAACATAAAATAAAAAAGCAGTGATGTTGAAAAGTAATTTTTTAAAGGGCCAGAACAGGTAAAAATAGAATGTATACATTTTAGAACCACATAATACATTAAAAAGATGCACAAAATGCACTCATCAACAACTTGAATGTCACGATCAACAGTATTCAATTCATACATAACATTTTATATGATTCAAGTAATGTTAACGGTTGGGAAAGACAGGTAGAAATCGCTCAGGGTAAGAACTGCACGTTTTCAAAACTGCATTCAAATAAAAACATAAAAAATACTACAGTAAAATCAAACAAAATAAAGGAAAAAAATACAACACCTGTTGAATGCATTGATCAATAACTGCACATTTTCAAGACTGAATTAGATCAAAAAAAAAAAAAAACTTATAATAAAACAACTTTAAAGATTTGAATGTATTTTCATAAAGTTTGCAGCTGAGATATGAGGTTTTCTTCAGCAGACGCTCCTCATTAACACTCTCATTGATGCTTTTCGGACAATCTTAACATATGTGGTCTCTCGCTCTCATTCCTCCAAGTATTCTCAGGCTAAACACAGCTCACTCCTGTGGCAACATAACAAAACTGTAGATGCTGATTTCCTCTCAAAGGGATAGAGGGAGAGAAGAGGAGAAAAGGAGAGAACACATGGAAAGAAATGAAAAGAACGAGAGAGAGAGAAGCTCTGGTGTTAACAAATGACCTCTGTTGCTTGCTTTCTTCCTCTCTTTCACTCTCCCTCTCTCTCTCTTCATCACAAAGTCCAGAACAACAACAACAGGAGGAGAGAGAGAGAGAGAGAGAGAGAAATGAAAGTAGAGAGAGGACTGTGGGTCTCTTTCTGTGTGCCCTCCAGTGGCAGCGTGAAGTTTTCAGTTTGATTGAAGGGCCCTTTTCTCTGCAGTGTGGTGTGAAAGCTGTCCTAATTGAATGATAAAGTGGCCCGAGATGGAGTCCAGTGAATAGGCAACAATACACAGCCTGTGTGTGGTAGAGGTTTTTTTGGTTCTCGTCCAGGCCGTTCTCTCTCTCTCACCCCGCTGTGAGTGGGGGTCCCATTATCAAGCGCTCTGCTAGATTCGGTCACATGACTCCTCCCTGCCCCCTCGCCTGGCCCCTCCCTCCCCTGCCGAAGATCGGCCAATCAGACGGCAGTAGGGATATTTCTCAGCGACCATGTGGTTGAATGCCCTCATTTAGTGAGCAGCTGACTCACAGCACATGTCTTTCTCTATCACACACTTTGCCTGCCGGATGCTGGCGAGAGAGAAAATTCCATGTCCGTGCACTTTGAGCATACTCTATGCCGTAAATAGTCCAGACTGGCTCTGTAGTGGGACAATGAGTCCGATGAATGTGAAACGACTCTCTTCTGCTTAATCAGAGGCAGATGTTGCTCGTCTTTTGATTCGATTGCTACTAATAAGGATGCGATTATTGTGTAGTTCACTTGTGGGTCACTAAAGCTGATTTTAGATGGTAATGCTTTATAATTGATTAGTGTTACATCTATTATGTGTTACGAGATCTTTTATTTGTATGTTCAGTACTAAACTGCACTGAATGTAGATGCAGATGTTCTGCTCTTGCTGTAGCTAATTTATTTTATAAAAAAGAGGCTAGATTTAATTTATTTATAGATTTGTTTTTAAATCATAGGTCTGGATCAAGGAGTTTTGGACTTGTTAAAGTGATTAATGTAATTTCCCCCCAAATTAAACACCATAGTGTTATTCAAGATGGAATCAAAAGGAATTAAAACAAACTTAAAATAAGATTTGTACCTCTTGAGTTTCTGTTTGTCAACTTATTACAGTTTCTACATCATTTGGAAGTGTTTTATAATGTCTCTTGAAATTGTTTGTAAATTCACTGGTTTTTTGACCTAGCTTGGCTCAGTTTGTGGTTCCAGAATCAATGTAGAGATAAATAATTGTTTATTTACATGAATAGTGTCTTCACGAATGTTACAGAAACTGTGTGCTGCTGCTGGGGTCTGTTTGCACATTAGTTATTTAGCGTACAAAGCTGGCCTGTTTGGTTGGCAAAGACAAACACAATCTGAGACGTTTTGTTTTCGTATGAGATACACCTTGAATTATTTGGTATAAGAGACACGAATAATACACAATACGATAAAGAAGATTAAGAAAGAAAAACTTGTATTCAGCAAAGAAGCAGAAATCTGATCAAAACAGACAATGACATTTTAAATGTTACAATTTTGTTACAAAATATTTCTTCATTTCAAATAAGTGCTGAACTAAACCGGAAGATTCAACAGGAAGAGGAAGAGATAAAGACAAAGAGGTAGAATTTATTTAAAATTTAATTAAACATTTTTTTGTATTAAACAAGATTACTAATTTTGATTAAACAAATGTTGCCTTGTTGAGTATAAACAACTTCTTTCAAAAATTACTTACTCACATAAAACTTAGTAAAACTTGTACTTTTAGAAAGACTTGAGAAATCACCCGTTTTGTGATTTTGCAATGCAAAGTAATTGTTCCTGGACTCTTTAGAATGATGGGAAATAATGGGTTCAACCAATTCAAATCCATAATCAAAACAAGGGTTTCCCTTGAGTTGTTCTCTGTCTAAAGCAGTTCCTCCACTCATTTCTTCCTCTTGTATTGGTTCACACCTTTAAAAACCCTTCCTTCTGTTGACTCTTCTGGTTTATTTTTCAGTGTATTTCAGAGGCATCACATTCTTGCCATTAACACGCCATTAATTATGAGTTTTGCCTCAGTAAACTCTTAATTTGCTGCTTAATAATAGTTGGTAAGGTAGTTAAGTTTAGGTATTGGGTAGAGTTAGGGATGTAGAATATGGTCATGCAGAATATGTGCTTTAAGTACTAATAAACAGCTAATATGTTAATAATAGGAATGCTAATAATGAACAACTATTTAACAGTAAGAATTGGTCCCTATACTAAAGTGTTATGCTGGAGGCTTTTGCATGTGTCACTGTACATTGGTTTATCTTATCCATTGCCGTTTCTCCGCTATTATCTTTTTTCACAGTTCATTTTCATCCAAACATTCAGTCTGTTTGTATCATCAAGATTTAGGATTTAGCATGCACATTTTTTGACTCTACTCAACTTCCTTACTGTGCTCTTGTTGAACGTCCTCTGCTATTAGTGCCACTAGCGTTGCAGATCATTCCTCTCACTCTGCTGTTGTCCACCTTGGGTTTAAATGTCTGCTGCAGAATGTGGAGAGACAATCTCATCATCAGTTTCAGGCATTTGTGCCTGCTCAGCTCCATCAGCTATTACAGTAGTCTGAGTTTACTGTTGGTTTTCAACACTCTGCACTGTAAGAGAAACGCTCTGACCCTTTATATAAAACACTTTTAGCCCCGGCTCCTGCTACGCTATAAACGTGATGCTGTCTTGCAGATTTCCTCAGAGCCTTTCCTGAAACACTTTTTTCATATAGATCTTTTTTTATATATACACTAACAATTCATAATGGCCAACAGGGTTGTGCGCCATTCAGAATTGTATTTAGCATGCAGTTAAATTCCATTTCAGTTTTAAAGGAATAGTTCACAGAAAATGAACATTTGCTGAAAGATTACTCAAACTTGTTTACATCTTGTATGTCTGGAGGGTGTTTCTTCATCAGAACAGATTCTGAGAAATGTAGCATTACATCACTTGCTCACCAAGTGAATGGGTGCCGTCAGAATGAGAGTCCAAACAGCTGATAAAAACTTCACAATAATCCACACTCCTGTCCATCAATTTATGTCTTGTAAGAAATATAACCATCAATACATTTTAACTTTAAACTGTCACTTCTGGCCGAAATACAAATCCATAAACCATAATAATACTTCCTCCAGTGAAAAGTCAATCTCCTGTTGTCTTCTCACATCAAAATCCATCAAAATATTTGTTTAGAACAGTTTTAGACTGTTTTCGCTTGTGAACAGTGCTAGATCTGTGTATATTTCTCTCTGCTTCGGGTTGAAATTACCTTTTCACTGGAGAAAACAATATCTAAAGATGTTAAAATGTCTTTATGATGGATTGGTTTATTGCAAACATGCAGCTTGTGAATTATGATGTTTTTATCAGCTCTTTGAACTCTCATTCTGACGGCACCCATTCACTTGGTGAGCAAGTGATGTAATGCTACATTTCTCAAAATCTTTTCCAATGCAGAAACAAACTTGGTAGCACTTTAATTTATGGACCAATTCTCACTATTAACTAGTTGCTATTAGCATGCATATTCATATTACTAGCAGATTGGCTGTTTATTAGTATTTATAAAGTACATATTATTGCCTTATTCTGCATGACAATATTTTAGATCCCTTTAATCCAACCCCATACCTAAACTTAACAACTACCGTACTAACTATTAATAAGCAGCACATTAGGAGTTTGTTCAGGGACAACTCTTAGTTAATGATAGGGAATATGATCTTTATTCTAATGTGTTACCACAATCTTTTCTACATCTTGGATGGCCTGAGGGTGAGAGCAGTTTCAGCAAATTTTCTTTTTTGGATGAACTATTCTTTATTATATTTAAATTAAAGTAGCAAACAGTGTATGAAGTAGGATCAAATTTTGTCTTTGATCAACTAGTATCAAGTCTTTCCCAGGATGAATTTTCTTGCTTTTGCATGCAATAGTAATTTAAAAACTGTCATATTTGAGCATATTTTCACCCTGTAAATCTGGAAGTAAAGCCGTAAATATCCTTGTAAAGAATGCGATGTTGGTGATGAACCACGGACATGGAATTATACAGAGGATCATCTCATCCTCTTCTGTTCCTGGTGCAGTGCCAGCTCCATGCAGCCTTGCATCCATGTGCAACAGGTATGAATAAACAGAGAAGTAGTCCTATATAAACCTCCTGCTATAACCTGTAAATCCTTGGAAGGACACGAGGTTCTTGATGTTTCTGGGTCACGGCCAGGTTGTAAGGGTGGAAATCTTTTCAGGACCTGTCTCCACTCCATTCCTCAAAACCACATGGTCAAGATATTTGACTAATGTCCAAAAGTATGGCATGTCTCAGAGGACAGTTACATTCTTTCAGTGTACTGAATCCTCAAAACAAGCAATTATATATTCCTAGACAAACATGGCATTGGCAGAGGAGACTAAAATGTTTAAGGATTCATGCTGTTCAGCTCCACATCACATTCTGGAAGGTGCTAGACTCATTTAAAACATTTGTTGGTGTCACAAAGGCAAATTTAATGTGGGTTGTTTTACTAGATGTATCACTACTTTTATCTACATCTATGAAATGGAAGCATTGACTGTGGTGAGGGACTTTCCTCAAAGTTACACAACTATAAGTCTTTTACTGTCTGTTTCTTTGATTGAACATCTGAAAATCTACACCTAGCCAGATTGCGTCACTCTTGTTATTTACGACTGTAGTGGGAGATGTCAAGGGGCTTTCAGCATTTTGGAGCTTCCTTTGGGGTTAAGTGCTTAATTATGTGTCATTAATGTGTCACATAATATTTCTGAAAGTTGAAGCAGAATCTGACCACCTGCACCTTCCGTTTCTAGTTTGCAGTTAGCTGACACTTGACCCTTATCAAATAGCTTTGACACAGTAAGTTGAATGCAAGTGCATTTGCACCATAAATTATGATATAGCTGTGTGATCAGCCTATCGTTGGGTGATAAGAGTTTGGCCATTACCGTTTGTTCTCACTTTTTCTGTGTACGACTTTACTCATTGTCATGTGCTATAGATTGTGTGACCTCTAGAACACTGTGTCCTTTATGTACACTGTGTTCTGTGTACTTTTTATCTCACTTTTAGGTTTTGTGTATCAAAGTCTTGTCAGGTGCCAGCTTCAGTACAGTACACAACAAACACACTCTACTGGGTTAAACATGGACGTTGGTTAAAATGAACAGAAGACCTACTAAACAGATGCAGATGTTCTTTCACAGAACGAGCTGTCAGTGTAAAAAAAAGTGATAGGTTGTCAAATGATTTCACATGAAGATTTAAATAAACTCTACAGCAGGGTTCCCAAACTTTTCCATTCCACAACCCACCTTGACAAGTATACTCTATTTCATGACCAACCAAAACAATTGACATTACTTTAAGCCTAATCGTAATAAAAGTTTAATATTCTATGGCAGAAATTAAGTATTTAAGAAAAATAACCATTTAATTTTATTGTACAACTGTAAAATTTCACTACTAATATTTACGTTTAAAATTATTTGTTTACTAACATTAAAATATGAAACGTCCATATAAACTTGAAACATGCTCAATGGTTAAATAAATGTTCAGCAATATCATCAAAAGATTTTCGAATTTTGGCAAAAAAAATTCTCTATATGTAAATTATATGGTAAGGAAATAATACAAAATGTTGTAAAAATAATGCATGCTAGCATGTGGAAATGTTTAAGTCTTGTAGTATTACAATTAACACCCCACCCCGCTCACCCCGTACATGTGAAATGCATTTTACAGACCGTTTCCTTATAGCCAAATGCATAGGAAAGAACGAAAACTATGCCAAATTAAATAGACGATAGAAATGAATGAAACCGTTTTTGTAACATTTGAATTTTCCGGTGGATGCAATCTCATACAGAATACATTTGTCAGTCCTCTGTTGTGTTTCATGTGTTCCCGCCTCTTGTGTCCATATTTGGTTTGTTTCCTGTCCTTGTTTAATGTGATTATTAGTTAAGTCTGTTCCAGCTGTGTTTGTCTCATTATCCTCCTCGTGTGTGTTCCGTGACAACAGCACAGTGAAGTGAGTGAGTTTCTTCTCATTAATGATGCGGACTGATCGAGTTTTAATTATGAAGTCACTCTGAGACCCTCACTGTTATTACAACTCTGCGCACCCGCGCTTCAAAACACGCAACGCATGTTTTAAAGTGTACTGAATTCTCAAATCCTTTGCGATTCAAAAATCTCACTAATATTGTAATTAATGTTGGTATATCGTGTAGCCCTAGACTGAACGGTGTGTGTGTGTCATTGAAACACAAATTTAGTTGCAGCCAAATGGCTTCGTGCGACCCACCTTGTCCTACTCTGCGACCCATGACCCACAGTTTGAAAACCCCTGCTCTACAGCATCATCTAATTTTAAACTAGCTTTTAACACTGTCACATTTTATACATATACTTTACCATTCAAAAGTATTTTTAAAGAAGTCTCTTATGCTCACCAAAGCTCCATTTATTTGAACAAAAATACAGTAATATTGTTATGTATTATTACAAGTTAAAATATTTGTTTTATACATTTTAAATTGATTTCTGTGATGGAAAAGCTGAATTGTCAAGAAATATTTCTTTATATTATCAATGCTAAATTGATTTGAGCTACTTAATCTGTCATTTTAAATATTAACAATATTTTTTATGACAGTTTGTTATTGAAAGTTTGAAAGAGCAATGTTTATAGAAATGTGTTTACTTACTGTTTACTTTGGGGGAGTTACAGTTAACACATGCCCCTCCCTACTAGATATGGCTCAGGTGTCTCTTTTGGTGTGAGTTTGTGGATTTTTTGTGCAATGTTTTTTTCCTGTTGTTTGCAGGGCAAAAATCATTAATTGAAGTATTGTTCATGCCCACACCACAAATCTTGTAACCTCATGAAGTTGGTTTCGTGAATCTCCAGAGTGTGTTGAACTGTAATCAAGGCCCGTTTTTAAGAAGACATTTATGATAAAAAAATGTACGTACAAGTGAATGTTGTGAATACAAGTGTGTTATACTAAATTATAAGAGTGAGTGTGTATGTGTGCTCTTTGTTCAGTATAAAAACCATTATGTCTATAGAATGTGCCCATAAAACATGGAAAGCTGTGTGTGTGTGTGTGTGTGTGTGTGTGTGTGTAGGTTAAAGTTGAAATGAACAGGACTGAGGCAGAAGTCTGTTAACTATTTCACCGTTCATGTGAAACCCAAACCCTTTCAGCACATAGTGATCAAGCCACACAAACACACGCGCAGACTAACAGATTTTTAAAGTCGACTTTTATGTGATGAAAAGTCGAAGTCGACTAGTCGCTGATGACGTCATTAATGAACAAATAAGTCTGGAGCGGTGACAAACACCTTGTGCACAGCTGAAATATGACACAGCGCTGCCCACATGACTATTGCACCTATAACAGCTTATTTTATCAGTTCTTTAGTTTTTGGGTCGTTATATTTGTCACAGATTCCTGCTCGTTCTAAATCAGATACAGATAAGTAGTACAGTAGAGATTGCATTCATAAGAATGAATGCATTAGTGAGAGCGGTTGCGTGTGTGAATTAATTCTAACTGGAAACGTCTCTCTACTAGAGACATCATGTTGGATTTAGTTATTAATAAATATATGCTTGAACTTTTCAGTTTCTGAGCTATTTTACAGAGAAATCACAGAACAGTGTTGACAATACATTTTCGAGCTGAATGATTCTGTGCATGCGATCTGCGCGTGATGTATTGTACGCGCTACTGTCTGTAGCCTATGTGTTTTCGTTACAGTGCAGCAGCGCATTAGATTAGAATGTGATTAACTTACCTGTACAATAAGCTGTTTAAAACCTGCATTCTGCCGTTCAATTTCCAGCATCCAGTAATATAATCACACATGTCTTGTGGAGCGCATTCAGAATATGAATTAGTTTTACATTTTAACTGTTTGGAAACGGAGCGTAAATGTGGATTTATTATCCTATTACACCCTTTATAAGACCAGCTACTAGTCGACTTCAAGCTTAAAGTCAATTTCTGCGTTTAAATATTACGCCAAATAGAAACAGAAACTCGTGCTATAGCCTACGCACTTTCATGAGATCGTGTTAGACAACAATTAGCTATTTTACAAATGGGAATAGGCTACAATGAATTCATAACAATGTTTTACATTCAAGCTACATTCAAGCTTAAAAAACCCTAAAATGTATAGTGAAAAGTTCTTTTAAAAGCATCTGGAATGCAATAAAGTAATTTTAAAGCTGTTTTTAAAGCATTTGCTGCATGGATTAAAAAGATAGGCCAATAAATAATTCACATAGGCCTATCAGTCAGACTAAATTAAAAACAAATTAAAAAAAGCGCTCTTGTTTAAAACCGGCAGAAAGTGCATTCTGTTTTCCTATTTTATAAAAGCACAATGTTGATATTGTGAATGCACACAAATAAAAGTAGACCCTTTACAGTTCCAAATGATATATTACACTTACCTTTATGAGAAAAAAATCACACGGCGTATTTTAAGTTGTTTTTACTATAAGAAAAAAATCCAAGTGACCACGCTGGAGCCTCCATGTCCTGTAAAGCTCGCTTCAGCTTCCACTCTCCACACAAACTGTTGGATATTGCACATTTATATAGGTTAAACAATTAAACTAACACTGTGATATGCTTGAACTGTTTGATTTGATAAGGCTAAATTAATCAAACATAGGCGATCAACTCTGATGCTGGCCGCTTGGTCGTTGCTTAAAAGAAAAAACTAAACATTTAACAAACAAAAAATGCTCCCAAGGTTTTTCTAAATTAACTTTATGAAGAAAAAAACATAGTCTAATCACTTTTCCATTACATACAAAACTGAACTATTTTAATAGGTAGCTATAAGCTGTTTTGGGAGAAGGGAAAGACTTCTTGAGAACAAAAAAAGAAAAATGGTGTTTTTTCCTTCCAGTACATCCATGATATTTCCATGTCCCGCTTTTAAGCCACAACCTACAGATCCCACAACACAAACATAACATTCACAAACATAAAAGCAAGCATTGGCAGTGCTGCGTGCGTGATTTGGCAGGATGTGCACAACGCGCGCATCAAATAGCCCTGCATCAGTGTAATAACTTTGATAACTTTAATTCTTACAACTGTTAAATTATTGGGCAAATGGTAAATATGTCGAAGATCACATAGAAATAGATAGCAAAATAGCCAATGTAAACTAAATGTTATAAACATCGGAGAAACCATATAAATGTTTATATGAATCTTTATTATAAAAAATTTAGCCTATATATTTTTTATTATTATTATGCTGCAGCACCCTCAGCACCCCTTGTTCCCGCGCCCCTGGATATAACGCTAGTTTTACTCAAATTAAATGATAAAATGCTTGTGAAGTGACTCTCAGATCAGTTTTGGAGATATCGTTCATGTATTTATGTCCTGATTGAGACAGCAGACGCTGAAAACACCGCGAGCGCCACACGCGCTGTGTATATAACGTCAGTAAACAAAACCGCACGTCTGCTCCATTCACACAGAGACGTGCAAAAGATGCAGGATTCATATTTAAATCGACTTTTGCTGCGTAATATTTACAAATACTTGTCCATATCGCGATTTGATTTAAGTGTAATGACCTACTTTTGATTAATTCATCCAAACTTTGATAAATTATGTGACATTCCGTGTTAAACTGTATATTCTGTTTTTATGACTGGATTCCACGATTCCGTCTGCGCTTTCTGCATTGCGGAAATCATAAGGCCCTAATATTATTGTTCTTATTATTAAAAATGTAAAATTTATATTTATTCTATTTATAGGCAAGGCAAGTTTATTTATATAGCACATTTCATACACAATGGTACTTCCACTGCTTTAAATAAAAGGAAGTAAAATAATAATTAAAAAAAATAATAATCACAACAATAAAAACAGGAATTTAAAAACTGTTTGTGATGTGCTTTTAACACACACTCGCACGCACACACACACACACTCGCACGCACGCACAAACACACACACACACACACACACACACACACACACACACACACACAAACATTCTCAAGCTTTGTTCAAACTCTTCCCCACTAAGTGAAAAATCCTTCCAAAACACCGAACTATTCCACAACTTCACCCCTGCTTACTTTGACCATCACAAACCAAACAATAGAACTCAGAGGTCCTACTTTCAACTGATTAACCAACAAATTAGCCTTTCTTTGCCCAAATTCTCTTTACCTTCAGTGCATTTCTTTACATAAAAAAGGAAAATATTCTTTAAAAAAATATATCAACAATAAAACAAGGAATTTAAAAACTTTTAAAATGATTAAAAATTGATTTAAAATTAATTTAAAACAGTTAAAAGTAGAACATTATTATATATAAAATACAGTGTAGTCAGTTTGGACGTAGCACAGTGCTCATTCAATAAATGCACAGCTAAACAGATGACTTTTGAGTCTGGAATTATATGTGGCTAATGTTTTAGCATTTATCTGATCTCTTCTGGAAGCTGGATCCAACAGCGGGCGGCATAATAGCTAAAAGCGGACTCCCCTTGTTTTGCGTGAACCCTTGGTCCTACGGATCTGAGTGGTTTGTTAGGTTTATATTCAGTGAGCATATCTGCAATGTATTTAGGTCCTAGGCCATTGAGTGACTTAAAAATAGGGCTGTGTGATGTGGACAAAAAAAAAAACTATTACGATTTCTTGATTTTTTTTTTCGATTTTGAATTTAATCACGATTTTGACACAAACAGACATGCTTTACGGTGATACATGCATTCTGTGTGAATTTGAAACATATTTCCAAAGGAAACCAATTAGACCTTTCCCAAAAAGTTTAAACATGTCTCTAGAACAGACATATGCCAAAATACATATATATGATGAGCTCTTTTCCAAAACGCTATAAATCCATTTTAATAGTTTTCATGAAAATGACATTTTTTTACCTAGACCCATACATTTGGTTAATATTCAATTTATCATGTTAAAATGGTCTGTTGGCTCAGTCTGAACATAAACAATGATTGTTAAACCCCCCCGGGTCCGCACCATCACACCGAGCGGGTCCCGAACCCGGGTTTCCAGCGCGGGAGGCGGCGCTCTAACAAGGAACGCCAAAGGCTACAGCTTTTAGCGTCAGTCGCTAGAGCGCCTCTTTGTGAGGTCAGGAGAGTGAGGTACATTTTAAACAAGGAAATCTAGCGATTTGGCATGAAACATTGATGGAGCAGTGAATAGGTTCAGTACACAGCAAAATGGCATGACGAACTCATTTTTTTTAAATTTGGCGTTTATCGCGTTTTGGAAAAGAGCTCTTCATATATATTATATGTATATGTGATTAATCAAATCCAACAAAACAGCATGCAACATGCATTTTTTTGGCCACCAAGTCCTTATCCTGTTCTGAAATCATCTTCCCTGTTTCTTTAGCACACTATCTGTCTGTGTCCCCGGTCTGTTTTGTTCTCGCGCTCAATTTAGGCGCGCTGCATTCTGATTGGTTCGGATAGCATACTGCGGGAGGAGGTTGGGGCTGGGGTGTGGAAAAAATCATGCTATAAAGCGATTTAGAAATCGCGCAAGCTCAAATCACGATTTTATTTCGATTTCGATGAATCGCCCAGCCCTACTTATAAACAAGTAAAAGTAATTTAAAATCAATCCTAAATATAACTGGAAAACAGTGCAAGGACATGAGGACTGGTGTGATATGCTCAGATTTTCTGGTTCTAGTCAGAATCCTGGCAGCAGTGTTCTGGATGAGCTGCAGCTGTCTAATGGTCTTCTTGGGAAGGCCGGTTAGGAGACCATTACATTTACATTTATTCATTTAGCAGACGCTTTTATCCAAAGCGACTTACAATTTAGGAATACAATAAGCGATACATTATAAAGAGGCAAACAGTCACAGGGAGTGCTTGTCATACAACATTTCAGGCATTGCTCAGAGCAATGTCTAGCTAGTCAAAACTAGCTAGACAGGGAGAGGTTAAGGAAAGAGAGCAAAGGTTTTTTTTATTATGAAGAAGGAGCAGAAGTCAAGTGAAAGATGGAAGAGATGAGTTTTAAGGTGT
This sequence comes from Gymnocypris eckloni scoliostomus, assembly GCA_027564155.1. Taxonomy (NCBI): domain Eukaryota; kingdom Metazoa; phylum Chordata; class Actinopteri; order Cypriniformes; family Cyprinidae; genus Gymnocypris; species Gymnocypris eckloni. Next base: position 58,627,992 of record CM050412.1, on the reverse strand, counting down.
TGCTTGAACAATAGTCATAACAATAGTCATTGTAATGCCTACAAGAGCCATTACAATAGTCCACCCTGCTGGTGATAAAGACATCAACAAGTGTCTCCAAGTCTAGATTGGAAACAAAACATCTAATTCTTGCAATGTTTTTGAGATGATACTATGCTTATTTAGTTACTGCTTTGACATGACTACTCAAAATAAGGTCCGTCTCCAGAATCACACCAAGATTCTTGACTTGATTTTTAGTAGTTTGACCCCTAGAGTCAAGGTATGCATTTACCTTGAGAACTTCATGTTTGTTTAAAGTTTAACTCCTTGTTTAACTGAAGAAAGTTTTGGCACATCCAACTGTTAATTTAATCAATGCATAGTCGATTGCAATGCAATGGGGCTATAGTCATTTGGAGATAAGCCTAGGTAGATCTGGAAATCATCTGCATAGCTGTGATAGGCAAATTGGTTCTGTCTCATTATTTGACTCAGTGGGAGCATATACAGGCTAAACAAGAGTGGTGCAAGAATTGAACCTTGTGGGACTCCGCATGTCATGGACATCCACTTAGACTTATGCTCTCCTATACTCACAAAATAAACTCTCCCTTCTAAGTACGATCTGAACTATTTGAGTACCACTCCAGAAAGCCTGACCCAGTTTTCCAGTCTCACTAGAAATATGTTAAGATCGACAGTGTGAAACGCAGCACTGAGATCTAGTAGTAGTCTTTAATAAGTAATGATAGTGATAGTCTGGCAAACTGATCGTAATAATAATAATAATCATAATCATACAAAGAATGATTACAAAAATTATAATAATTCATATTTGTTATAGTACTATTATCATTATTTAAATATAAATATATTTAGCATTTTTTTATTTTAATATCTATGTTTTTATGTAATATATATTTTTATATTATTCTTAATAAGGGTTATTTGTATTATTTATTGTAATATACATTTAATAGTATACATGTACATATTTTTATTTTTAACATATCATTATTTCAATTTTAATTTTATTCTAATAATAAATTCTACTCAACAGTTTTAAGAAGTTCCTTCTTTATGTCTTTGTGCATGAAAATGTATTTATCATCATGCGCACATACACAGCAGCTCAGCGTTTGTGGTGTTGATTGGTGGGTGTAGGTAGTGGGCTGGAAGACCACCCTGGGTTAGACGGCCATTGAAGGTAGAACAAGTGTTTTTAGCTCCGGGGAAGGAGAGAATAGAGGAAGAGAGAGCAGCGTCTTAATGAATAACTGCTCTGCCTCGGTGTCTTTCACCTCACGGCCTACGGGGAGTCCTCCCCCCAATGCACACACATCGCTCTCTTTCTCTCCATGGCCCTTTCTTCTTTCTCTTTATCCTCATGCAGGATTTTCATAGCAGACCCTGAAACTCAGTTTTACATTTTACATGCACAGAACAGGACGTGTCTGCTGAGATCTCCAAAAACAGTTTACATGGAGACAAAGAGTGATGTAAGGCCATATAAATTTGTTGACCTGTATTTACTTTTTTGTATTATTTATTTTGTGGTTTTGTTGTGAGTGAGAGTTTGCAGTTTGAATTAAATGTGGTGAGACAACAAATATCTTCTGTTTCTACTTAGTTGTCCTTGTTAGCTCTCTCCAATAACAACATGAGCAGTGTAGTCTGATTCATGGACATATGGCTTCTTTGAGACAGTTTTTTAGTACGATCAGTACGATTCACTTATTTCAACTGGTAAGTTAATCTGAATATATTCACTGAATCAATCAGAGGGATTCCTGAATCAACATGTGACTTATTTACTGAACTGCATCTGAAACAAAAGAACTTGAGAAAACTGTGGAGCAAAGTTATCATAGTTAACTGAAACTAAAACTATAAAAAACATAAAGACATTTTAAACTAAACAAACTAAACTAAATATATTATAAAATATTTGTAAAATATTATTTTCATTTATTTGCCAAGACAACATTTTTCATTAGTTCAAATTAATGTACTAAAATAACTAAAACTGAAATTAAAATTAGTAAAAAATATAGACCTATTTAAAAAGTACAAACTATATAGACATATTTAAAAATGAAATAAAAAAACTACTAAAACTTAAAAGAAAATGCATTCCCCCCCAAAAAAACAAAAAAAAAACACCATAATATTATTACAACTGAAAAAAAAAATTGTAAACTAAACTATGTTTAAAAAACGAATAAAATGACAAAAACATGCCATAAAAGTACTCAAACTGAAATTTAAAACTAATAAATCTAATATAGACATACAGTGCTGTTCAAAAGTTTGGGATCAGTAAGTTTTTTTGAAATATTATTGCAATTTAAAGTAATGGTTTTTTATTTTAATATACTTTAAAATGTAATTTATTCCTGTGAAGCAAAGCTGAGTTTTCAGCATCATTACTCTTTAGTGTCACATGATCCTTCAGAAATCATTCTAATATGCCGATTTATAATCAGTGTTGGAAACTGTTGTCCTGCTTCATATTTTCCGAGACCTGTGATATTTTTTTAATAAAAATAAATAAATAAATAAATAAAGTAAAAAAAAACTGTGTTTTCTATTATAATATATGTTATTATATTGAAATATTATATATATTCAAAATATTAATTTTGTGTTACAATATACACTACTATAAGTTTGAGGTCAGTTCATTCTTTCTTGCTTTTTTTCAGCAAGGATGTGTTAAATGGATAAAAAGTGACAGTAAAGACTTATATTGTTAGAAAGTATTTTTATTTGGAATAAATGATGTTCTTTTTAAATTTTTATTTAAAGAATCAAAAGAATAAAAAAAAAAATATCCCAGGTTCTAAAAAATATTAAGCAGCACAGTTTCAACACTGATAATAAATCAGAATATTAGAGGGATTTCTGAAGGATCGTGTGACACTGAAGACTAGAGTAGTCATTGATGAGCAGAAGAGACTCCCTTAAAAAACATAAAAAATATATATATATAATAAAATGACAAAAACACACCATATTAGGGCTGCATGATATTTTGCATCGCAGATGAACCGCATGCGATAGTGAACGTGAGATTGCGTAGCTTGTCAGCGATCTACGGCTCTGTGTATTGAATGGCGCTCCATCTGAAAGCACGTGGGGAGGATTTAGCGCTAATTACAGAACCGTCTTTATTGACGAGATGCGCATGACTATTACATGCAATATATCGTGCAGCCCTATACGATATCATTACTAAAACTTCAAAAGTGAAAATGAAATTAAATTAAAAAAATGTCTAAATATTAATAAAAACTATAATAGTATGTGAATGATATTAAAATAACACTGCTGTAAATTTTTTGTCACATTTTTTATTTCAGCATTGTATTTTCAGCATTTCAGATCAGAGTTTGTGACTGACATTCAGATTAACATAGTGCTCCAGTATGAAGCAGTCTCTCAAAAGAGATGTTGTTTGGGTTATGAATGAGCAGATATCTGTGTCTATGTCACTGTCCCACAAACACACGGCTGTCATTTCTCTGACAGTGCGTCCGGCGGTAAGATGCAGAAACTGATCACGTTTCAAAAGAAATGTGAGGAATGTGTTCTGCTCCGCGACCATTTTCACTGCCTGTTTATGCAGGAATGTTATTTTTACAACTTTCGTTCCCCCTCCTCTTCGTCTCTCCTTACTGCACATCCTTCTAAATCCAGACGGGAAAGAAGGGAGAGGTGGGCTCTCCTGCAGTAAACAAAACACGAGCTAACTTTGGAGTTGATTGACAGAAAGGCTGAAAGAGAGAGAGGTCTATTGTAAAGTGTTGCCGATATCTGTAAACAAAAGGGTTGTGGAAACAATGCCTGTTGTTTTAAGCGGCGCTGGCGAAGCTTAACTTAGAGATTGTTTGTTGTTGACCGGGTCTGAAAGAGAACGAAGGGAGAGAAGAAACAGAGAGCAGATTTTAGTGTGCATATTCTCTGGTCATTAAAATAAAATCTACACTTGTTTGAAACACAGTTTGATTAGAGACGTCTAAATTGAAGTTCAGATGTTTCTGTGAGTGAGTAATTAAGTTGTATTATCAGGTTTAACTCATAAAAGTAAAACGTAAATTTTAGAGGTGATTCAAGTTTGCACAAGTTTATGATTAAAGGTAAACCAACGCAACAGTGTCAACATCAGTTTATTTCAATGTATTGTGATGACATGGTTCTCATTGTTTTTTAGACTTTATCTACTTTTAAGTATAACTAGCATCTTGCAATGTACATATATAGAGTAAGAAATGTGAATGTTTATATATATATACACTCACCGGCCACTTTATTAGGTACACCTGTTCAATTGCTTGGTAACACTAATTGCTAATCAGCCAATAACACGATAGTACCTCAATGCATTTAGGCATCTAGATGTGGTGAAGACGACTTGCTGAAGTTCAAACCGAGCATCAGAATTGGGAAGAAAGGGGATTTAAGTCACTTTGAATGTGGAATGGTTGTTGGTGCCAGACGGGCTGGTCTGAGTATTTCAAAAACTGCGATCTACTTGGTTTTTCACACACAACCATCTCTAGAATTTATATAGAGAGTGGTCGGAAAAATAGAAAATATCCAGTGAGCGGCAGTTATGTGGACAAAAATGCCTTGTTGATGTCAGAGGTCAGAGGAGAATTGGCAGACTGGTTAGAGATGATAGAAAGGCAACAGTAACTCAAATAACCACTCGTTACAACCAAGGTATACAGAATACCATCTCTGAACACACAACACATCGAACAGGAAACGGAGGCTACAATTCACACAGGCTCACCGAAATTGGACAATAGAAGATAGAAAAAACGTTGCCTGGTCTGATGAGTCTCGATTTCTGCTGCGTCCATTCAGATGGTAGGGTCAGAATTTGGAGTAAAGAACATGAAAGCACGGATCCATCCTGCCTTGTCTCAACGGTTCAAGCTGGCGGTGGTGTAATGGTGTGGGGGATATTTTATTGGCATACTTTGGGCCCCTTATTACCATTTGAGCATTGTTTAAACACCACAATCTACCTGAGTATTGTTGCTGACCATGTCCATCCCTTTATGACTACAGTGTACCCATCTTCTGATGGCTACTTCCAGCAGGATAATGCACCATGTCACAAAGCTCAAGTCATCTTAGACTGGTTTCTTGAACATGACAATGAGTTCACTTTACTCAAATGGCATCCACAGTCACCAGATCTCAATCCAATAGAGCACCATTGGGATGGGGTGGAACGGGAGATTCGCATCATGGATGTGCAGCCAACAAATCTGCAGCAACTGCGTGATGCTATCATGTCAATATGGACCAAAATCTCTGAGGAATGCTTCCAACATCTTGTTGAATCTATGCCACAAAGAATTAAGGCAGTTCTGAAGGCAAAAGTGGGTACAACCCGGTACTAGCAAGGTGTACCTAATAAAGTGGCCGGTGAGTGTGTATATATAGTTTCAGTTTGACATTTATTCCAGGAATACATGGCCTCTCTGCCCATAGTTCCACAAAATCATAATGACATGGCAGATAATATTTCTTCATTCCATGATATATAATACAATGCCAATCTCCATGCATACCCCGAATCACAAACACTTGACACATCAATACAAACATCACCAACAAGAACAAGACCATCATTTCTTATGCAAATTCTCATACAAAGAAAAATCATAGAAAAATGCTTCTCGTCTTCTATCACAGAAATATTTGATGTTAACTTCCAATAACTACAGATTCTCTCTGCCATTGGTGTATTACTCCATCTGCCTGTTTCTATAGCAAGAGGATAACTTGAACATCTAAAGAGGAACAATGATAGTGTGTATATATACATACATACACACTACTGGTAAAAATACTGGGGTTGATAAGATTATTTAATATTTTTAAAGTCTCATGCTCACCATGTATTTGACCAAAAATACAGTAAAATTATGAAATATTATTACAATTTAAAACAATTGTTTTCTATTTGAATATATTTTTTAAATGTAATTTATTTCTGTGAAGCAAAGCTGAATTTCCTTCAGCCATTACTCGAGTCTTGAGTGTCACATGATCCTTCAGAAATGTTTTTGCTGAATCTATGCTCAATAAATGATCAATGTTGAAAACATTTATAATATTTTTGAGACATTGTTTCATAATCCTTTTATTTATGGAAAGGTCAAAAGAAAAGCATTGATTTGAAATAGGATTTTTTTTGTATCATTATAAATTACAGCCACTTTTGATCAATTTAATGCATCCTTTCTGAATAGAAGCATATATTTATTTACCCCAGAATTTTTAATAGTTTATAATAAACTGTACTAATTTGATTTGATTTTACCCAATAAGCCATATATTCTGCTAACAAATATTCTGGAAACAAAATCATGACTGGTATTGTTCACGTTTTTGTTACTGGTGCAGTTTTACCAAGACATACAGTAAGTAGCATCTCATCTCAAACATTTGTCACAAATATTCAATGTAAAAAGTAGTTTAAACAAAAATATAGTAAGAATGCTGAACGAATGACAGAATGAAAGAATAAAAGCATGATTAAGATATAAAGCAGAGACATTAAAATGCTCTAAAAGAGAGAAATGTTTGAGGGATGCGGTAGGGAGTGGGGAGAGTGCGGGAGAGCGAGGAGGAGAGTTGGCACGTTGCCGCCTGGCAGGATGCCTGCTGTTCTGGAGCTCTGTGTCACCACCAGGACTCCCTGCCAGAAGGGGTTTCCCCTGACTCACCTCAACTCAAACACACACACACACACACACCATTCACAGTCACATCAAAATCAACCCACATTGTGAACCCCACATTCACTAGAGCTACATATAATACCCAAAATATCTTTAACCTCTTATCTATCTCCACCATACTCTGTCTCTCTTTCCCCAGATCACCTGCTTATTTACATTTATGTGGAAACCAAAAAGCCTCAGTATCTCGTCCCATCTTACAGTTGTTTTTTCAGCATTCACGAGGGGAATCCCTGAGGAAATCAGAAAGGCATCTGGCAGTGATGTCTTTTAACTCCACACATGCCTTTTCCTGTTATCCAGCGCTTGTAGCTTCTGATAGCCAAAATCAGACTCAAAGCAAAATACCCCTGAACTAAACATTGAATTGTTTGATCTGTCATTGTTCTGCCGCAAATTAGATCAGGGAGGGAACCCGCTTTAATTGGGCTTTGTTTGTGAAGCCTGTTCATTTTCTTTTCCCTCCTTTTTTTCTCCGGCGTCGTTAAGTGGGGTCCGTGTGTTGGCCAGATGTCTTAATGCTACAAGTATATTGAGAGCTTTTTTTTCAGCGTGAAGAAAGGATGAATGAAAGGGGATGCAGATAGTGGCGTTTACTCTGTGGCGTTTGGGCACAGAGGGGTCAATGGTTATAAAATCAATGGAATCGGAAACATTTCATGCTGACTTTTTAGATTTATGTAGAGATTTTTGAATGTGTTGTTTGTTCTGAATTACAAAACGGATAGTGCCAGTCGTGCTGAAGTGCACAATATGTTAACAGCTTTGATGCTAAACACTTCTTACCTACCTGCTGTGTATACGACTGTTCTGCAGCCATGAAGCCAATTATTAATCTTGTTAAACCCATTTTTGGGTCATGACTCACTAGTGTAGGATACATTTTCTAGTAGAAGGATGGCTGTTTAATTACTTTTCCCTCATAAAATAACATTTTTAATTTTGATTAATTATTTCATATTTAAATTTAGATATGCATTAACTATTTTAGAAAAACAATAAAGCACTCAAGGCTGTGATGTATTGTGAATAGAGTCACTGAGTGGCATAGTGTCTCACAAAGCCATTTAACTATGGCTGTTTTTACAAAAACACAACCTTGAATGCAGTATTGCTTTAGAGACTTAGTTTACTCAATGAAAATGAATAATGAAATTAAAATTGTCATTTACACAACCTCATGTCATTCCAAAACTGTATGACCAACTAAACCAATGTTTTTTCTCCATTCTGTCACCAATGGAGTTTTGATTCCTTGCCGCCTCTGGCTTGTTTAGTCAAGTCAAATCAAGTCTCCTTTATTTATATAGCGCTTTTAACAATAAAAAATGTGTCAAAGCAACTGCACAATATCAAAATAGGAAAATAGTGTATCACTAATGAAAAATGACAAGATTAAACGCCCATTTTTCAGTTAAAGGCATTTCATTATTGAATTCAGTGATGTCATCGTCCAGCTCAGTTCAGTTTAAATAGTATCTGTGCAATCAAGCCAGTGATATCGCTGGAAATGAAGTGTCCCCTACTAAGCAAGCCAGAGGCGACAACGGCAAGCAACCAAAACTCCATCTGTGACAGAATGGAGAAAAAACCTTGGGAGGAACCAGGTTTAGTCGGGGGGCCAGTTCCCCTCTGGCCAGACGAACCAGTAGTTTGTTCCAACTGCAGAGAATTCAGATTGTAAGGGCTCTACTGGTTCCAGTGGTCTTTTCCCGGTAGCTGTCTAGGTGACGAGATCCTCACTGGGGATCTGTCTCTGGGGCTGCTCTAGGTGTCCTGGTCTCCACCGACGTTCAGAGCTGTAGAGGTCGTCTCTAGGTGGTGATCCGCCATCTGATCTGGATACGGACTGGATCTGTTGACTGCAGTGATCATCTGGGCTGGATAAGGACCGGATCGGGTGGCTACGGTGACATCAGAATAAGAAAGAAAAAGACTAATATTAGCGTAGATGTCAATATTGTTACGATGTAACAAGTACATTGTGTTTTATGGGAAGTGTTCCCGGTTCCAGTTGACCTAATAAATGCAGCCTAACCATCCTTTAACGGATTTGAATATTAGAAGCGTATTAGTGTGTTAAGTGTACGTAAGGTTAAAGAGATGGGTCTTTAATCTAGATTTAAACTGACAGTGTGTGTCTGCCTCCCTGTTAGGCAGATTGTTCCAGAGTTTGTGCGCTAAATAGAAAAAGGATCTGCCACCGGCAGTTGATTTTGATATTCTAGGTATTATCAAATGGCCAGAGTTTTGAGATCGTAGCGGACGTGGATAACTATAATGCGATAAGAGCTCGCTCAAGTAATGAGGAGCTAAGCCATTCAGGGCTTTATAAGTAATTAACAAGATTTTAAAATCTATACAATGTTTAATAGGGAGCCAGTGCAGTGTTGACATAACGGGACTAATGTGGTCATACTTCCTGGTTATAGTAAGAACTCTAGCTGCTGCATTTTGGACCATCTGTAGTTTGTTTATTAAGCGTGCAGAACAACCACCCAATAAAGCATTACAATAATCTAACCTTGAGGTCATAAACGCATGAATTAACATTTCTGCATTTGACATTGGGAAGCATAGATCTCAGTTAAGATATATTTTTAAGATGAAAAAATACAGTTTTAGAAATGTGTCTGTCAAAGGAGAGATTGCTATCAAATAGCACATCTAGACTCCTGACTGATGATGAAGAATCGAGAGAGCAATCATCAAGTGTTAGACAGTGTTCTAGGTTATTACTTGTGTGGTTTCATGTTTCCTGATGATATTTCGCAAGGGTAACAGCGTGAAAAGTAATGGCCCTAGTACTGAGCCTTGAGGTAGCCCATACTGCACTTGGTGATCGATATGCCACTTCATTCACTGCTATGAATTTCTCTGGCCGAAATAACCCTTTGAACCAGCGTGAGGATGCACTTCCACAATGCCAACAGAGTTTCTCCTATTCAGAGAACAAGGGTTACGCGAGTAACCCGAGACGTTCTCTTTCATAGGTAACTTCCAACACTAGCAATAGATCGAACGATATACCAAACACGCCAGCTGAAAGACGCTGCCTATCTGGCCCAATAATGAACCAACAACATACGGTCGGTTCAAACAGACAGGACCTGAGAACCTGAGTCAGTATCAACGTCAAGGTTGTAAAACCTGACAAGGTATAATTGAGGAGAGGACCAGTATCTTTGCAACACAAATATCCTCCAGGGGTCTCTAATTAACTAGAGCTTGAGAGGAGGCTACACCTCTGAGTAGAATAACAGCCAAGACTTAAGAGGTGAAGGAGTTCCCGCAATGACCTCATAAGCCAGCGAAATGGCGTCTCCACCCAGTGAGAAATCCTCTTTAGTAGTTTGAAGCCCGGACCAGCACCAAAAGAGATCAATAACTGGGAGATTTTCTCCAAACCTTGAGCGATCCACATAGAGCTTCAATGCCCTGACCGGGCAGAGCATGTGAGTCTATCATCCTCACTTGAAGCAAAGGGAGGGGATGGAAAGAGTGAAGAGTGACCACTTGAGAACTAAACGACGTGGACAAGACCTTGGGAATGTAAAATAGTTCATAAGTCATTACTTTGACTAGTGCTGGGGCAAATGTCCATACACGTTTCACTGACAGAAAAAGCCTGCAGATCTCCAACTCTTTTCAGTGACGTAAGCGCCAGTAAAAGAACAACCTTAAGAGTCAGTATCAGATCCGAAGCTGACTTTTAATGCTTTTCAAAAGGGCCGTCACTAGTCCTTCGAGGACGACTGACAAGTCCCAAGAAGGAACTGCCGTGGGGCCTCCAGGCTACAAGGCTGCTCACACTCATTAAAGCGGAGACCAACCGATGCCTCCCCAAGGGGATCTCATCCAGCTCTCTCCGAGCTGCAAAAGAGAGAATCCATAAACCCTAAGGGTGGTAGCATCATCAAGCTGTCAGCCTTTCTTGCAAAAACTCCAGCAAAAACTATGACGTCCGGGACTTCCAAGAAGGAGCCAAAGAAGGTGAAAGATGTGAGGCCATGTATCCTCAATCACCGGCATGGCGGTGTAACCCTGCTCCACAGAACCCACAAGGTTGGTGAAGTAACTGCCCGATAGAGTTAGTAATGTCTATGAAAATGGCTGCTTCCAGGAACTGGAGATCTCACGATATTAAAATCACTGAAAATGGCAGCTTCCTCCTTCTGCAGCCAGCCTTGGCGCCCGATGAGGAAGCGACCAAATTCTTTAATCAAAGCTCGGTGCCCTGGTGGCTCATCGGGCCAATCCAGCGCAGCCGGTGATTTATCGTCCACGAGCTTTTTCAGAGTAGGCGCTGAAACACCTCCTGGCCGCTAGGCGGGAGCGCATCTTCTAAAGCAGGCCCGAAATCCTCGGAGTCGGAGGCTGCCGTGTGCAGAATATCATCTAGCCGAAAGAGACGAAATCACTGCTTTTGGGCCAGGATGAAAAATCAGGCAAACATCTAGTTTATGATCGCATCATATCATCGGGAGAGGAGGGAGAGAAAAGGCGAGGCCTGTCTGCTCACTCTCCATCTCCTCGAGCTCGACATCCGAACCCCAGCTCGCGGCTCTGAGAGGAGGCCGCGATCTCATGAACATCGTTGGTGCTTATTCATAGACTGGTTTGGGAAAATTTGTATTTTCTAGTTTATAATCCTCACAGTCCGAGAGCGGAGGATTATCTAGGTGAGGGAAATCTATAAATTTTGCAGTTAGAGGTCCCATAAACCGCCTCACGTGCATGCGAAAAACCCAAACACAAAATACACTTACTGTGTGGGTCTTCGCGACGATGAAACGATGCACGGTGGCCATACAGAGAAATTCCATGGCACTTCACCGGATGAAGAACAAAGTTCCAACTGAGGCAGTCGCCAAAGTGCAAATGGATAGTCCAGTTGTAGTAATTGGGTCAGAAATCGCAACCACTTAGGGCGATGTAACCGCTTCGTGAAGGCAGAGAAATCTGAGGAGTGGATGGGGTTCGCCAGTATGACCTGGTACCTGACGTACATTTTTAGTACCAGGCCGGGTCGCGCCATCAGCCAATGAATTGGCGTGATTCTATATGGGCTCAGACTGATCACGATTGGAAGGAGCATCCATTACTGCATCACTGAACTTGCGCAGCGTAGAGTTACCTATGAAAGAGAACACCTCTGTTTTTTCAGAATTTAGTAGTAAGAAATTAAAGATCATCCAGTTTTTTATATCGACTATGCATTCCATAAGTTTCTCAATTTGGTGTGTTTCACCGGGCCGTGAATAATTATAGAGCAGAGTATCATCAGCATAGCTAACCCCATGTTTCCTGATGATATTTCCCAAGGGTAACATGTAAAGCGTGAAAAGCCTTATGTAGTACTGAGCCTTGAGGTACTCCATACTGCACTTGTTTTTCGATATGATACCTCTTCATTCACTGTATCTGTGTTGATGGCGGTCAGATAAGTACGATTTGAACTGTGCTAATGCACTTCCACTAATGCCAACAAAGTTTTCAAGTCTATTCAAAAGAATTACTACAACATTCTAACAGACACATTCCAACACTAATAGAGAGATACAAGCACGATCAGATGATAAGAGCAGGTCATTTGTTACTCTAATGAGAGCAGTCTCAGTACTATGAGATGGTCTAAATCCTGACTGGATATCCTCACAGTTGGTTTAGCTGATTTAACAAGTTTATACAATTCTTCCTCTCCTATAGTAGAGAATGAGTGGAATTGTTCCTCAGGGGATCTATAGTGCACAATTTGATGTGATACTGCAGCTGGCAGCTGCACAGTTACAGTTTGATCTCTAATAGTATTGATTTTGGAAGTAAAATAGTTCATAAAGTCATTACTGCTGTGCTGTTGGGAAATGTCAACACCAGATTATGTGTTATTTTTTTGTTAATTTTGCCACTGTATTGAATAAATACCTGGGGTTATGCTTGTTTTCTTCTAAAAGAGACAAAAAGTAATCAGATCTAGCAGTTTTTAATGCTTTTCTGTAGGATAGGGTACTTTCCCGCCAAGTCATACGAAATACCTCTAGTTTTGTTTTCCTCCAGCTGCTCTCTTTAGGGCGCGAGTGTGCTTATTATACCTCTCTTTTCCTTCTTCCTTAAGCTTAAAGGAGCAACCATATCTAAAGTGCTAGAAAAGAGAGAATCCATAATTTCTGTTACATCATCAAGTTTTTATGCGCTGTTGGATATGCTGAGGAATTGTGATAAATCAGGAAGATTATTTATAAAGCGGTCTTTTGTGGTAGAAGTTATGGTTCTACCATATTTGTAAGAAGGAGTTGAATTTACAGCTTTAGCTATATGGAATATACAGGAGACTAAATAATGATCTGAGATATCATCGCTCTGCTGCAAAATTTAAATGTCACTGACATCAATTCCATGTGACAGTATTAAATCTAGAGTATGATTTCGACAATGAGTAGGTCCTGACACGTGTTGTCTAACCCAATAGAGTTAAGAATGTCTATGAATGCTGATCCTAATGCATTTTTCAATTCCATCGATATGCTCTTTTGTTGTGTTTGTTTGTGGCGCGTTTACAATGATGTCACGGCAGTAGAGGCGGCTTAACTATAACGACACCTGAATAATCCCGCCCACTCTAAAGTGGTACTAAACTGTGGTGGAAACGCAAAACGACCCGAACTGAGCCGTGCCGTGCCGTAACGAGCCTTGCCGAACCGAGTCGTACCACGCAGTGGAAAAGCGCCATTAGACATCCAGCCATTGAGTGACAACAGTCTGCTATGAATCTCATCGCCCCAGTAAGCAGGGAGCAGGCCAGAGCATAATACAGTGTCTGACATCGTATTTAAAACTTTACACACCTCTTTAACATTATTTTTAGTGATCTCCGACTGGCGAAGTCGAACATCATTAGTACCGACGTGAATAACAATCATACTGAATTTACGTTTAGCATTAGCCAGCACTTTTAAATTTGCCAAGATGGTGGCTGGTGTCTCTATTTTGACGTTCCGTACAATAGAATCGCCAATAACTAGAGCATTTTCATCAGGTTTCTCAGTGGGTGTGTCACTGAGTGGGGAGAACCTGTTTAATGTTTTAATCGGAACGGAAGAGCAGTGTTTTGACCCGTGACTATGCCGCCTCACAGTCACCCAATTGCCCTGCTGCACGGGCTCATCCGGAACCGAACAATGTACAGGACTCCCTGAGCTAGTCGCATCCAAAGCCGTATCTACAGCTCTCACATTCTTACTATCCTCAATTAAAGTTTGGATGCGTGTCTCTAGTTCTAAAATCTTCTCTGTCAGCCTAACTATTTCCCTGCATTTATCACATGTGAATGTAGAAAACAGAAGTGCAGAAAACAATAGCAGAAGAATAAGGCATTACTCACCGTGATTGATGAATGATTCCAACTTAACTTACCACTTACCACTGTTTACCACTGTTGTTTGGTGAACTTGTGAAAAACGGAGCGAGAGCAAAATGAAACGGAGCAATAAAAAAGAAGACTGGAGTACAAACACGAATGACAAGCTAACCGGCTAACAAATGCTAATGCGTTGCAAACTCGCGGTTTTAGATTAAAAGCGAACAATCAAATTAGTCAGATTAGTTGGGGACACTTAATTTCCAGCGATATCGTCGACTTGATTGCACAAATACTATTTTAACTGAACTGAGCTGGATGATGACATCACTGAATTCAATGATGAACTGCCTTTAACTGCAAATTGAGTGTTTACTATTGTCCCTTTGCATTATTGACACACTATTTCCCTATTTAATACTGTAAAGCAGCTTTGACACAATCTGTATTGTTAAAAGCGCTATATAAATCAGGGATGCAACGATACCATTTTTTTCAGAACCGATCTGATCCGATACCGAAAATTCTGAGGACCAGCCGATACCGATCCAATCTGATACCATGAGTTTTTTTTTTAATCAATGTAGAATTTCTATACTTTTCTGTGTAGACCTGATCGTCACTCTTCTGTGTGTTAAACACAATCTATTACAGTGTTTCTCAACTGGTGGGTCAAAAGTGCTGGGTATGCAGCCCAAAATTGAGTCGCGAGACCGTTCTGAGTGCGTCGCGGATTGTATACAGCCAAAGAAATGACATCAACAAAAATAATTATTCTAAATGCTTTTCTGATGCAACACTTTTATTTTAAAAGACGTGCATGAAAGCTGTTGACACTTGTCAGACGCAGTTTAAGTAAAGTAAGAGTGCCTGAGAAAAACACGCTGACCCGATCCAGTATCTGGGTTAGATGAGATGTTCACAGGCTTAATGTCAGTGTCATTATTCTATCGTTATTTTCGTAACTTGTTATGAAATAAAGTCTCACTTCAAAAAACGAACTGTCCTGTCAGATGTTGCTGGTAGCGCGCTCTCTTCTATAGTACGCACAAACGCGGCACCGCGCTGTATACCACTTCACTAAAGCGCAGAAACTACGAGCATGCAACGCGTGAGATAAAAGTACAGTACCAATAAATCACATAACTGTACTGCGTGTGTTAGCTGGGAAGGATTTGTATGAAGGTATGATATGCATTCTATTCAGGAGCAGTTTCCACGTTTCATTAACAGTCACCTTGGTTGTTTTCATAACCCAAAAATACCATATTATTTTAACTTTGTGTCATTTTGTAGGCTATATGTTTAAATGAATGTGGTGGCTCATACCAACTTAATTGTATTAACAAAAATTAGTTTGGTACTGCTATTTATTGGCCTTACTTTATAGGCTGTTTATTTAGTCATATTCTTAACAGTCTTAACTTAATTTTTGTGAAATAAACTTGCTTTGCTTTTTTTTTATACATAATAAAATGTTTTATATATAATCATAATATTTGACAAAAACACTATTATAAATTATTTTAGTGGATAATTCAGCAGCAAAAGATACTCTAGAAAAATGGGTACACAATATAAGTGCAGTGTAAGTATGTACAGTATGTGTACGACTAAATCTGGTAAATGTCATGCATTGCTAGTTGTATTGTAAAATACATTCATGAAAAAACAAGCAAATACATTTATATATAAATATATACTATAAAATTAAAATACATTTATTTTAAATGTATAGCACAGTAATAAGGCAGCAACATATGATAGATATAGGACAGAACAAGAAAGACTATTATTATCTTTCATTGCACAAAAACATTATAAAACGAAAGGCTCCAATCCAGCACAAAGCGCATCCCGTGCGCAGAATAATGCACTTGAAGCAACACGGAGTCACAGCACTCAGGCTGAGCAGCCTCCGAGTCTGCATAGAAAAGAAAAGTACAGAGGGAAGAGATATTGATAAGTAGTGTATTAAATCTGGGCGTTAGTTTATTGAGCCTTTTCTTTTAACAGTTATAAACCCCATACTCTGCGCTCTTGAAGAGAGCTTGACTATAGTATCCGAACGCAACGCAACGCGCAGTATGTATGCTGTATGGAGGATGAAAGACAGCCGCAGCAGAGAGAAGAGTTTACGTGAACTTGAATTTAATTAATTAAATATTCATATTTTCCTCAGATTAAACTATGGAACAGTTTCAGAACACTTGAAATATAGTGCACGAACAATTCATGGTGCTTTATGATGTTTTTGTGACTTTCGTGCAGCTTAACAACAACACAGAATGGTATATGCACAGCATTGGATTTGGATCGGTCTCATCTGACCGATACATGATCCACAGAAAATGTAGATATCGATCCTGAGTATCGAATCGGTGCATCCCTAATATAAATAAGATTTTAAGAACTTAAGACTTTCTGAAGGACTCTTCCAGAAAAATGACATAAAGCTGAGCTGTAATATTTCAAATGAAAATTACTTTTAATGTGGAAAACAAAAGAAGAGATTTAGAAAAATATTTGTTTATTTTAGTGCTGTCCAAATTAGAGTGTTTTTCAGTTTAATGGTGCTAAAAGAATTTAACACAAGTAACGCAGGAGCTGAGCTAGTTGGGAGCTACCCCACTCACAATTGCTGCTTCTGTCTCTTTTTTTTTCTTGAAAAGAATTGCATTTATTTAGACACAGAATGTCTTTATGGTCTCATGAAACAGGAGTCTTTTCATATGCACACTCCAACTTTGATTAAGGGACAGGAGTTGGAAAATGGTGCTGGTGATGAGTAGAACAACAGTGAACTGCGGGTCAGATAAGATTTTGTTAGGTCATGTCAAAAAAAAACTATTCTGTCCTTTCAGCCATTACACAGTGGTTTTAGCGCATACTGTGCAATTGCACACCCAAATAAGGCACGCGCTGTTAGAAAATATGATGCGTGTCAGATCCACGTCGTGTTCAGCAGCAGCAGCTCTTAAAGTAATAGCAGCCAAAATAAAATAATAACCCAGCTGCTGTGATGTTTGTTAGAACAAAATAAAACAATTAAAATAACTTTTGTAGCTTTGTTTAATCTATATTTATTTTAGAATTAAGTGTTTGATAATTTGTCAACAATTTCTGTATATTTCCCACTTACTGAAGGGCACATAAAAATATGACCCATATTAGAATTGGTTTGTAAAGATTGTTTTAAGTTCACTTAAATTAGAAATATTTTTGTGTAGTAAATGTTAAAATCGATATCTCTCAATTATACTGTAATGTTGAATGGCTTCAGTAAATGGTTAAATATGAGGGGGGGGGCAATTTCAGTAGTGTATCAGTCATAAAAAGAGATGCCATTAAACAAATATAAAAAATAATAATCGATTGACAGCACTAGTTTATTTATTGTCTGTAGAATGGAAGTCAAAAGTCGCCATAGCTGTTTGGCTGCCAATATGTAAAGTATTTGCTTAACATTCTTCACAATATTTTCCTTTGTGTTCCACCAAAGAAATAAAGCCATAAAGGTTTTAAATGACATGAGAGTGAGTAAATGGAGCAATCTGCCGCCTGAGATTAGAGTGGCATCTTCCCTATCCATTTTTAAGTCACTTTTAAAAAAAAATGTGGCCTACTAATATCCCATTCTTATTACACTGTATTATGGTCTGGATTATTACTCTGTTTTAAGAATGTTTATCTGTCATTCCTTTTGGTTTTCAATATATATGTTTTATATCTGTTTTATGTGTATATGGTTTGATTTTAATGTACATCACTTTGGTCAGTCTTGTGGCTGTTTTTAAATGTGCTTGATAAATAAATGACTTGATAAAATAAAAACTTGAATGAACTTGAACTAAATGACAGATTGCAGGAATTTTTATTTTGGGTGAACTATCCCTTTAAATGTTGGAGTTGTGCCAGTGTTTATACAGTGTAATGTATACTGTAGAAAAGGTGTTATACTGTAGCTTTATGTATCTGTTCTGTCGTGTTGCTGGGAGAGACTTTCAGTGGAGTGTTTGTGGATGGCGTGATTCATTGTTTTTTGGCAATCCCACCTCAATAGAACTTTAATCTCTTTATTTGTCTTTAAACCCACATATATGCACACTTTAACTACAGGAATAGCAAACGAAGAGAGAGGAGTGAGAGAAAGCATGATAACTGTGCTGTGTGTTTTTGTTGGCATCATAGATGGAGGAGCTGTTGTGGCACCTTTGTGTTTGTTAGCTAGTCATAGGCAAGGTTTATAGGCAAATAAGGTATTGTTATTTTGAACTGTAGGTTTCTATTAGCAGGCTGCTCTTCTCACAGTCACTCACTTTCATTATTGCATGCACTTTCTTTCTTTCTCAGGTTTGCGTAATTTGTTAGTAAAATATGGTCTGATTCTCGGTTTCAGTTTTTATAGTTGTAAATCATCATCCAAATATCATCACCCAATAACCACATTCCATTGTATGACTTATAGGTTCAAGGTGTATCTGGAAAACATGACCCTATTAGTTGGTAGATGCTGCAACTACATCATTTTATAGGGGAAAATGTGTCTTGAGCAGCGAATCAGCACATTAGAATGATTTCTGAAGGATCATGTAACACTGATGACTGAATGATGCTGAAAATTCAGCTTTGCATCACAGGAATAAATTACATTTGAAAATATTTTAAATAGAAAACATTTATTTTTTATTTTAATTAATAATATTTCACAGTATATAATATATACATGTATATATATATATATATATATATATATATATATATATATATATATATACACAATATAACTGTTTTTACTGTATTCTCGATCAAATAAATGCTGCCTTTGTGAGCATAAGAGACTAGAGCCCTGCATTTCAGCCCGGGCCATATGGGCCCCGACTTTTTATGCCTCTAGGGCTGGGCTTCGGGCCAATTTTCACATCATAGTTCAGGCGTAGGCCGGGCATCATGCCTGTTAGGCTTCTCCTCTTTTTAATATTTTAAACATCCATCAATTATGGCAATGAAAAAAATTGCCATGCTGGTGGAAACAACATGAGACCGTGCTAAGTAAAAGAAGTTACCATGAATATGTCAGGGAGAAATAGTAAAGAGATATTTGAATTATTTACTAACAAACAAGTGTTTTCTGAGTCAGTGTCGCAGGCATCCTGACTCGCCATCTCCTCTCTGGACGTGCCTTTAGAGAAAAAAACATCTTTACGGATTACATAATGAAAGAGTTTTTGTTTTTTGTTTTATTTCATTTAAAGCTTTCTATACATATATTTATCATGTCTGTGAGGCATGTATTCACTGAATTTTGGTTAATTTTTGTGAAGCGCTCCTGTTCAAGACCGAGACGGCAGAAATTGCATCATGTTTGATTTCTTTATTTTATAAAAGCACAACGTTTTGATGATATTGTGAGTGCACACAAATAAAATTAGACCCTTTACAGTTACGAATAATGTATCACTCTTACCTTTATGAGCAAAAATGATGGCATATTTTAAGTTGTTTCCACTGAAAAAATGCAAGTGATTGCATTCCATGTCCTGCAAAGCGTGCTTGAGCTTCAGCTCTATGCTTGAATATCCACCTAACAACGCACAATTATCTAGGTTTAAAGTTTAAACAATTTTTATAAACTTGAACGATTTTATATCTATAGATTTTATTTTAGGCAAGTCATGATGATTTGAGAAGGCAAAATTGATCAAACAGACTATGATCAACTGTCTGCTGACCGCTTGGTCGTTACTTTAAAAAACAAAAACTTGCTCCAAACAAAAAATGCTCCAAAAGTTTTTTTTTTTTTATTAACTTAAGAAAAATGAAACTAAATATAATCACTTTGCCATTACATACAAAACAGCTATTTGAATAGCTGAAACTGTAGTATAAGCTGTTTTGGGAGAAGGGGGGGAAAAGACAAGAATTCTGATAAGCTGTCGGACAAGGGCCGGTCTAGGGCCTATATTTGAGGCCCGTGCAAGGCTCTATAAGAGACTTCTGTCAAAAACACGAAAAGATTTTGCACATGGCAGAATTTTGATTGGTAGTTTATAAATCGCATTATACTATATTATAGTAGTAATTAAAAACTGCGTCAGGAAGTACCATGTCCGTGAGCAAAGATTGTGTCAGCCAAGCAACTGCCATTGAAATTAAAGGAAATGCTAATGGATAGCTTTCTCCATGCATTAAAGACAACTTTATAGGTTAACTTTATAGGTTACAGTTAACCCAGGAATGAATATGCATATGAAAAATACATATCAATATTTGAGAGCTGTGATTTCACAGACTTTCAAGAATTTCCTCACTTAAATCTATCATACGACTGCAAAGGATGGATCACTTTTATCGAGCCTTATTGTATGTCGTTTTTATTGCTACTCATCCACTTGACACTGTGAGATTCTTTTGAAGAA
This sequence comes from Gymnocypris eckloni scoliostomus, assembly GCA_027564155.1. Taxonomy (NCBI): domain Eukaryota; kingdom Metazoa; phylum Chordata; class Actinopteri; order Cypriniformes; family Cyprinidae; genus Gymnocypris; species Gymnocypris eckloni. The sequence continues at coordinate 58,607,470 of CM050412.1, read as the reverse complement.
TCACACAATGCACTTTACCACTTCCCTTAGCAAGTGTGAAGAATGAAATGCACCAATCAAATCTGTTCAAATGAGACAAACACAAGGCAATTTAGGTGAGCTGCCCTGCTGTAACGGTCAACCGCAGTGGGGCTAAGAATAACTGTGTTTCCCTGTGTTTGTGCCCAGGCTGGTGGATGTGTTTAATGTGGAGGGGGGCGGAGACAGTGCAGATTGTGGCCACATCCCGTTCTGGTAGCCAGGGCCAGTGCAGTGTAACTGTTGATGGTTTGGCAGGGCTTTACCTCTGTGTCAGTAGGGTGGGAAGGGAGGGCAGCTTTCCGCTCTTCATGACCCCGCAAAGATCTCTGTACAGTCCAAACGGACACTGTTAGAGGAAGTGAAACCTGTCCGTCACAGCGAGCACCACAGAGAGTGTCGTGTGTGTGGGGTAAAAGAAGTGTGACCAGAATGTGGTGTGTTTAAAAAAAGTGCACTTGAAAATAAGTAAGTGTTGATTTGTAACTACAGGTCCAAAATGACTCGGACAAAGTGCACATTGTGGTTGTTCACCAGCCCTCAGGTTAAAAGTTGTCTTTGTTTGTGTTTAAGCCCCTGAACATCAAGATAACACGAACACACACACATACCCTCTGTCCCCTGCAGGTCTCATATCTGGCATCTCCTGTTGCAGTTGCTCCCCCTTCCTCTGCCTGTCATCCCTTGTCAATGTGGTCAGTAAAGCATGACTGGCCATCCTCCCCTCTGGAGTCTGTGTGACTATCACTGACCGAGAGCTCCTCCCTCCCTCCGTCCCTCTCTTTCTTTTTTCTCTCTCTTTCTCTCCTTCCTCTTTCCTTCCTCTCTGAAATTATTTTCTCTCACTCGCTCTCTGTGCCATCTGTTGCTTTGCTTAACTACCACACTCTCGTAATCTCACTCGTCTCCCTCTCTCGAGCGCGGCTGTTGTCACTTTAGCTCAGTATGGTGAACTCATAGGCTATTTTTGGTAACTGAACTCCTTTTTTCCGGAACACGTTGAGAGTCGTGTGCCTCTGTCTTAATAAAACCCTCACAGACGTGAGACTCGTGAAGACGGAGGCTTGGGTTCACATAGCCCTGTCTGTTTATTGAGTAAATGTCTTAATTTTGGTGTTTTATTGGTTTCTTGTGACTTATTTATCTATTACTTTCTCATTTCTAATAAAGGACTGAATATATTTGTTCTCAATCATAAATGAAACAGATGTGGTTTGCATGTCAAATTAAATATTATGACGTTGGTTTGCAATTTGAGTGAATAGCTTCTGTTTATTTGAGTCCAGGAAAGGTAAAGTTTGTTCTTGTGTGCAGATCAAATTAAATAATCTTTCTTGTTTGTAAGTCCCTCCCACCTAGTGGAAGTTCACCAGAAGTGTACTCACTGACCTTTTGATGGGCTCTCTGATTGGGTAGATGTTTTGCAAACATTTGCATTTTTAAAAGTAACTCCATAACAGGAGTAGGCAGTCCTAATTTCAGCGAATTCATCTTTGTGTGTATTTTCATAAACATTCAAGAAAAGGCTCTCTTTAAGGTTTTAAGTACTCTTAATATAATCTCTGTTTCTTCTAGTATAAAGTATTTTGCAAGAGACAATATTATATATTTTATATAAATTTAATATTTGTAATACTGCAGCAATTGTCACACTGCAGGCTTAATAGCTTAATATTTATGGAAAATGATTTTGCCAACTTGTGAACATCGTGTAAGCATTACTCTTATTGATAGTTGATTGCTAGCATGAATAGATTCTGGCCTAATTCAATGCAATGATACTTATTATGGATCAAGTACTGATATTTTACATTAAAATGTAGGTTTTCAAATTACCACAGTACTGTGTTTTGAATGTTTAGAAGGTCTACATTTGCCACACAAGTGGTTAGAATACAAAAAAGGCAAGAAATTCAATTAAAATTTGAAAATTCATTTTTTCCACACACTGTACCATTTTAAACGTCTTCTAAAGATTTTTAATCTTACTCTTTAAAGGAAAATTCCACCCCAAAATTAAAATGTTGTCGTGTTTACTTACCCCATGCATGTTTTGAACTTTTCACTTTTGAACCAACTTCTACCACTTAATCCAACCTTTAACCTAACCATCCCACTAAACCTGTCCCTAATTTTACCAATATCCCTCCTCAATAGCAGCAGAAGTGTTTTGCAATACAACATGAACATAAGTACATTGTGCATAAAACTGTACATAAATACATAGCAGTTAAAGACACAAGTTTTTGATTGATTTAAAGAGCAACACTCAATGTAGTTGAGCAAAGTAATGTGCCCTTGACTTTGCAAAAAAAAAAAAAAACTTCCTGAGGAAATGTGCAGTGATTTCTTTGGGTGCAGATTTCTCATAGTATGTGTCTTTGAGCAACTGAATGTGGTAATTGATCAGAATCTGGCACACTGCCTGTATTTGACTGTGTCTGTGACCTTGAATGAGCTGTGCTCTCCCTCTCTGCCTTTGGACAGAAGGGGTTAAACCTGCACACAGGAGGCAGCATGGTGTACACAGGGACCTCTGACCCCTGGGCCAGAGGAATGTGAAAACCCTTTAATCTCAAAACAAAACCTCAGACACACTCATGCAGCCAATATGGATGGCCAGTTCCCCCCTCTGTGGCAGCATTCAGTGATCGTGAGTTTGTGTGGCCTACAGAGAGGAGATGGTCATATATAAAGCGCCCACCCCCACTAACTGATGTGTCAAACTCTAATGAAACGCTCCGAGACTGTTCAAATTACTTGGATACACTTGTACTCAAAATTGTTAGTCACTTCCTAATGGGTTGCTTTTGATAGTATTGATTGTATTATTGGGAATGAAATTAGTGGTGTCAGATTGTTTGTTTGTGTGTGCATACAGCATGTTAGATGTGCTGTGTGACGGATGGGATGTATGCATGTGGAATATTTGCGGTGGAGAATCATGACAATGGCGCAGGCCTCCCTGGAGCAGCTGAATGGGGTAGTGTCACCCCCGGCACCCTCCCCGCTGGGTGACGACTGCAGCAACGCCACACAGCTGTCACTTCCTCTTATCTACATGCATATGGATAACCATACTTCTTTAAAGTCAACATGAATGGTCATGTGCAACTTGCTTACTTCTGTAACATGACACATTTTTGACTGAAACAAGGTAATCAGTGAGAAAAATAGTTTATTTGACTGGATGAAGGGTGGGTCAAATGATTCTTCAGAAATCATCCTAATATGCTGATTGCTGTTAAGGAACCTTTTTTTAATATTATCATTGTTTAAATAATTGTGGTGCTTTATATTTTTGTGAAAACCGTACTGCGTTTTCTGTCAGGATTCGTTGATGGATAATCTGACATTTATGTATAGGTAACCACTTTTATATATAGCATATGTATAGTCAAAGCTGACAGTAGGTTAGATGTGTATAGGTTTATACTGTTTTACTTCGTGTTGTATATCTGTATTTATGTAGCACCGTGGTCCTGTGAGGCATGACATCTCGTCCCACTATATGTCCACACATGTAGCGGAATGACAATAAAGCTCAACTTGACTTGACTTGATAAGAAGTTAAAAAGAACAGCATTTATTTGAAATAAATCTTTTGTTACATACATTTTTTACTGTCACTTTTGTGCATTCTTGTTAAATAAAAGTGATCAATTGATCATTGACCTTAACAAATTAATTAACAAATACTCTGTAGTTTATTGTTTGGTTATGAAGTCCATTGTATAACAGGAGTAACCTGTGTGTGTTAGTAAATGTGTGTTGACTATGAGTTGTTTTTGTTACATTAACAACTGTGTGGTCAGCAGGGAGCAGGTGGATTTTGAACTTTATCTGAAATGGTCATTGACTAGAAGTTGACACTCATGAGAGTTTAAGAAATAAACAACACTCTATGCTGATAATTAATAGTCATGCATTCATCGGTAAAGGGATGGTAATGCATAATACTCCATACTGATGTTAATGCTCAGTACTTAATACTAAAGCAAAGTAATATAACAATCAGTAAAGAGATGTTAGTTTTTCACTCACTAGTAAAGCAAAATAAGTATGAATTAATGCCCCTATAGGTACTGATATGCCAGTTGCTTGAGAAGGGGGCGTATGTAGACCCTGTGTCCAAAACATCATCTCAGATGTGCCTGCATAATTCATTGATGATTGTCTGATATTGTCCCTAAACATTACATTACAGTAAACTGCATGCTGACTTCACATATAGCTGCACGCATTACTGTACCATCCCAAAGAAGCACAAAATCACTTCCACAGACTTTTTCATTAACTGTTCCCATCTGGTGGAATGACCTGCCCAACTCAATCCGAGCAGCTAAATCCTTACCCATCTTCAAGAAACGGCTAAAAACACATCTCTTCCATCTTTATTTGACCCTCTAACTCTAGCACTCTCTATTCTAAATGTATTTGATCTAATCTGTCTTCTTTTTATTTAAAAAAACACAAATATTTGACCCTCTATCAAATGCATATTTATTCTCTAACTGCTAGCTTTTCTTGTAAAACTAACACTAAGTTTAATTTTTCTATATTTTACATACTAGTTAAAAAAAAAAAAAAAAAACCTTCCTACGTGTACTGCGTTAGGCTAACTAGGACTTATTTATTTTATGTATTTAGTAATTTAGCAGACGCTTTTATCCAAAGCGACTTACAAATGAGGACATTATAGAAGCAATCAAAACCAACAAAAGAGCAACTACATGCAAGTGCTATTACAAGTCCTGGTTAGCCTAACACAGTACACGTAAAGGATTTTTTTTTTTTTTTTAGAAAACTAGTATGTAAAATATAGAAAAATTAAACTTAGCGTTAGTTTTTCATGCTGACTTGTAATGGCACTTGCATGTTGTTGCTCTTTTGTTGGTTTTGATTGCTTCTATAATGTCCTCATTTGTAAGTCGCTTTGGATAAAAGCGTCTGCTAAATTACTAAATACATAAAATAAATAAAAACATATAAATCATACAGACAAATGTTAGTACTATGTGTAAAAGAAGCCTTGAATTTTAGTTCAGTTTTTTGATTGAGCTTTGGGGATTTCTCAGATGTAAGAGAGTTTTTGCAGTTAGTTACAATAATTATTTTTAATGAAAAGTGTCTGCTTAAAAGTGCATAACTGTCAAAAGATCATACTGATGTTTTTAAAATGCTCCAATATATATAATTCCCTATCTGTAATTTGTACCTAGATTTTTAAATTAAAAAATTAACACAACAATTTCAGGTTATTTATAAAACATATAATGTCTATAGACAGCTTTGAAATGTTGTATTACCTTGTGCCATGGTGGCACTTATTTTTAAGAGTACAAATAGTCTTTAAATGTTTATGGTCATAAAAAACACTATGCTTAATAATTCTAAATTAATTCTGAACTTTTTTAAGTACCAGTGGACATGTTATCTTGCATAATTACACCAAAACATAATAAAATCAAGGTCTTATAAACTATGATAAAATTACCAAGGGGTAATATCATGTGATACTTGTGCCATGGGGTTTTACTGAAGTGTAAATTTTTCTGTGTAATGTGTAGTACTATATAAGGTCTAATTTATTTGCCATCCCTAGAGGTAGCTTTGTGTCTGTGTTTGCTTTAGAATTACAGGAGCTTTACACTGTTTCATAACGCTGGAGTACATGTACACACATGCATGACAGAACATGCATGGACACACAAAGCTTACTTTGTGCACCTCAATTGTTGATGCGGTATAGCAAGAGAAGAATTGCCAACTACTGATACTGCCCAGTTTATTAACAGTTATGTACATTACTGCCCTCTAGCTAGCGTAGTGACACAGTAGACGTGTTTTAGAACGGTTACAGTATGTGTACAGGCAGTTGCACATTTTTCCCTCATATTGATGTAAGGAGGCCATTATGTCAGATAGATAATACTTTATTTATTCTTGGAGTAGTCTATTGATCAACCATAAACATGGCGTATTTATTAATATTTATGCATCTATATATTTATAAATTGTAGATTTGATTTATGAACATTTATAATATACAAATATAGTTTATTGTAAAAAATTTATTCAAATAATGGTAAAATTTACAACTTGTGATAAAATGTTTAATCGATGCTGATAAATTATCGTTTATATTGAGATCCTGTTAACTAATGTTAACAAACCTAAAGTGTTACTTTTAAATATTTGGGAAAAAATTACAAGAAACACTAATCAATGATGTATGTCTTTTTTATTCTGTTTTAATGAAAGGGTGAAGATAATGATGAGCAGTATTGTTACCGACTCGGCACCAGTCATGGCAGGTGGGACTGGATGAGAGCGTGAAGGTAAACGAAAAAGACAGAAAAAGTACTTAACTTAAGTTTTCAGCACATACAATAAGGGTAAGCACTGTTTAGCTGTCTCCCTACATGTAAGAAAAAACATTGACATGCTTAAAAAAAATAGTCAGCTTTTTCTTGCTTATGTTTATTTATGTATTTATGTTTTTGTTGGTCACATGTTGTACAGATAGCAGACAATTTTGGAGCCTGCGTCCCTTAAACGTCGCCGCGATATCGAACCAGAGCCTGGAAGGCAAGGCAGCCACGGCCGAGTTTCAATGGCAACGGCACCCTAGGGCTGCCATGGCAGCAGCTGCCACCGATGCCTCACACCATATTGCCACACTGACGCTGGAGGACGAGGAACGACGAGGCGCCACCAAAGTGTTTGGAGGTCCCGCTGCAGGGAGGACAGAAAGAGAGACAGAGAACGAGAAAGAGAGGGAGCGGGAAGGAAGAGGCAGTGGGAACGAGTGTTTGGTGTGCGGTGCCCTCTTCAGCTCACAGGACAAGCTCCGGCTCCACGTGTTCTGTCACACAGGAGAGAAACCTTTCCACTGTTCCCAGCCCCATTGCTCTAAGGCTTTCAGCTCCAAATATAAGCTCTTTAGGTAGGTGCTACTTGCATGTAAAGGCCACAGTATACATCAAGTGTAACGGAAGAATGAATTGTGATGTCATTTTAAATAAATTCTGGCCAAAACAGCATTTGTCTCGGTGGTTCGAAACACCTCGCCAATGCAAACTTTATGGAAAACTTTCCACTGGCTGTTAATCGCAATTAAATAATAATAGATGGGAGTGCTCTGGGGCTCTACCTTCTTTAACAGTGAAATACAGGTGTATTTCTTCGCTTGGTTTGTCATGGTCAGGCAAGACAAGAGTGAAAACATGAAGCTCATCCCTATAATCAGATTATCTTATTGCTGTCATTTTTGTTGTATGTTTGCTAAAGGATTTTAACACAACAATTATAATCTAAACACTGCTCTCAGTAGCATGGCTAGTATCGGAAAGTGCCAATGTAAAAGTAAAAAGAGTGAGTGTATTGTGACCTTAAAACATGCTTCTGGAGCATCCAAATGCTCCTTATATGAAGTTTAGAAACGTAGTTTATAAACTAAGTTCAGGAGGAGCACGTCAGATACTCAGGCTAATTAACACAGGTGGTCCACAATCTAGGTAATCAGCCCTTGGACATAAATACAGCTGTCTTACCTCCATCTAGTCGACGGTTAAGCAGCATTCGATGGCACCATTTACCATTACATCACAGACTCAACATTTCCGTCCAAACAACGAGACCCATGTTGGGGTTTTCGTATCCTCCGGTCAATCTGCCGGCCCCAGGATCGTCTATTTTTATTTTATTTTTCACCAGACACGGCCGCCGAGCACCGGGCTTCGTCACGACCGCTGCTCTCTGCTCAACCAGCCACACGCTCTCATCCGCCAGCTTCCAACGAGCCTGGGCCACGCCCCAGGTTTCACCGCAGCAAAGCTTCACTCGCTTCCCGCTTCGGCTCCTCAGCCTTCACCGCGGCTCTCCCAGCTGCAGCGCAAGTATGCAGCCAGGCCTCTAGCTTCTAGTTTCAGATGCTAACGCGAGGCGGCCTCCGTTAGCACGCAACCACCATTGTTGCCAATAATTCTCAGGGGAAATCTCCAAAGGCAGGTATTTGTTGATAAAATCGTTAAAAGACCTCGCGAAGACATTGGATGTTAACGTCACTATGTAACCATGAAACCATGCCCAGAATATACACGGACGTACTTAAACCGCGTATTTTTTACCAGTATTTAATTGGCATAGCATTCCTTAGACATTTAAGCTGGATGAGATAAATGCGTTTTGCGAATACACCCTTGATCACCGCGAAAGAAAAAGTGCAATCTTTGGAACGCAGTAAAGTTACTAAATAAACGACTCCAGAAACTACAGGTATTAGAAATGTACGGTAGCGACGTAAGCTACTTCATTACTGACCATCAGCGGCCCTGCTAAACGTCACAACCATTTTACCGTGGCCTACAGCCGAGGCGCAAGCTCTCAAGCTGCCTCCGCTTGCAACACAGCCCCACACATCTCAGTCTTTTTCCTTCCGCTATGAATAACTCTCTTTTTCCTTTACAGTGGCCTCCAGCTCCCATAGCAGACACTAGCGTGAGGCTACCTCCATTAGCAGAGCAGGCTACTATAGCTCTTCAGGACCTCCTTCCTGTGGCCTACAGCTACGGCAGTCAAAGCAAGCGTCCGTGCAAGGCGTAACTGCCCGTGTTTACATTAAATTTTGCATCATAACCATTTTGAGACGCAAGAACATGAAGCCCCTTACACGGAATCGTGCACAGCCGCATTCACAAGCAGTCTACACAATCAAGCGCGCATCAGCGTTTAAAATAAGAGCAGCCTTCCGTAGTGAGGTTTACATCTTACATTTATAGATCCACTGCATTCCAAACCACAGGCATAATGACTCCACAGAGCATTCGTAAGAAAAACTCAGACTGGCGAGACCGCACACTTCAAGTGTACATCAAACAAACGCGTGTCTCTCTCAGCGCTCCCGCGCAATGAAGCCAGCGAATCTCCTTGTAACTTGCTCCAACCTTTCCAAACCTTATGAAAGATTATTTTACAGAAGGTTCAAGTGGCGCATGCTCGTGAGGGATGGGAAGCAAGCAGCATATGGGTGTTTCTTAAGCAACTCTGCGTCATCGCTCATCTGGTTAAAATCTAAGCCCAGAATTGATTTTGAAATTCTCAGAATCGTTCGAGAGGTGGTCATTTCTCCATGACAGAAGCGCTGCAACAATCGTATCATTGAATATGGACATCAAAGTTGCCATTTGCCAAATTCTCCATCGAGTTCAGCTTTCCCCTATAGGCGGCGCAAATTAAATGAGGGTTCGAGACCAAGGCCACGCCCCCGAATTTCGCAGATGCAAGGCCCGCAGAGGGTCCGGCTGCAGCTCAGCTGTCCGGCACGCCTTTCCAGTCAGCAATGCCAGTGGCCATAACTCAAACGGGCTTCTGGCCACCTCCACCTCCACCTCCAGTTCCGGCTCAACAGCCCACCCCCTCTGCCCAGAGCCCGCAGCCCAAGTAAACGCTTGGCCGCTGTGGCCGGCTTACGTAGCCCCACAATCCGGCCCAGGGCCCGTAGCCCAAGTTAGCAAGCAGTGGCCTCCCAACCCAATCCCTCAGCCTACCCCTCTCAGCTCAGGGCCAATAACACAGGTAGACACCGGACCGCAAATACAGCGACTCCGGCCGCTTACAACACTCTCCTCCAAGCAAAACCGCAATACTCGCTCTTCACCGCTACACCAATGACCGTCCCAGCAAATGCCATTGCCACAGAGCCCCCGCAAGCGGCTCACAACGTTTGAGCACAGATTTTAGCAGAAATTCAGGAGGTTGGCTCCAGAGGCGGACGAAGTCCCAACCCCAGTACCTCCATATTCAGAACTAATATTTCCATAAACCACCCACTAAACCCTCCTCGACAAGTCGCCGACACCATCCTCCAGGCTGTCTCCCCAGAACACTCCAAACATACGTGACAGCATGGAAATGCTTCAAGTCGCTCCATCTCTCTCATAATATTCCGTTCCTGAATTTTCTCTACTCTCAATAACCTCTTTTATCTCTTTTCTCAACAGCATTAAATGCCTCCAAGTCAGCTCCATCAAAGGTTACATAAGCGGTATCCAATTCTTCCACAAGCTGTTGTACGCGCCCGTCACCCAATATTAGCAATTCGCAAACTGCCATGTTGATAAGAGGAATTCAGCGGACCCGACCTACTCGTCCTGACTCCAGGCTACCCATTACCTTAGACATCCTCACCAAGTGCATCCACACCCTTCGCACAGGTTACCAGACCCCCAGTACTGCCCGTACACTCGACACCATGTTCATTTTATTTTTTTTTTTTGGTTTCTTGAGATGCTCCGAGCTAGCCATCTCCTCCAAATTTGACCCAGCTACTAACCCCACCATCTCGGACCTAACCATCCTCGATAGCGAAACTATCTCCTTTTTGATCAAACAAAGTAAGACAGACCAAGTCAAGAAAGGTCACTTACATTTTCAATCTTCCGTCGCCTCTCCAACCTTACCAAGCCGCTCACAAGTATCTCCGCCTCAGAATTTTCCAAGCTAAGTCCCCTCGAACCCTTATTTTTAGACCATGCCGGAAACCAGCCAGTCGCACCTGGTTCCAAAACATCTAGCGGGTCCTGCTATCAGCAGGCATCTCAGCAAGGAATTTTTCCAGCCACTCTTTTCGCATCGGGCAGCAACGCCAGCGGCCCAAAAGGCCTCACTAAACACCAGATCCAAACCCTAGGGCGATGGTCTTCAGAAGCTTTCCAAAGCTACATCAGAACGGACCAGTCTCACATTAAATCAGCCCACCAAACTCTTGTTTCATAAAAAGGTGCGAGCTTTCCTGGCTTTGACTTCCTTCAAATCACACGCTTGGCGAGGCTCCCCCTGCTGACACTGCGGACCATCACTTACGACAGAGCCTCCCAGCAAAAAACTTGCCTTTTCCATCCTGCGGCCGGAGAGTCTCACCCAGCCAGGCTGCGAGCTGCCATCTCCAGTCAGGTCACGGCGAGTGCCTCCTGGCCACCCAGCTTTACCTTTCCGTCTTTACCTGTCCGACAGTGAGTCTTGATCTCCCGTTGGACGCCGGCGAGAGCCTCCCGGCCAGACAACATTACCTTTTCCACCCCACGGCCGGCGAGACTTACCCATCCAGACCGCGAGTATTTTCCTCCCGTCCGGATGTCGGCGAGCCTCCGGCCAGACATCTTACATTTTATGTCTTTACCTGTCCAACGCAGCTAGTCTTGATCTTCCGTTGGATGCCGGCGAGGTGCTCGGCCAGACTATCTTGCTACTATGTCTTTACCTGTCCAACGCAGTGAGTCTTGATCTCGCCTGCTCCGGCCAGAGAAATCTTGCTTTCTTCTGTCTTTACCTGTCCAACACGGGAGTCTTGATCTCCCGTTGGATGCCGGGCGAGGTGTTCCCGCCAGACAATCTTACTTTCTTCTGTCTTTACCTGTCCAACACAGCAAGTCCTGGTATCTCGTTGGACGCCGGCGAGGTGCTCCCGGCCAGACAATCTTACTTTTCCTGTCTTTACCTGTCCAACACAGCAAGTCTTAATCTCCGTTGGACGCCGGCAGGTGCTCCCGGCCAGGCAATCTCATTTTCCTGTCTTTACCTGTCCAACACGGGAGTCTCAATCTCCCGCGCAGGTGCTCGGCCAGACAAACGCTCTTCCGCCTGCTCGCACCAAAAATATCGAACCCGTCGAACGCGACATACCCGGCCGCTTTTGGCAAGCTTAGCTTCAGTCCACCACCGGCGGTTCCACCACCCAGCTCACAAGTATCAATCTCACCTCAGATGCCGCAAGAGCCTCCCGGCTGGACAACCTCACCTTTTCCTCCTTCGTCAGCGAAGCTAACCCATCAAACAGGCGGGCACGCCCACCAGTTGGATGTCGGCTAAGCATCCCGACCAAACTTTACCTTTCCGTCTTCACCTGTCCGACGCAGTGAGTCTTGATCTCCCATCGGACGCCGGCGAGGTGCTCCGGCCAGACAACTTACCTTTTCTAGTCCCACGCTGGCGACACTTACCCGTCCAACACAGCGGGTATTGTGCCCTGGGCGCCGCGTGAGCCTCGCAGCGAGACGCCTCTTACCGCTTCCCTTGGCAGACGAGATTAACCCGTTAAACTCAGTGAGTATTGGCCTCCCGTGAGAGTTCGGCGTCAGTCTCAGTCACCCATCTATTTTTCCGTCCGACGGGCGGCGAGGCCTAACCGTCGCTGCGGTCCTCGATCCGCCGCGAACACCATTCAACTGTCTCTGCTATCCTCAAACCTTTTCCCCGCCTGGCGAGGCTTACCCGTCCGATGTCCTAAGTCTTACAATCTCCCATCGGACCTTCCCCAGTTCCGGGTTTCTCTTCTCCCTACTCTCCCGGTGGGCTCCTATGCTTGCCGTCCGCATGCGACGCTCATCCATTTGATGCCGTGAGTCTCGATCTCCCGTCCGGATGTTGTGAGAGCCTCCTTATCGGGCGTCCCAAACTCTTTTATCTGCCTAGCCGATAGGGACCCATCCGTCCGTCGGAGGGGTATTGTGCCCTATCGGAGGCTTCATGGGTCCTCTCGGCCAGATCGCCCTCTGTCCTCTGATTAGCAGGGGCTGATGGCCAGTAGGGCCGGTCGCCGACTCCGTGAACTATCCCACTGCAGGCAACTCGGGTCCTCTTGGCCAGGGCTCCAACCACGCTGCTCCTCCATCGGCGGGCAGGGCTCACCCATCCCAATGCGGTGAGCCATCGCTGGGCCTCGGTTGAGCCCGCCCGACCGTCGCCCCAAAACCACGAAGTTTACTCCGCGGTCGGTGGGGCCCACTCATGCATGCCAAACCGCTCCTCAGAGCACGAGACCCCCGGCCTGCCACACAAGTTACTCCTCGGAACTAGCTCCCGCCAGATTTCAAACGCGTATTTGGGGGGTAAATCTTAGTCTGGCGGCTGTCCTACATTCTATTGCTTTTTGGGGGGTTCACTGGGTTCGGGCCATTCCCGGCTAGGAGCCCTCCCCCAGGACAGCACGCCTACAACGTATTACCATACACGCCAAATACGCATTACGTTATCGTGTTAGTAGATGTAAGTGTGAAATCGTGAAATGAAGTTTAGAAACTTAGTTTATAAACTAAGTTCGGGAGGAGCACGTCAGATACTCAGGCTAATTAGCACAGGTGGTACACAATCTAGGTAATCAGCCCTTGGACATAAATACAGCTGTCTTACCTCCATCTAGTCGACGATTAAGTAGCATCCCTCAACCACCCATTCTCCACCAATATCACTAGATTTCTAATCACATGGGGGGGTTCACTGGGTTCGGGCCATTCCTGGCTAGGAGCCCTCCCCCAGGACAGCACGCCTACAACGTATTACCATACACGCCAAATACGCATTACGTTATCGTGCTAGTAGATGTAAGTGTGAAATCGTGAAGTATTCACTGTAAGCTTAATTAAGCACATTAGGAGCTTAATGTGCTTCTCAATTCCAGTCCTTGCATGCCACCGCTCTGCACATTTTGTATGTATCTCTTATCAAGTAAGACGTTCGTTCTGTTTGACCAAAAGTGCCCTGCGAAGAGGACATCGCAAGCTATTCCGCCATGATTCTGGTTCAAAGGGAGCGAGACATACATTTAAATTGTATTTATTTACAGAAGTATATTATGCCACACTTCTCTAGTAAGTTTCGTCTGTGTGTGAAAACGCTGCAGGCCGTGGCCTAACACAAACCCGTGAATGAATGTTCCGAAGTGAAGTAAACTTAAACAGATTTCCCCTGCTCAAGTAGTAGGATGCAATGAACACTGTGTAGGGACCCTGTCAATCTGAACAAAGTTCATGCATGGAGCTTTCTTCTAACGTGCTGGTTATTTGAATCAGGTGTGTTAAATAACAGAGACATGCAAAATATGCAGTGCAGTGGTATGCGAGGAATGGAATTGAGAACCACTAGTATACAGGGGTATAGTCCAATCCTGTTCCTGGAGGGCCACTGTCCTGCAAAGTTTAGCTCAAACCTTAAACTCTGCAGGACATCTGTCCTCTAGGTGCAGGATTGGACACCACTGATATAGTAGTTTATACTTTAGAGCAGGGTTGTCCAACCCAGTGACTGGAAGGCAAGTGTCCTGCATAGTTTAGCTCCAACCTTAATTAAACACACTTGAACCAGATAATTAAGGTCTTAAAAAATTCAGGAAACTTCCAGACAGGAGTGTTGTAGCAGGTTGGATCTAAATTATGCAGAAAGGTGGTCACCCAGGGTAGGCTCCTGTTTAGAGCGTCCCTCTGCAGTCTGGCCTGGACTTGAATTCATTTAACAGAAATGTCCAATGTGCCGTTATCTGTTAGTCTTTAGCTAATAGCTGTCTTTGTCTCCTTTGTAGGCATATGGCCACACACTCCCCACAGAAAACTCATCAGTGCTCATTCTGTGAAAAGATGTTTCACCGCAAAGATCACCTGAAAAACCATCTGCAGACTCACGACCCCAATAAAGAGGCCTTTAAGTGCGAGGAGTGTGGCAAACACTATAACACAAAACTGGGTTACAAGCGCCACATGGCCATGCACTCAGCCACCGCCGGTGATCTTACCTGTAAGGTGTGCTTGCAAAACTACGAGACCACGCCTGCACTCTTGGAGCACCTCAAGAGCCACTCAGGCAAGTCTTCAGGTGGTGTTAAGGAGAAGAAACACCCCTGTGACCACTGCGATCGTCGCTTTTACACACGAAAGGATGTTCGTAGACACATGGTGGTTCACACGGGACGCAAAGACTTCCTGTGCCAATACTGTGCCCAACGTTTTGGGCGGAAGGACCATCTGACGCGGCATGTCAAGAAGAGCCACTCGCAGGAGTTGCTGAAGATCAAGACAGAGTCTCCGGATATGTTGGGTTTACTTGGGTCTGGTTCTCCACCTTGTGCTGTGAAAGAAGAAATAAGTCCTATGATGTGTAGCATGGGACCTACCAAGGACTCGATGATGGCAAAGCCTTTCCATGGTGCCACCCCCTTTCCCATGGGCATGTACAACCCTCATCATCTCCAGGCCATGTCCAATCCTGGTGTGGGCCACCATCACTCACTGGTTCCAGGGTCTTTATCCACTGCCATGGGGATGGGTTGCCATATGGAGTCCCCATCATCACTGCACCACCATCACCCACATCATCACCACCATCATCACCACCATCACCACTCCCCACCTCCACACCAGCAGCAGCCTCCCCTGCAAAACCAGCAACAGCAGCACCCTCAGCCACCGCCCAAGTACCAGCTCGGATCTACCTCATACCTGCTGGAAAAGCCCCTGAAGGTGGAGATGGAGAGTTTCTTGATGGATCTACAGAGTGGACTCCAAGTTCCTCCGCCGCCCTCAGCTGACCCCCACTCAGCAGCTTTGCACAATAAGGGGGGTATGGAACCTCCGGCGGGACTGTCGGATGACCTTTGCGGGGACCCCCTCATGTCCAAGAGCCCCACTGTCATTGCGGAGTCTTTTTGTGCTGCTAACATGGACTTTTCTCATCTGCTGGGCTTTGTTCCACTCAGTCTGCAACCCTACGGTGCCCCGATGAGTTCAGGAGGACTTGTCATGGGTTACTCCACATCCTCCACCATTTCTTCCTCTTCTTCCTCATCATCATCAGCATCTTCGCATGCTGCTGAATCACATGCTGCCACAGCTACCGCTACAGTGCCTCTTACCTCTTTGTTACCTCAACCTCAGGAGCAATCAGGCTCCGGTGGGGGTCTTGGTCTTGGGTCTCTGCACCCACTCCCACCAGTGTTCAGCTCTAGCCTCAGTACGACCACTCTGCCTCGCTTTCACCAGGCCTTTCAATGAGGTCCCCACCCCAACCTGGCCTGCCACAGGGGCTCAGGGCAGAGGAGTATTAGTGCTCCCCCTAGGGGTGGGGAGGTAGAACACTTGAAAACATAGAAGCCTTAACAAAAGCGCACAACAGCTTTTTAACGAGCCTGGAAGTAAACAAGCATATTAAATATCATGGAGCTTTTATTTAGGCTGTTTGAATATTAGCTATGATTTTTTTTAATACCCTTTTGAACCTCTCCCACCATCCCCTCTCCTACAATTTTGTAGTTAGACAGCAGCATCAGTAGGCCGTAAGGCATGGTACTGCATACTTTATAAAGTAATAATATTAGTAGAAAAAGGAAAAGATTAATTTAGAAAATATTATCTGTCTTTGAGACTCTGAAAGTCTAGTTTGAAGTGATACATGCATTTAGTTTTCTTTTCCAAATGTGAGGCCTGACTTTGCTATATCGTCTCTATTCTATTAAGCTTAAAAGTCAGTTAATAGTTGGTTGCCCTTAAACTAAAACCGTCTTCATGGCCAGGAGTGGAATAATTAGTGAAGGAATAAAGGAGTGAAATTGGTTATTCCAAATTTAGTTTTTTTTATATATATATATCTGACTCAATCAAGTCTTTATTATTACAGATTCAAAAATGAATTTCAAAAGCAGTTTAAAAACAAATACTGTTTACCTACTTGGATTAAAATATCATCTAAAATATGTTCTTCCAGCATTTTTGTGTATACAAATGTACACTTGTTGGAATAGTCAGTAACTAGTTTTTATGTGAGAGAAGCAGAGGGACTGAAAATAGAAAGGCAAATAGGGTAAAAAATTTGGTACAATGTGATCACCGACAGAACCAAAGCAAAATACATTTTACGTTATCTTACAGGTTTACAATTTTTCTCAAAAGAAGCACTTTGTTTACAGCAGAAGGCACTTGACCTCCTTGGGTTGCCAAGGTGACCCACTGAAATCCCCTCCCTTTCCCCACTCTACCTTCACGCTCCCTGAAAAGAGACTGCCATTAGACACACACACACACACACACATTTTTAAACAGCCCAAGTACCTTTGATTATTCCACAGCAATCCGAGTCTCAAAATTGGTTTTCCTCCTTCCAGCACTAATTTTAAGTCTCCATGGCAACAATATCCCACCAGATCATGATATAAATATATGTATTTTAATAATAAAAAAGTATTTTAGGTTCATATTTTAGAGAGCTACATGATGATAACCCTGGTATATGTGAATGGAAAAAAAACAAAACAAAAACAAGAATATTTTTTTGCTGTGTACGAAGTACCACATCAAAAATAGATATTATAATTGCTTCTTTTCAGTACATTTTGTAATTTAGATAATTGTATTAAAAAAAATAATTCTAGTAGGTTTACAGAATTATGTATCTTGCATCTTACTGAACAAAATGGATGAAGTATTGGCTTTTCCTGTTCCTTGTTTTTCCATGTGAGTCAAAGGAGATGAATAAAATGGGATTTTACCTGCATATACTAGACTAATAGTGGCATAATCCAGTAGAGTGGACTAGTCTTTAATCTTTAGAGCATGAACTAGATGCCCATAATGTGATCCAGGTTTCAGTTTGCGTTATTTGTTCTCAGTATTCGATCAGACCTGACTCATGCTGTCTATTTGTGTGTTTGGTTGTACAGTTTTTAGCCTCCACGATCATATACGCCGTCGCACTGAAATGTCTGAAACCGCAATTCCAGTTGCTGTAAGTTCAGCTCAATGTTACGAAAACAGGAATTTTGAGGGTTTTGTCATACAAGCTCTTACAAGTTGCCATTTCTCAGCAAGTGGACTGCACAAGTTCTTACCAAATAATAATTCATTAACAATGGCCATGTGAGGAAGAGTTGTGCGCAAAGAAACAGATGATGATCCATGTACCAGCAGTGAAAGCAGTGTCTTATACAAACAGATGCATTTTTCTCTCTCTCTTCACCTCATCCCTTTGGCTAAACCTATTCTGTGTCCACATCTGTTTTTATAGTGAATGTGAATATCTCACAAGCAGGAAAGACCATAGAAAGGTAAAAGGCCAGGCCACACCACAAAACTAAGACAAAACAATATTATGCTGCTCTTATGCTGTGGTTGACAGCAACCATAGACCACTCTGGAAACATTTTAAACTGCAAATGATCTTTTAGCAGAAAACATGCACAGTACACGTGAACTGTTTGTCCGTTTTCTCTGTTCTTCAGCTGCTTTGATTCGAATGAACATTTTATGATAAGGGTCTGAAAAGAGACACAAAGAAGTCACCAGCCTGGTCTTTGACATTCAAAGCATGGGACATTTGATTGGGATATTGCCTAGTCGTTTTGTCATTATATTATTTTCTGTTTGTTGAAACAGGACCTCAAAACAACACAACGCATCACCTCATTTATTCGTTTTTTTTCATACCAAAAACCTGGGGAGAAGAAACTTACTTTTGCACAATTGCTAACTAAAGAATGATTGGGTGATGAGTGCTTTTGTTAGAAATAATTGTTTCAGAAGAAAGCCAAAAACTGAGTTTTCTCTACATCAGTCTTTTTGGCATTTTCACAATATATAATTAAAGAATAATAATGAAATTAATTTGACAATAAAAAAATGGAATTGAACATATTCTCGTAGTTTGGCTTAAAGCTATCAAAACGTATAATTTATAACTTATTTCTAAGAAATAGGAAGATATATAAAGAAGGCTTTTGGCATTTTTTGAGTTTGTCCTCCCCAGGTTTTCTGTGAGCTGATCTGAATTCTAGCACTTTTAAACCTTTAAAAAGAGTATTTTTCAGCCTTGTATGTGTTTAATTTTGTATTTGATCTTGTATGTGCCATTAGTTTGATGTGTAGAGTTTATTCATCTTTATGTAATTGTTGTTTTTCTCCTTTCCCAAAAGAGTAAGTGTTTTAGATATATTTTCACTAATATTAACAGCATTGGCCCTTTTCCCATGCTGTCTTGTCATACATTTGAGGAAGCCATTTCATCTTAAAATAGATGTTAGAGCAACATGCTCAGAATCATTCTCGGTGTCTGAATCCTGAAAAGGCGTTTCCAGCTCCATCTATAACTGAGGTGTTTTCAATCAGCATTTCTAAGAGCAAGCTGGCAGGTTCAACTGGTGTCGAATTATTCCCAGCTCTCTGCCCCCCAGAAAAGCACTTTTGGTTCAAATGAAGTTTTATATAATAACTGCCTGCATAGTTGGAGCACAGCATCTGATTTATTTTTCAAGAGGTGTTTTTTTCTTCTTTTAACTAGCAATATTCTGCAACACAGACATATTAACCAAGTTAAATTGACCGTTTCCTCTCTTTGCAATGCACTTGTCCTTTACTCCCCAAATACTAACAAAAAAATTATAAGGGAAATTATGAGGTAACCAAGCTAGGGTAAAACAAAACAATCTGACTTTTAAGAAAAGGAAAAACGATTCAATAAAATGCTCTTTTGGCTTATAGTGAGAAAATGGGTACGTCTGCAGAGGACAAAATCCACTTGTAGTTTGATATATTTTAGCTTAAAGTAAGTCTTGCATTCCAAGCTTTTTATGTAACTTGTTTAGCAATATAGTCGTTCTATTTTTAGTACTTATTACCACGACTTCTAAAAAAAAAGTGAAAAAAACAAATGGAATATTCATCCTTACACTATTTTATATAACATGGAGAAGATGATTGACAGGACGAATTGTACAAAAGAAATGCATAACGGAGACAAACAGTGTGCTTTTTTTGTTACACAGCTCACCTGCGGTCAGTTGCTGCATTGTAAAGTTGACAGATTTGTATATTGGTTGATCCAAAGAGATGACATTACAACAAACCTATTTACTTATTGTACATTACATTGTACTATTTGACTTATGTGTTATGTTAAAATGATTAAAAGACGAACCCACGGTTCCATATTTCTGGCGTCATTTTTCTAAGCGTCTGATTTCCTGTCTGCAGCGGTGGGAGAGGGTGCGAGAAGAAACGGGCTGGTAATGGCTGAAAACTGCCATTCACATACCATACAGCCAGAACAGGAAACCACACCACAGCGCACAAATGAAAAGACAAGAACGGCACAACTCCAAGCAATAAAGAAACTGAGCTATAGCCAGGCTTAATTATAAAGTGAACCTCAAACCTATACTTTCACATCTCAAAGAGTTGTTTTAGGCCCAAAATGCCCACCAACAATACATAACGCACCATTTCTCATGTGTAAATTACTTAAATCTGGAGGAATTTGAGGTTTTACAGTCTTTTCTTATATTCTAAGAACAGCCAAGGCTCTGAGTTCTTACTCTTCTGAGAAAACGTTCCCAAAGCGTCCGAATTGGAGAAAACGCTTGACGCGTAACATGCCGAGCGAGCGATGTTCTCAACAAAACCTGGACGTGTTTTAAATGTCAACATATTGGCACTTTTATTATTTTATACATTAGAAATGTACATTCTTAAAAGAGGAAGGGAAATAAAGATTCATAAAGAAAAAAATGAACATGCTTTTGCCTAAAACAAAGATATAATGAGACAAACATCTACACAAATAAAACACTAAACTGCAACAATAAGAAGTACTGTATTTACGCCATAAACATACACAAACCCAATGCTACAGGCAGAATAAAATACATCTGTAGAAAATATATGCTGTAGATCTTGCATTTATTCATAAAGTCACCTGTGAGGATGACAGAAATTACAGACCGGTCCAAAAGTAGATGTAGATAGTGTTTTAAACTACTGAATTCTGCATCTGCTTCACTTTAGGGCACAAGAGTCAGAATTAGGATCCAAATATTGTAACTTGTGTTTTGAGAGCAAAAAATGATAACCATTTTTATGTTCAAATCTAAAAAGTACCATGATGTAAGCAAATATGCCACTACCTGCTGGACAACACAAATTTGTGTTGATTGACACCCTTGAATTTTGGGGTAAATCCCAAGATTTACACCAAGATACATCCGATTTTGATTACAGCAATAATCAGGTGAAGTCAATAGATGGCAGAAAGAGTTTTTACAGAAACATTGTTTTTCTAATGGTGAATATTAAATGTGTGTGACATTGAAAAACAGGCCTTTCTCTTAATGGTAAAGAACAAACAAACAAAGCGATACTGCATCATTATAATCTGTTAGGTCCATTGACAAGCAAGCACAAGGAAACAGAAGGAAATCTACTTCTTTTTTAATGTTCTTGCCTCATCATGTCTTTACATCCCATAATTTCAGTCCATGCCAACATATAATGACCACAGAGTGACCAAACATTCACATATACACCCCTCAACAAGACAAGCATTCAACAACTCAGTTCTGAATCAAAGACATAGGAACAAGTTGAAATCAATTGGCATATTAAAAGGACACAAAGTTAATTTGTAAAATTATATATGAAACTAACCCTCAATGTCTTAAAAATCCAAGAGACCCAGCCCAAAAATCAAATTTACCCAAAATAAAAAATAAAGAAAAAAGTCAATCGACACACTTTGGCCCATTTTCTGTGTGTGCAAAGACATATACAGACATTAAAAATGGAACTGTTCATGTTGTTTCTTTACATCTTTGCTGAGTCGGAGATAGCAGGACAGAAAGGTTTTGATAACGGTGTACAAAACACATCTGTTCATTCCTCCAGTCCATAGGGGGGGCGCTGTTGCGCCTCACGCTAGCAATTCACATGTCAGTGCTTGCTTCACAAAACAGAAGAAAAAAAAGGTAACAAAAACTCAAATAATTATTTCAGTCGATTTTGACCGCAGCATAAATTTTCCGTATGAACACGTAAGCGGCATAGAAGCCAATGGTTCCCGTTAGCAGCCAGAAAGACAAAACCATCAGGGTTGTGTAGCCAAAATACAACAGAGAGGGAATGAACTCCACAATGTCCAGCTGGGAGGGAAAAAGAAAAATGTAAATGTTGAGTACCTCAAAACAGAGATAAATGTGTTATTGGATACAAAAATATATTACGCTGGTCACGTAGACGTCAATCTTGGACTTAATTTAGCTAGACAATGTATTTTAACTAGGGCCTATTTCAGTTGATGCTATGTCCATCTTTGCTTTTTTTTAGTTTTGCATTTTGTAAAAGCACTTTAACAAAACAAAAGAATTATGCAGAGTTGCAGACAGGCAAATTCTCAACAAAATGATAAAGCTCATGTGTCATTTTTGTGCAAATAGCAGCAAACAGCAGACAATCTGCCCATCCTAAAATCAGTAGTTGAGTAAATAATCATTTTCAGAAATACAAACTTTACTTGTTAATTTGATTACATTACAAAAGATTTATATTTTTAAAAAAATTGTTCTTTTAAACTTCCTATATTTCAAAGTATCTGAAAAAAGTAGATTTCCCAAACAGAAATGTTCAGCAGCACAACTGTTTTTAACATGGGTAAATATTTTTTCTTGAGCACTAAATCGGGATATTAGATTTCAGCATTGCCATCCCAAAAAAAATTACATTAAAAAAAAAACATTAAAACTGAAAACGGTTATTTTAAATGTTTCACATTATTACTGCTTTTACTGCATCTTAAATAAATGCAGTCTTGGTGAGCATAAGAGCCTTCAAAAAATAATAAAAAAACATGTACATACATGTTTTTTATATATATATGTATATACACACACGTATGTATATGCATTTTTTGAAGGCTTGTGCTCACCAAGGCTGCATTTGTGTCATCAAAATACAGTAAAAACAGTAATAATGGGAAATAAGTTTACAATATAACTGTTTTCCAGTTTAATGTTATATATAAAACAAGGCTTTGTTCAAATATCTCAATACTGACAGAGACACCAACTGCCATAAAATCCTCTAGCGTGTTTGTGGGTATATGAAAGAGCAAACTCTAAACACTGTGTACACAGTGGGATTCAATTTGTTTTACAGATAACACCAGTTTAAGTCTAAAATAATGTTGTACACCCCCTCTACCATTAAAAATATAAGGTGCTGAACAGAAAGAAACCCCAGTAAATAAAGAGGTCTACTGTAACAAGCTGAAGTTACCTTGTTGACAAAATAGAAAACAGCGTAGACTAGGACATAAAAGGCAGATCCTCCGGACACGAGAAACGTCCTCCACCACCACCGATAGTCCTGTAGGGGGAGGAGCCACAATGATTGACAGGTGTTTCTTCAGTATCTACTGATGCTGTGAGCTCTAGTGACCCATGTTCAAGTTCTACCAGACTGAGTGCACACCGTCGCCATTTTAGAGATAGTTTAACATGCTCACTGTTCATTCAAATGAAGTGACCTTTACTTTTGTTATCTTAACTTCTAATATTTGCCTGTTTATCTTCTGTCAGAGCGAGTGTATTTGTGTGGACAGTGTGACAAAGAATATAGAGGTCAACAGGTAAAACAGGAACACTAAATATATGAAACAAAGCAGCATTTTAGCACACAAGAGTCTAAATAGTATCCAGCAACGTTTTTACGAGTGAATTTATGTTAATTACATCTGAACTGCATTATGCCCATGGTGTTGTGTTTAATGTATAGCTGTACAAGTAACAACTGGCAAATATTTACTGCTGCAAATCCTAAATGTCTCTTCCCTTCAGCTCTGTGACTGTATACCCACCTCTGCACAAAGCTGGAAGTACACCATCACAATGCTGATTTGAGAGCAGGAAACCACAAGAATGATGAAGACAAGGAAGAGGAAGCCAAACAGGTAATAAAACTGGTTTTCCCAGATAGCCTATGAGAGAGCATAACACACCTCAGTGAGCTTCAATATATAAGTACATTTACAAGATGTACGCACTATATACTTCAACACTGATTCGACTTACACTAAAGATGAAGAAGAGCTCAATAAACATGGCACCAAATGGCAGGATTCCCGCCATCAGGATACTAAAGGGAGAGATCAATACAATCACATTAAGCATGCACTGATGAAGTTAAACTGCTAAATCAACTATTCACAGGC
The DNA here is from genome assembly GCA_027564155.1 of Gymnocypris eckloni scoliostomus. Taxonomy (NCBI): domain Eukaryota; kingdom Metazoa; phylum Chordata; class Actinopteri; order Cypriniformes; family Cyprinidae; genus Gymnocypris; species Gymnocypris eckloni. The sequence goes on along the minus strand of CM050412.1, from coordinate 58,583,659 downwards.
TACACAAAGAGCGCCACATACCCGACAAACTTGTTCATGTACCAGCGTTGCTCAGGGACCTGCCGGGGAATCTGATTGGTACGAACTGGATTGTCATACGGCAGTTTCCGGAAACCGAAATAGTAGCCCAGATACACGAGAGGCATAGAAATACCAAACCACATACACAGCAGAGCCAGCATTGTAGTGAAAGGAACCTGAAATATGTGCAAATGAGAGATGGCTGTTCCTGTGGCTCAGTGGTTAGAGCATTGCGTTAGCAGCAAAGGTTGTGGGAGCACATGTATTGACAAAAAAAATGTATAACCTGAGTGCACCGTAAGTCGCTTTGGATAAAAGCGTCTACTAAATGCATAAATGTAAATGTAGATGAGCGTCAGTGTGCATAAGCATTCAAGCTGAATAAGAGGAAGCTGCTTAACGAAGCATACAACTTGACTAGTTTCTGTCATAAACAAATGCCTGTTCTTCTAGTGAATAATAGACTCATGAATTATCATTTGAAACAAGTGTTTACATAAGTATAATGAATCCTTTACTGATTAAAACAGGGAATACATAATTTAAAAGTGATTACTGAAATACCACTGTTCAAAAGTTTAGGGTCAAAATATAATTTTAGGTAAATTAATACTTTTATTTAGCAAGAATGCATTAAACTGATGACAAGTGATAAAAAATAAGAACATTGGCATTGTTAAAAAATATTTTACAATAAATGCTGTACTTTTTTTCTTTAACAAATCCTGAAAAACTTAGTTTTCACAAAAATGTTCACCAGCGCAACTGTTTTCAACTTTGATAATACTTAAAAATAAATGTGTCGTCAGCAAATTAAAATGATAATTTGACACTGAAGTCTGATGCTGAAAATTCAGCTTTGCCATTACATCTTAAACGTATATTCAAATAGAAAATAATTATTTTAAATCGTAGTAATATCACAATATTACTTTTTTCTCTATTTTTGTATTCCCAATCTTTTGAACAGCATATTAAAAAATTACCAATCTATTTTGTTTTCTTATTAAATTTAGCTTATTAATAAAGTGTAACAACCTTAAACCATTATTAATAAAAAAAATGCAAATAGCCTAATACAGCATTTCTGCATAAACAGCTAACCGCATCAGTCGGAAGAGATACTTACAGCACCAGAAGAGTGTTCTCCCCAGATGAAACAGTTCAAAACAAAACAGATGCCAAAGACGGCGGCTGGGTACAGAGTTGCTGTCTAGAATGGCACAAATCCATATACATATCAATATATTTCCTTATCCTTTCAGCCAGGTAATCTCATTTTTTTCATGCAACAAATGCATCAAGACTTTGTACTCACACAGAAAGCGCCTTTCTTCCATCTGTGGCCTTTAAGAGTGCGGTAAAGTCTACCTGCAAAGTATCCTCCGAACAAACTGCAGGACAAGACAAATGGACAGAGGTTGAATATGGCCACGTTTGAAAATGTAAAACCTGAAAGTGCATGCATGGTGTTTTTATTGTGTATTTACCCCATGAACATGAAGAGGAAGCAGGATGTTGTCATCAGAGCTCCTCGACTGGATGGAGACAACATCCCCAGCATAGCCACAACTATGAAACAGTTTGATCATATTTTTAAATCATATATTAAATGAATGAGCAAGCAAGGGATGTGTAGCACTGTATGAATTACAATCATTCCAATTATGTGGAAATCCTTTCTGCAGGTCTGATCGCACAGATTCCATACAGGTCTGGTCATTAGCTTCCATAAAATAATCAGCATAATACTCACAGATAACGATGAGAATCATGCAGAAGAGCTGGGTGCCAGATCCCAACAGGGAGCTAAGAATCATGGGATACTGAGGTGGGCGGAACACATCACCATGGACATTCTTCCAACCAGATTCCTCCATTGTATCTTCCTATTAGTGACAAAGAGAGAAAAGCATTGAACATCATGTAAGAGATATGGAAAAGGCAAGCAACCAATCAGAATGCAGCATCTTACCATGTCATCTTCTCTATTGTAGTTGGCAATGTCCTTCCTCAGCGTCCTTATGATGATCATACTCAGGATGCCTGTAGACATAATTTGCTTAGAAGCCATGACACCAATGCAACTGAAAACAACTAAAAGGCAAGTGAGGATGAAGATGAAAATCAGCCTCACCTGACAGAAAGAATACCACGACTACAGAGTTGACGATTGAGAACCAGTGGATCTGCACGTCGCTCATGGTGAGGTACGTGTCCCAGCGAGACGCCCATTTCACTTCACTCTCCTGCAATGAAGAACAGAGCCGTATTTATGAGACAAACAAGAACATGTAAAGCACAGACAGTATTCGTGACAGAGGCGACGACGTGTCTCACCTCCCAGTGCACAGAGTAGGTGAGGAGAAAGCTGCTCTCTTTAGTCGGGTCGATCTCCTGAGGGACGTGGGCAACCATTTCAGGTATTGTGCATGTGTTTCGCTCATCTGCTTTTATATCTAGAACACGCGAGTCAAGGAAGAACAAACAAAATGCTTGTAAATAAAACAAACTGAAAATAGTATGCAGTACGATATTTGACATACTATATAATATAAACTAATTAAATATATATGAAATATAAATAAAATAGATTTAAAATATATAAGAAAAACAATAGAGTTCAAATGTCTGGAATGATCCTTAAGCTCACCGGTGCTGCATTTTAAAAAAAAGAGGCGGCAAAAAAACAGTAATATTGCTAATTATTTTTTTATTCTTGTGATGGCAACACAGTTTTTTTTTCTTTAGAGTCACATGATCCTTCAGAAATTGTTCTAATATTCTGATTTGCTGTTCAAGAAACATTTCTAGTTGATGTTGAAAATAGTTGTGCCACTTAATATTCTCGTGGAAACCATGATCACTGTATTTTCAGGATCCTTTGATGAATATAAGAACATTTAGTAGAAATCGAAATCTTTTGTTACATTATAAATGTCTCTACTACCGCTTTGTATTAATTTAGTGTCCTAAAGTATTAAATTCTATTTTAAGTATTAAATGCTTAAAGAAAATAACTTCCTGACCCCAAACTTTTGAATGGTAATGTATGAATTAAAATAAACAAATATTAATGTATTGTATATATGTATTATACTATATATGCATGTTTTAGGGATGCAATGATACCACTTTTTCTAGAACAATGCTTTATTGCACTTCATCTTTAATTTAATAGCACATTAGGGCTCAAAAGTGTTTTCCTGTAATAATGTAAGGAACCACTAGTTATCCTATAGCCTACATTATTCATGTAACAGTGATGAACATATTTAAACGTAAGTCTCTCTCTGTTTACATGCTGTGTGGCATCGCCGTATTGTACCTGGGCATTTTAATGAGTAAGAATATAGGAGGCCAGTATCGGTGCATCTCTAATATGTATTATAACAGAAACAGACAGGAAAACAGAAAATGCCAATTGAAAATGAATGTTTGTCAGTGTGTAAAAATTCATTTAAAATCGACATTTTTGTTGTCAGTCCCAACTATCAAATTTTTTCATGCGAATTTACTTTTACATTTCTTTGCATTACTAGTGACTTACCTTCCAATTTTACACTCTTTGGCATCACCTCGAAACGTACAACTCTGTAATTGTGTTCGACATCCTCCTCCACCTTTTCTTTGTGGTAGTACAGGATGAATGACAGATGGTTGTGCAAATAGAACTACAAGGGCAGAACAAAACAGCATGCGTCATCCAATCATGCTAAGGTAGAGGTGAGAGCAAACAATGACATCACCAAAAATCATTAGATATTTTACAGAAACTAAAACAGCCATTTGTTTCCATAATAAGTTAATTGGTAAAATTGTCAGTAATGAAATCAAGGTCCATGAATAAATAATGGATGACAACCGGCTAAGTGAGAGGTAACAAAATGAATTGCTCACCGTACATCTCTAGGTTGGTTGCTAATGGAAAAAGATGCTCTTCAGGATTACCTTGTTGTTTTCAGTGAAGCCGAGCCTGTAGCCATGCTCAAACTGTATATCCCTCAGTGTGTCCTTCCTATGTTCCTCTTCCGCTCCCTCCTCTTTGTTTGGGAAAAGCTCTAGCCGTGTGGCCACGGGCAAGTTATCTGCAATACTGTTCATATGCATTATATTAATCCAAGTCTCGAACTATACAGATATTGCTGGTTTGCTTCTAGTTATATAAACTATTCTGCATTAAAATAATATATACCATTCAATAGTTTGGGGTCAGAACGTTTTTCAAGTGCTTTTTAAAACAGGTATATTATGTTCATCAAGGCTACATTTATTTGATCAAATATACAGTATAAACTAATATTGTAAAATATTACGATTTCAAATAACTGTTTTCTATGTTAATATTATAGCCTAATTGTTTCATGTGATGAAGAAGCCATTACTCCAGTCTTCAGTGTCACAAGATCCTTCAGAAATCATTCAAATATGCTGATTTATTAGCGGTGTTGAAATTAATAATTAATACATTTTTTGGGAAGCTGTGATACTTTTTCTTTGATGAATACAAATTTTAAAAGCTTAAAAAGTACAGCATTTATACAAAATATAAATATTTTCTAACAATATAAGTCTTTACTATAACTTTTTTGATTTAACATCCTTGCCGATTAAAAGTATTAATTTCTTAATATGTAATTCTAAGAAAAAAATTACTGACCCCAATCTTTTGAAGTAATGTATATTTTAACTATTATTTTTTATATAAATACTGTTATTGAAAAAATTTTATTTATCAAATAATTATTTATTAAGAATGAATGTGCTTTCAGATGGAACGGCATTTACTACAAAGAGCCGTAGTCCGCTGAAAAGCTACACAATATCACGTTCAAAATTGCAGATGAATTGCATTCGATTATGTACACGATATTGTGAACTACGGCTCTGTGTATTAAATGCCGCTCCATCTTAAGGCACATGAAGAAGATTTACTACTAATCACAGAACCGGCTTTACTGACTGGATGCGCATGATCATCGTATTCTATTATTTGCACAGCCCTACAAAGAATCTTGAAAAAAAGGATCACAGGCCAAAATAATTTGTAAAATTGCATATTAGAATGATTTCTGAAGGATCATGTGACACAGGAGACTGGAGTAATGATGCTGAAAATTCAGTGTGCTCCGCAATAGTAAATTATATTTTAAAGTATATTAATATAGAAAAATATTTTAAATTGCAAAACAAAAAATTCTCACAAAATTAAAGCTTTTTCTGTATTTTTGATCAAATAAATGCAGACCCGAAGAGCAAAAAAAAAAAAAAAAAAGCACTGTGTATTTGTAACTGACATTGTTAATTTAAATCAGACTTGTCTAAATTAATTTATTTTCATGACTGAATCCAAAGAGTGTTGTCAGTGGAGAAGGGACTCACAGGTGGACATAGTACTCTTCTTGGATACGCTCAGCTAGCAGCTTGCTCTCATCCACACTGAGTTTGATGGGATCGTCAGGCTTTTTACACAACACCTCACACTTCTTGTCCAGGTTCATGAGAACAGTGTACATTGTGTTTACGATGCGGTCTCCTCGCAACACCTCACCTGATGACATATCATAATAATCAAAATAAGAAGCGTGTCACGCACGGTAAAAGTCAACCTTCTCAGAGCAAGCTTTTGTTTTAAACACATCTATACTTAAATACTTCAGACGTGTGACTGCAGTTAAATGACACCCAATCCTTACCGAGGTTCTCTGCCTTGTATACGATGTTATCAGGCTTGCAGAAGGGAAGTGAATAGTACTCATAGGGCAACTGGGTTCTAGAGCTTGTCAATTTTACAGCCTGGTAATTAAAAATAGACAAATGTTAGAAACAACACAATACAAATCTAGAAACCTGTGGTGGAGAAAGAATGATAACGATGTGTCAACCAAAAAAAGTGGCTTGTATCTAGATCAATAAAATTAGAAATTCATGTCTGTGGAAAACAGGCGGTCAACACACAAATAAACGGCCCTAGAACCTGCCATGTGTAGAGCCAAAGTGTTTTTAGCATTTTTAAAGTGAAATGAATAATTAGGCCCGAGTAAAAATTCACATTTCTCTTTTGCAACTCAAATTCTTAATAAAAAAGAACAAAAGGGTGAGGCCTCACCTTTATTTCAACTGGGCTGTTCTGGTGGAAATTCATGGGTGCAACCCCTGGTACATAAAAGGGTGTTACTAAAGGCAGCGTGGACACCAGTAACAGTGCCCACATCTCCTACAAAGACAATAAAAGACACACAGGCAAAAAAATTTAGAATCTTGTTGCAGAACCATAAGGCACATTGACAGTCAATGCTTTACATAAAAATATACATATACAATATACATTCTTCAGTTGAACACTCTGCTGACAGAGTGAATTACACAGATGATAAATGATCCATAAACTATACCAACTGGTAAAACAAGCTGAAAGTGAAACAACCTTAATTACATATGCAGGAAAACAATATTAATACAGCTCAATAATCTGTACCACCATCATCCAAATAAGCAGTTTGATGTGATTATCTATTTTACAATCACAGTCCTCAGAAGATGACGGTCCAGACCAGAGTAAGTGGTGCAGAGGAAACATTGAATATTTTGCCAGAAACCGTGTAATAATTGCAGATACGATGAGATAAATGTAGTGACGCATCTTTTCTTCTGTATTATGATGTACGTCCGAATGAAACAGATTAATAAAACAAAACAGATTATTTCTGTGCATGGATTTTTGAGATGTGGATGTCGCACTCAAACGTGAAGTCAAATGTAAACAAGGGGCAGTTTTAAGCAAATTAATTAATTGGAGAATAACGGAATAGGTCACTAGAGAAGTCTACAGTTTGTACTAGATTAGCATATTACACAGTTATGACATTTGATTAAATGTTACAAGGTCAAACAACTTACAAAGCGAAACATACATGGATGAGTCCTTCACATTAACATCGACATTCGACAACATACACAAAGTGTGCATTTTAATTGCATGCTGATTTTAATCAATATCACACTTTCTTTTCAAAAATAAAATCATTTAACTTAACTTACTCGGAGTCCTAAACCAAAACATGATAGTCGTTTATTTACTAGTTTCTCGATAAGTCGCACTGTATAATAAACATACAAATATACAGTCAGCTTCGAGTCCTGGTCCTGTCACCCAGTCGGTGTTATCTTACAACAATTACCTATTATTTTACACAAAATGGCATAAAAGGTATCCAAACTCTCCACATTAAACCGGAACTCCATTCAACTGTCAATGAACATAATCACAAACACTGCCAACCCGTAGAAGCAACACATGTTTGTAATCTATGAAGGGAATTGAGACAATAACTGTAATTTGATCACTTTATTGTTATCATATTTGCATTGATTTCAAGAGGAAATGAATGCTAAAGCAGCTCAAACGCATTACACTAAGAGCAGATAGACTCCGTCGTGTGATGCGGTTTACTATAAAAACAGTCGCTTTTGTTAAAGTAAAGAGAGCTGTCATCTCTATATTGCTTGGGTTTTAGATTAGAACAGGGTTTTAACTCGGGCAACACTCGATAATTAGCTGGCTGCTAAGTGTTTATGCTAGCCGGCTGTTTTTTAATCGGCATCCACTGCGCAGAAACAGCAAATCACATCAAATGGCACACTTACAGCGAGAAAGACTAAACTAAATGGGTTAAATTGGCTCATGTCTGCCAGTGTGAAATCAAAGCTTTTGTGAAATAGACAAACACAAGAGACTTTAGCGTCGATACTCACCAGCGCCGCCGCCATCTTGACTACTCGTGTCATTGCAGACGTCACAGGAAGGATGTCGTGCATCATCGTGCTGCTGTCATTTCACTCTATAGATCACGAGGTTAAACGCTCTCAGTGTCGGAAAATACCAAGGCAAAGAACACACTAGCATTTTTGTGCCTTTTTCAGAATTCCTCTGTAAAAATATTACTTTTTTTTATTTACTCATTTGCTTACTTTATCTTTTGAATTGTATTATCACTTTATTCAGGTTATAATTCGATTTTCTTTCCCCTGGCTGTTCCCTATGTTCTTTGTTATTGTTCTTGTTGTTTTTTATTAAATAAAAAAAATTAAATAAAAAGCCATTCAAAGTAAAACCAAAAAAAAGATCACGAGGTTGTATTCCCATTTAAATAAACTAACTTTGCAGTCTTTAGCTTGAAATACGCTATCTGTTATTACTCTGACTCTGCCAACAAATCTAAAGAATATATATTCAATTGTTTTTATTTTATTTGGCACATTTTTAAATATTTGCAGAAATGTATGTCTTGAGTCAGCAAAATGAATCAATATGCTCATTACACTGAACTATTAAAAAATGACTAAATTATAGAAAATATATATTGTTACATATGACTTAACAATGTGGTAATTTTCCATGGTTTAATAAATGCATCAATAAAATAATTTAACAAGTTTGTAGCTATTACGAGAATGATAGAGAATGAGATTGTTTTATTTCACACTTATACTTCACGCAAAAAATTTTTATTTGTTTAATGAACTAATTGTAACAACATACATACACTACATATATAAGTAACTCTTAGGAAAAGACTTCACATCATGGAGAAGTGTACTGAAAATCAGCTGCATAATCAGCATTATGATGAAATGTTTTTTTTTTATGAAGCCACAGCTAAGGTCTCTCAACATGACTGTAGGAAATCAGAAAAAAATAATGTCACATAAATCGTTTACTATTATTGCACAACATTTCAAACTAATTTCAACAAAACAGAAGATGTACAAGTAAGACACATATCAAGTGAGAAAGCGCTTCAGCCTTTTAAAAGTACCAAACCTGAAAATATGAAGCATAAACTTACAACTTCAAAATAATAAAAATACAGAGACTCAAATAAATATCCATAACTACCTTAGGTACATATGCTTTTTTTCTTTGGATTAACGATTTAAAATATTTTTGTTTCCTTTTCTGAGCAAATACATGTTTATACATTTCCTAATCCATATTTTCTTTGAAACCTAATGTAGGTTGATGTTTTAGAAATTATCTTTTCTTAAGCAATCAAAGCTACAATTTATTTTATCTCAATTTCAACCCACACACATATGATTAGCTCATCAGGTTTTTACAAATAAATCTGAAAAGTTACACGAAAAAATATGATTATTTCTCACGTTTTATATTAAAAATCTAACTTTATATAGCTTCTGTTGTGCAACACTCAATGTAAGGCAAAGGGCTCTGCATGATAGGAATAAAACTGCTATAACTGAGATTTAGAAATTGTATTCATTTACATATCATTAAATAACACATTATACATTTTCACATTTACATTTCTTACTGATAAATGGAATTTATGCAAGATCAAGGTTGTGTCAAGGTGTGTGTGTGTGTCTCTGTGTGTGTCTGCGTGTGTCTGCGTGTGTCTGTGTGTGTCTGTGTGCGTGCGTGCGTGTGTGTGTGTGTGTGTGTTGAGTGTGTGTATGTGTGTGTGTCTGTGTGTGTGCGTGCGTGTGTGTTTGCATGTGTTGGTGTGTGTGTGTGTGTGTGTGTGTGTGTGTGTCTGTGTGTGTGTGTGCATGTGTGTGTGTGTCTCAAGGCTGTTGCTGGTACTGGCTCTCTGTGGCAGTGTAAAAGTCCTCCAGTATACTCTGCAGGTACTCAAAGGTGGGCCTGTCCTCTGGCTTGTTCTTCCAGCATTCCAGCATGATGTCGTAGAGCTCTTGAGGACAGGAGTCCTGCCGCTGCATACGGTAACCTCTCTCCAGAGCACGGATCACCTCTGGATTTGTCATACCTAAACACACCATAAACACAGAGTTTCTAGCATCAGCTGTTACCATAAATTGGTTTTGGGTCATTCTCTGAAACTGTGCAATTTGAGCTTAACAACTCAGGATTTTCAAAATAAATTTCTTGAAATTTCAAGAAATCATATTTTCTCACTTCAGACTCTGAGACCATAGCTAGCTAGTATTACTGCACCATATATAATAAAGCCTGAAACCCACTTCTGTTTGCACGAGGTGATGACATTTTTGTTTTATTCCCTCAAATATTATGACAGGAAAAACTAACAATTATTATTTTTATTTTTTTATGAAAGGAAATGTCAAAGTACAACAGGGTTGAAGAGAGATTTTCTTAATATGAGGATGAATTATTTCACATGCAGATTAGCTGCTATTCAATTGAAAAACAAAGATTTTAAAAATGTACTGTAAAAGAAGTGAAATGCATTAATCATACTACCGTTCAAAATTTGAGGTTGGTAAAACTGTTTTTGGAAATAAATTAATACTTTTATTCAACAAGGATGCATTAAATTGATTTATATTTCATATTTTCTATTCATGAAATAATACTGACAAAATGTATCATGGTTTCCATAAAACCATTTTCAACATAGATATTACTAAATAAAATTATTGAGCAGCAAATCAGCATATTAGAATTATTTCTGAAGGATCATGTGACACTGGTGCTGAAAATTCACTGAAGCTGCCATTTTTTATTTATTACAAATGTAAAATATATTAAAATAAACAATACAAACAATTATTTTAAATTGTAATTGTATTTCACAATATTACTGTTTATAATATATTTGCCTTGTTGAGCATACGAGGTGTCTTTCAAAATTGTACCAACCCCAAACTGTAGCATAAAGTGAGATTGTTTCACTCAGTTATTACTGAACGTTTACAGCACTAAGTTATGTGAACTCAACATAGAAGAACTGAAACATGACTAGAATTTGTTATTGCTAGTAGTTAATTCTAAAACATTTTTGTCGGTGTATTTGATGTGTCTAATTTTTTAATGGGTCATGATGGGCCTTTGTTTTTTTATTTTGTACTGTTCTCTAAGGTCCATTTATAATGTTCTCAAGATTTTTGCATCAAAAACATAATGATTTAGAAGCATCATGCTATTTTCTGTCCTGTTTTTGACCCCCTGAATGCTCTGTTTGAATAGGTGTGGCAGATTGTAGACTCGGAAGTAAACGCCCACTGCTGTGATTGGCTAACAGCTGTGTATGTTTGACAGCCACACAGATGGATCCTATTGTGATTTAGGTAAAAAATGCTTAAATACTCAGTGCACAGTAAATTCCCCGGTGTAAAATCAGCACCGCTTGGTGCACATATGGAACCAGTTCCCATATGTGCACCAAGCAGTGTTGATTATGTACACCAAGCGGTACCGGGAAATTTACTGTGTACATATCAAACGATAATAACAGACAAAGCAATAATACCCACGTAATGAACAGTTGAACAGTTACTCACACTTGTATGGTGTGAAATTAATGTCAGATCAAATATAGTTGGCACAGCATCATCTTTCCGTTTCAATCTTTCTCAAAATCCTTTGTATCTTCTTCTTAAAAAAAATTCTTAATATCAATAAATGTACTTTTTTAGAGTTTTAATAGAAATTAATTAAATTCACATTACTCTTAAATGATTGATAATGCTGTGATGACAATGATAAGGCAGTTGATTTAAATGTTCAAATGTTTAATTAACTTAACTGGTTGAGTTTTGAAAAACAAAGTTAAATCAATTAAACAATAGTTCAGAATCCTAGAAGTCTTATAGATACAAAAACAAATAGGGACAAATGGCACAGAATCCAGAGAATGACCTTTTAGCATATTCACAGTGCACTGTGGTGAACACTAACCTGGATACGGTGTGCGACCATAGCTAATGATTTCAGTGAGCAGAATGCCAAAGGACCACACATCTGACTTAATGGTGAAGGAACCAAAGTTTATGGCCTCTGGAGCGGTCCATTTTATGGGGAACTTTGCACCTTAGGTCACAAAAAAAAAGATATTAACATGACTTCCTCTGACAATAACCTATAAAGAAACATGCATGTATCCACAGTTTACCAACTAAAATGAACTTGGTTTCTTAAAACGATTGGCTGTGTATCCCACTAACCTTCTCTGGCAGTGTATTCGTTGTCCTCTATGATACGGGCCAGTCCGAAATCAGCAATCTTACACACTAAACTCTTGTTGACCAGGATGTTGGCAGCACGGAGGTCTCTGTGAATGTAGTTTTTCTGCTCAATGTAAGCCATGCCTTCTGCTGTCTGAAGTCAGAGAAAAAAAATATGTTTTAGTTACTTTAATGATGTGCTTACACTTGGTTTGTGTCACTGAGAGCAAGAGGTGTGATAAGCCATAATGGTGTGTGTGTGTGTGTGTGTGTGTGTGTGTGTGTGTGTGTGTGTGTGTGTGTGTGTGTGTGTGTGTGTGCATGTGTGTGTGTGTGTGAATCCTCTTATTGGTCAGGGTAGATTAACATCGGTCTTGTTAAGTGCTTGAAATTCTCTTCCTCTTTCCAACTCAGTGTCGCACCCTTTTTTCGCAACCGTCACGCACAGTTGCATTCAAAATCCTCACTTGAATGAAACGTCATATTTACCTAATATTTTCTCGTATATCTAATATATCTCGCATATCTTTATAATATAAACTGAAAACAGTTTCATAGTTTCATTTAATAATTTACTTTTGAATGCAATTGTTTATTTCACTATTTTAAAGAATTACTTGCACAATAGAGAGAACAAACAGATATTATCCTGGATTAACAGTGACATAAAGTTAAAGGAATTGATTGTCATGCTAATGGTGGACTTAACCTCTCTCTCTCTCTCTCTCACACACACACACACACACACACACACACACACACACACACACACCTCTGTACACAAAAATGACTGTTTGTCGGTTATCACATTTGAATATCAAAATCTACAAAGGCAAACCTGTCTTCCACATCAAGGGAACGTGACTCTGTATGTGAGAGGAAAGCACATGAACTGAACAAATGAGATCTTCAAATCGCCTCACCTGTGCTGAGAAGTCAATCAGTTTGGGCAACTGGACACGATTCCCTTCATCGCTTTTAATGAAGTCGAGTAAACTGCCTGTAAAACACAGGCACACAAAGAGATAAATAACACATATATAAAGCCATTCTCTGCACAGTGGAGTCTGGAGTCACAGTCACCTTTCTCCATGAACTCTGTAATGATGTATATGGGCTCCTCTTGGTGACCACAGCGTTGAGACGGACCAGTTTGTCATGCTGGAGGCTTTTCATTAAGTTGGCCTCCATGAGGAAAGCTTCCACAGACATAGTGCCAGGCTTCATAGTCTTCACTGCCACTTTTGTGTGCTTGTTGTATGTTGCTGTGAAGCAAACAGAGATGAGTTTCATGACATTCTGCATTATTAGTGTCTGCTCCCTGACCAAAGCGGGACAGGACCTGAGAAACTGTTGGGTTTCAGATCGGGTTCAAGATCAGGTCAGTTTTTTAGGTACAGCTTCATGGTTGCTTTTATTTAGGTTTGTAATTACTGAAAAGTGTGCATCCCATAAACCTGAAGGCTCAGGTGAAGGACAAAAATAAGGTCAATCCAAATGAAACAAGCTAAATGTCCACACACCGATATGTGACTGCTCTAAATAAATTATTGATACTAGTACAACGTTTCGAAAAAAAGATGTATAACTGTGATTATAAGTTGTGATTGAATAACAGTCTCATTGTGATTCATATATTAATAATGTACATTTTGAGTAATGTAACTTGGTTTCGAAACTTGTATAATTTTTTATTGATAAAGCAATAAGACATTCAATGTTCTACCAACTGTAAATCTCTCCATGTCTCACGTGGCTTATTGTATTATATACACACACACACACACACACACACACACACACACACACACACTTCATTTTATATGTATATAATAATATTACAATTAAATTATATTATATTTAAAATAATAAATATTTATAATAATATAATAATATTATATCATGACAATTATATATTTATATTATAATATTATATAATTATTCCTTCGTCAAGTAATATAGTTCATAACCCTAACTAGGCAGTTTGGAATTGCCAAACAAATACTTGGCGTATTAAAGGGTTGCCAATTCTTGGACACTTCAAATCCGACTTTTTAGAGTACCACCATTTTAGTTCTATATTTTACCCTGGACAACTCTTTCAGATCCTACTAAACAAACCATGCTGCACAGCAACAGTTTTTGGAGGAAGCAGACACATACGAAATACATATTAAAGCAAGCAGTATGTGTCTTACCCAGCCAGACCTCTCCAAACTGGCCTGCTCCCAGACGTTTGTCCAGTTTGAGGGACTCACGTGGGATCTCCCAAGCATCTTTCTCCCAAGGTTTCTGAGGTTTGGGACTCAGACAGGGAACAGTGAGAGATTGGCACAACCCATCGCTCTGCTCTGTAGATGCAAATTTATACGGTTTGTTAAATGTAAACTAGCTGAGTAAACAATACTTCATGAAAAAGGTTGATAAAGATTAAATATGTATATTACAAATGCGCCCAGATATTTACATGTTTGTACTTTACTTACTTTTGTAGTGGATGATCAGATCCTGCAGGGTGTTGAAGGTGTTGCGTGGAGAAATATAGAAACCGCCATTATCCAGCGTGCGGATCTTATAATGCTTCACAGTGTCTCCTGTTTGGTCGCAGTCTCTGACAGACAGAGAGTAGCTTCCTGAGTGGGCGATACAGATGTTTTTAAGGGCAGATAAGGATCTGGCAGATGTGTAGCGGAGTAAACATTTTACTGCTATAAGAAAATAACACTGCTAATGCTTCAGTATTACTCTCCTTCACTGTTAAAAATAAAGGTGCTGCACTAAATGGTTCCATAAAGAACCTTTAACATCTAAAGGACCTTTCTGTTCACAAAAGGTTATTTGTGGTGAAAGAAGGTTCTTCAGATTAAAAGAAGGTAAGGAAGAGATGGTTCTTTAAAGAACCTTTGAATGAATGATTCTTTGTAGAACCAAACATGGTTCTTCTATGGCATCAGAACCTTTTAAGCACCTTTATATTTAGAGTGTTGTCTAAAACCCTTCAGCAATGACACTGTTCAGCAGAACGTACCCTGGGTGGTTTCACTGTCTCTGATCATAAAAGATCCTATTTTGTTTCCAGATGCCAGCAGCTGTCTCTCTGCATCCTTTCTGCTGACGCCTTTAAAAAACCAACTGTAGACATATATATAAATAGATTAAAATGTGATAAATAAACATAACCATGCAAATGTTTCTCATGCTCAGTAAGGCTGTTTATTTGATAAAAAATACAGTAAAAACAGTAATATTGTAAAATATTATTAGAATTTAAAATAACTGTTTTCTATTTTAATATTATTTAAAATTGTCATTTATTTCTGAGTTGCAAAGCTGAGCCATTACTTTAGTCTTGGTTTAATGTTTAATAAAAAACATTTATTAAAGGGGTCATATGATGCTATTTTAAAGATCATTATTTTGTGTATTTGGTGTAACAGAATATGTTGACATAATTTAATGTAAACAAAAAAATGCTTTTTCAAATACTGTGCATTAGTGTAGGTCCTCTATGCCCCGCCTCTCTCAAGCGTGTCGTTTTCTACAAAGCCCCTCCTTCCGACAAGTCTACTCTGATTGGCCAGCTGACACAGTGCATTGTGATTGGCCGAACACCACAAGCACGTGTAGGAAATATAATGCCCCTTACCTTAATCGTGAGCTTCAGCTTTCAAAGTAAATATAAAAAGAGTTAATAATGCCCTTAGTGTTACCATCAGTTCAAGCCCGGAAGGGGAACTCAGTCGCCTGACAGACAGTTATGATGCTCGTATATGTGGTTAAGACAAGCCGTGGTTAAGACTGCTGACTCCACTGTGATGTGACCTCTCTCTCTCTCTCTCTCTCACACACACACACACACACAACGTGTTAGTTATTCTATACTGCACAAAACTCCGCATTTGAACAGTCGATAGCAAATACTTAAACTAATAAAAAAACATACTGACAGTCGCTGAATCGCTGATACAGAAGCACCAGATTGTCATAGCAAAGTCGGAATTTACTTTTTTTTAAATAGCCTTAACCAAGGATTCCTAAATGCATCTACTTGCGGAAGGCCAAATAAAGTGATTTTGCTTTTGCACAGAAACACACAGCATTTCCCTGACATGGCTGCATCAACATTACTGTTACTGAAACCACGCCTTCTTTCTTTGCATAAACATTTGAGAGGCATTAAGCAAATATTTCCACATGTGACGTAGTGTTTGAATGAGGCGTTTTAGCCCGGTCTGGATCAGCCTTCTCTTTTAGATAGAATAAATACTTTTGTGGGAGACTTGGAGCTTTGTAATTCTGCATATCTCATACATGCACAAACAGCTACATATCACACTAAAGAAAAGGAAAACAAGAAATCGCATCATATGACCCCTTTAATATCATCAATGTTGAAAAAAGCTGAGCTCTTTAATATTTTTGGGGATACTGTAAAACTTGTATTTTTTTCAGAATTATTTGAAGTTCAAAAGAACAGCATATACTTTAAATATTTTGTAACATTATTGTGACTTTTTATCAATTTAACACACACACACACACACACTTGTATTTGTACATCATCTGAAAGCTGAATAAATAAGCTTTCCATTGGTGTATGTTTTGTTGGGATAGGATATTCACCTTTAATGTTGTCCAAATTAAGTTCTTAGAATGCATATTACTAATCAAAAATGACGTTTTGATATATTTATGGTAGGAAATTTACTAAATATCTTCATGGAACATGATCTTTACTTAATATCCAAATGATTTTTGGCACTAAAAAATTTTATAATTTTGACACATACAATGATGTATTGTTGGCTATTGACTGGTTTTGTGGTCCAGGATCACATATTATAAACAACCTTTACTATGAGATCAATGGCACCACTACAAATGTACACAAACTACATTTACTCACTCTTCGGTTTCCA
The DNA here is from genome assembly GCA_027564155.1 of Gymnocypris eckloni scoliostomus. Taxonomy (NCBI): domain Eukaryota; kingdom Metazoa; phylum Chordata; class Actinopteri; order Cypriniformes; family Cyprinidae; genus Gymnocypris; species Gymnocypris eckloni. Next base: position 58,566,770 of record CM050412.1, on the reverse strand, counting down.
GAGTATCCTTGGCAACATAGTTACTGGGGATGAAGCCCTCCTGACCAGTGCTGATAAATGCTGCTTTCCACCATTCACCTGACCTAAACACATCAATCAGTCAATCCATCATTCAAAGAAGTGAGAAACTGCATGTTAAATCCTCATTCAGAATGACAGGTCTACTTACTCCTGAAGGATTCTGAGTCTGTCTCCTTTCTTGAAGCCCAGGTCACCTTCATGCATAGCTTCATAGTCATACAGAGCTATGGCAATGCTCTCTGAAGCTAAAGGCAAATGGAATATTTAGTGTGAAAGAGCTGTGATCACACATTCAGTATGGTTCTGAGAAAGAAACAGACTGGTGTCACACGACAGTGTTTATGACAACCCTTGCTGTGAGTTTAGCATGATTCCAACAGGGTACAACAGTTTTAACGTGAGAATATACTTTTTCTCTTAAGGTTGAGAATTAATAGCAGGCTTGTGCACTGCCTGTGCTGCAGCACACATTGAGGTTGAATGAAATGCATGTGGAAAACAGCGAACTATCTGCATTGCCACTAAACCACAAATAGTAAAAAGACACAAAACAAGCCACTTTTTCATGTTTACAACACACATTAAATTCCACATCACTGTTTTTGCTCTTGCTCACAAGGTCAGCCATATGAGTTGAAATTGTGTATTTTTTAAGTATTTCAATATTTTACAAAACTCTAACATTCTGAATGAGACACCCAACATATTAACTAGAAATCAAAGACAATTCCACTTACTATCTGACCCAGGAGCTGGGTTGGAGGCGGTTCTGTTCTATAGATGGAAAAAGAGGTGCAGTATTTAAAACAGCAAACTATACATTTCAGTTCTCTTTTCTGAGCACAAAAACAAATCTGTCGGAGGAAGTCTGTCAAATAGAAGATATCTGTTTAAATAAATAAACATTTCAAGCTCGTTTTAAGGTCATTATGTAAATCAGGTAGCAACAGCTAGTAACCAAGCACAGAATGGTGTTTAATAGTTAACTAAAACTATAAAAAATGATGTTTTCAGTGATTGGAATGAAGCTGAAATTAAATAAAACATTGTATTAGATGAAAAATTAAAAAATGAGAAATGTTAAATTAATGTTAAATTAAATATTAAATTAAGTCAATCTAAACAGAAGTATTTAAAAAATAACAATAACTGTTAAAAATAACCAAAACCTGGGGAAATAAAATGTACAAATAAAAGTAAATTCAAATTATTATATATAATATTTTATTAATATATGCAAGTCAAGATGATCATACAGCTCTATCTCTCAGACTCTAAGAAAGTGGAAGTACAGTATTTGAAATCACAAAATGTGCTGAAGCAGCCAATTCTGATGGTTTAGCGCAACTCTGCACTTTTCAGTAGAAATCATGCTTGGAATATCCCTGAAAAGATGTCTTCTCAGTTTAATCGGAAATTCCAAAATGATTCTACTTACAGCTTTGGAGCCTACCGTTGGGTCTTTGGTGTAATGTGCTGCCTGGTTGCGGTTGTCATCGCTGCCCATCGATTTGCCAATAGGATCCTGCTCCGGTTTGCTCCCCACACAGCCCATGTTGAGGCCTGAAGAGTTAACAACAGAGGACACTAATGCAGGATTGTCCTTATACGTTTAAAAACAGAACAACATTTCCAGAATAGAAAATATGCAAACCATGGGTTGTTCTGAGTTCCCACTAAACAACGGTTATTTGTGATGCTCGAAAAGCATGTATGGGACAGATTACAATGGAAAAATGTCTGTAATGTGCCATATATGACTCAAATTGTATTTTGGCCTACTGTACATCAAGGTGAGTGGTAAGATGATACTTCAGATTAGTATTTCCAATATTATGAGTCAGACATAAATAGTGATTTCCCACAATCATTGGAAGTTTGCGTAGATCGTAGAGACCCTTGGTTGCTACAATTGGTGTATGACCTCTTTTGGGAAACGTAACCTTGACCGATAAATAGTGAAAGTCAAAATAACCAGGTTTCTCATACTGACTTCCACGTTGTAGGCTGTACTTCTCTCTCGCCTGTGGTTTTGTCATTAACTCGCTCACACATGCATATGCGGAAGCTGCTCAGTGGAAACTGTGGTTGGTTAAGGCCTAATGTTCTAAGCTGATTCAAATCAGCTAGACTTAACACCCTAACACTTTTCTGAGAATATAGCAGAAATTAATTAACCAAACTGTAAAGAACTGCCTCTCATCAAAAATGGATTCCAACTCGGTCGGTTGTTGGAAGAAAAAAGCTACGTTTTCCTCAATTTTGAAGGAGAGGTGAGCGGAAACCGCATGTTTCTGAGCTCTTCGGCCTCTCTGTGGCTATCGCCTAAGAATAAAGGTCCTTTAACTTGCATCTCTTGTCATGAGAGTGCATTGTGCTCTTATGGTGCAGGTTCATGTTTCATTTTATGCTTGATAATTAACTTATTCACTCTTAATCTGGACATGCATGACCCTACATAAAACCACAACCAAAGCACCAAATTGCATATAAATGGCCAGTCTGTTTGTCCTGAAGATATCCAGGATAAAGAAGTACATTTTAGAAATGTAATTGGAGAGTCTAATCAGCTGAGCACTGAACTGTAATTTAAGAACTGCTAAAGTTGCGCCCTTCAGTAGATGCAATGAGTTTGAGAAATATGTGGCGCATTAAAAACTTGTTTCCCGTAGCTTGTTCACCCATGTTCTGCTTTCTCTTTATTAGAAGTTGTTTCTTGTGTTGCTTTTGATTTCGAATGCTGGCTCACTGGCTGACTCTAATGGGATCAGGTCCATTGTGAAAAACAAGTGCATTCATTTTATTAAATGTACACTTGTAGTATTCTTCAAAGTGTCAAATGTGCTTGAAAATAATATTGCTGAAATAAAGGTCACAGAAGAGAAAGTACACTTTTATGACAATGCTTCCTTTAAAAAGTGCACTATGTAATAATGTTACACTTTTTACATTATTAATGCTAAAAGTCTGAATAAGTACACTAGTTTAATATACTAAAGCACTTAATTCTTTTTTCATAACTGCTTGACTGTACTTTAGCCATAATTCAAAGATAATGATGTATAAATATTTAAGTCCTGGTTAAAAAATGTCCAACTAATAGCATTTAATATAAATTCAAACTATAATTACATTTTTATTTGATTGTAAATAACATGCTGATGTCCGTAAACATAATTTGTCCTATTTTTTATACATATATATTTATTTATTTACGTAATAAGTACTCTAATGAAAGGTATACTAAAGTGTAGTTCTTGTCACAGGGGAGTTGATGTTCAGGTCTCCTCTCAACCTGCTTAATTGCTGGCTTGAGGTACATTTCCTTCTTCCGACTCCAAATCCGATAACTGATCATACCCAGAGGAAATGTTCACATTTGCCTTTCGACAGTGTCACCCATCCAAAGATTATTTTGTCCCTCAAAGCCCCAGAGCTCAGAGGAGCCACCTCCACCTTTCCCACAGGAGCGCAGGGAGACTCAGAACTATACAGCTCTTTTCATTTAACCACACATGCAAATGTGGGATGTGTCAGTTCCACCTTCCTTGTCAGGAATCTCTCTTGTTATTTGTTTTCTCTCCCTGAAACATACTGTATGTGCAAACTGTCAGAAAACACCACAGCTGACTGACTTCAGCAGGCCAACAGCCAATAGAGAAACACGAAATATTACTGTAAAGAGTGTTTTTGAGATCAATCCTCTGAGGAGGAAGAGAAATATGTAAATGTGTCCTCCGATATTGTTATGCTCTGTAAAACTATAGTGATATGGAAGTACCAGTATAACTAAAGCTAAAGCATGATATTATTTCAAAGAAACATACGGGTTCCTCAAACACATGACTGCGTGAAAAAAGTAACCTATTGGATTTGACACAGTAACTGTCATGCTTTAGAAATGAATCCAACTAAACAATTCAGTAAAAGAATAAACAGCCAGGCCTAAATCGTGTGATGAAATATGGGTCTGATTAATTTTTTTCTTGTGTTAGGCTATTAATAAAGAAGAGACCGGTTTCTAGGTTATAGAGACACGACAAAAACAGGCCAGAAAACTATAAAAAGTAGCTTATAAAAAAAATAACTTTAAATAACTTCAAAAAACTTTGACATATTAAATGAAATGTTAATATTAGGGCAACTATTTAAGTTGTGAAACCTCGTTTAAAAAACGAACATCAATCAGCTTTTTAAAGAGTAGAGTCTGAATCGACTTAATCGTTTAATTACCAAAAACAAAAAACAATGAAATAAAATAGAAATTATGAAACAATATAAAACCCAAACAAAAAAAAATAAAAATTATGTATAAGCGAACTTACCACTTAAGTTTCAATCCAGAAGAAACGTATATTTCTTTATTCACAAAATCTCGCTAGTTAACCGAGATGTGGAGATGTTGAAGCCGCTTCACACCGGCTCCTCCATCACACTGATGCGCTTCTGTGTCTCAGTAACGGGCTCGCGCTGTACTGTCCAAGCGGAAGTTAGGGGCTGACCGTGTCTCAAAAACTACTGCGATGATTCCTAGGCAGCAGTTTAGAACACCAGGCGCGTTCTGAGTCAGCGCAGCTCATACATACACGCTGAACCGTCAGATTCACAACGAGCTGATAATAGCAAACTAAATAAAGTAATAAATCAAGCTCTTACGACGGTTAAAATGCTGTCTAGGTAGGGAGCTCAGTGAGTATTGAGACGCCCGTAGTCAGAGGAAATCTGTCATAAATATTCCGCTTCAATATCCGCATGCCCTATTCACGCAATAGTCTTCGTACAACACTGTGAAACCGTGGTATTTTGTGGGAAGATTGCAAAAAACCTGTTTAAAACCCTTTTGCAATGTCACTTCACTTCTGAGGGGAAAAAAAACGTTCAGTCAAAGTATCATTCAAGTTTTAACAAATACTAAGAATTATTTCAAATACAAGTGATGATAAAGTTCAAATAAAAGGTAAAATATGTAACAAAAATGAATAACAAAAGGTAGATTTTGAAAAGATTTGCTTGAGAACAGATTAGATGAGCGAGCTGAGTGTATAAACCACACAGAAGCACACAGATGTATTATTGGATTGGAAATAGACAAACAAACAGTTGGTCTGGCCTCAGTTACATAAGGACAGAATAATCCTCTATCAGATGGTGAGATTAAACACCCTCTTCTTTTGAAAGAGACAGAGAAAGAGAAACATAATAAACAAGCAAATACATAAATCTAACTCTTCTTTAAGAAACACTAAGCCAAAACAACTTCATTCTTAATATGCAAATACCTATAAGAGAGAAAAGAAATGGGACTCCTTGGGATATTAAACAAAACATATTATGCATGGATCAAATAAAACATTCCTGTTAGAAAATGAGAAAACAGAAAGTCAGGTGGGATACGTTAATGCAAGTGTTTTTATTAGGATATTTTAAAACTCATACATGTATGTTCAGTAGGCTATACAAAAGTAAGAAAGTTGATCGGCATATTCAAGTGAAAATTCGGAGTTGTTCCAATGCCTCAAAGCACTCGTGTTCTTCACAGTGAAAATGGTTTATATAATGCAGGTGTTTCCCACATCCTAAACTAATTGGTGATAGTTCATAAAGTATGACCACAGGCATCAGTTTATACAATGTACTTGTATTTAATTTGATAGACGTTAGTCGAGGAACTAACGTATCTGAGGGATTTTATTATTAGATAATTTCCTAATTATCTCTTAAAACTATCGAAAAATAGTGCAAAGGAAAGGTTTACAGCTAGTTTGAAACAATGGTACAGAAAGTTTTAAAAAAAAGTATACATTTTTTCTTCACAGTTTTACCCTTCCTCCTTTTGCAGCTTTTACAGCTGCGAGTGGAAAATTCACTATTACAAAATATATGCTTGACATCTCAAAAAAAAAAAACACACCAAAAGGGGAAGCCGAGGGTTTTTCATTTTGTCACATCTACAAGAAGCAGGCTTTAGTGCTCAGACAGAAGTAAAAATAGACGAGATGCGACACCTTTTACACGGAAGAGAGAATGAACATAAACTGAGAGCTGACATGACAATGTTTGCAACACAAGACAGCAGGCAATTATATATACTCATGTTATATGCTTATTTATAACTTATGTTACAAAAGAAAAAGAAGAAAGGGAAACCGAGGAATTAAAAACATATCTAGCTGATACGTTTATTAACAGCCCCCTTGTCAGTAAAAACAGCTGGCTTCCTGTTTTGGAACAGCTAAAAATTGCAGGGAAATTGACTCAATGAAGTAACAAATTGATCCAGCACAAATGTACCCATGTACAGCATGAACGATATAGCTGCACATGCTACTAATCGATCTTATTTAATTCCAGTTTGGATTGCAGTATGCATGCTGTTTGATACATGAGAATTATGTTGACAGAGGTGTAGAGGAAGTCTAGTGTTGTTTTTTTCCCGTTTTTTTAGTGGAAAACTAAAGCGAACACCAGAGATTCGAACTTGGAAACCTGGCGGCGAAGGGTGAAAGCAAAGATGACTGTCTTCATACCAACAGCAACTGATTCTGAATCCATAGCCTGTATATAAAAAATAAACATATGAAGAAAAACATTTGTGGAAATACTAAGAAAAGCCAATTAATATAAAACAGAGAAAAATAAATGAGACCTTCATCCTTGCTCTGAGTCTGCATGGTTTCCTTGAGGTCCCCTGCTCAGACAGATTTTCTTCTCCTTTACTGAGCGCTGGGAAAAAGCTAAGACAAACCAATAAAAGTTACATTTTAGATGATGCAAAATGTATTAACTGAACTGAACTGAATCAGCTTTAAAACATTTTTTTTAAAGATGATCTTACCATCAGCATCCTGCCCAAGTCTTTTTCTTCTTGTTTCGAGGTTATTGTTCTCTTTCTCCTCTTGCTCAATTGGTCTGCTTCCATGATCAGACAACTTCACCACCAGACACAACAAAGCAGAAGTTAGAACTGATCTCATAAAACAGTTTGAAATGTAATGACATGACATAAGTTCAGTGCTATGATTACCTGTACTCCTGATTTAAGCGTCTCCATAACCACAACTACAAGGAAAAGGCAAAACAGTCCAACTCAGCTTAACACAATCCAATTAAACCTCAACCAAGCAACAAGGGTGAAGCTTTACCTGGTTGCAGGGAAATGGTTAGCGGTGGGATTTTCCTCTTCTCTGGGCTGACAGACGTTTCAGCTGCTGGAGATGTTTCACCTTCCTTTACCTCTTCCTGTTCTTTACATGTTTCCAGTGCTTCCTCCTGCTGTGTAATTTGAATCAAACATCACAGGCTATTTCATTTGCATACTCATAAATACAAATATGTACAGAATTTGTTGCTAAAACATGTGAATTCATTAATTCATTTTAGGTTAGTCGTAGCCATTTTGTGATTATTTGTTCCTTTGTTTGATTTAAATCGTGGCCACAACTTAACTACATTAAATGAAGGAAAGAAAAAGTACAACGTGGCCTTGATTTAACAAAATCACAATTTATTCATTAATTGTATTTACTACATGCCCAGGTCTTCGTAAACAGGGACAATGCAAACACAAAGAAACATTATGTGCAACAGTTCAGAAATCCAAAAATTGTTTTAAACAAAGACAAAGCAGAACCTTTTCCATGTCAAAGAGCAAGGACTGCTATTCGTGCAATATCCTGAATGCTTGATCAAAACGGCATTATCTTGTAACAGCTAATTTAAGCAAAATGAGCAAAGCAAACGAAAGAAAGCGAAAATTTTAATTTGTTGTGTTATTGTAGTCTAGCCAAGTATTTCTTTACCAAGCTAGCAGCTAGCTTTGCAGTTTGCTCACAAAGTGTAGACAAACGGAAACTGTTAAGAAAAAGGAAATGTTTAACTTGACTATTTTTAGCTTTAGTAATATACTATGATGTGCTGTTTATAATTAACATCTTCATGATAGTTATTTTAACATGATTTTCTGTTCAGGGATTTACAGGATACACTCATTAAATATGGTCTCAACCAAAGGAATGTATTTAATGAGGAGGCCAGTCTACCTGTGTATTATTGTCTGCAGTCTGCTGGTCACTTTGAGGGCTTGCTGAACGCTGAGATGACGATGAAAGTGTATCAGGTGGTGAGGAAGGTGAAGACGAAGATGAGTCGCTCTGTGAGTGTGTCTTCTCTTTCTCTTTGCTTTTTGAACGTCCTGACTCAGACAGGTCTAACGGTGCTTCCTCTTCATCCCTTCTCAGATTCTGTCCAAAAATCCTCTCTGGCTGAGTTACTAAGACCTCCCGCTGGGGCGGCAGCTGTGATGGCTTCTGTCACTCTTTTTTCTCTACTTTCTGCATGTTCTGACAGGTTTCTGCGGGACCAGGGCCGCAGACCGCTAGGTGTTGTACCATGTGTGTGAGACTGGTGGCCGCAGCTTGATGGAACCAGTTTAGGGAACCGCAGTATGTTTGAGCTGGGAATTGGGGTCTGGCTTGGGTGAACTGCTATCCCACTACCAACACCAGAGCTGCCCGCTGCTACCGTTACCCAGTCAGTAGATTCTGAGAGCGACCACGGGATAGAGAGGCGACCGGTCTTGATCGGAAGTGGCCGGAAGGGGACGGGGGCATGGATTTGTTGCCGGCTGCTTTGTTCCTCAGAAGCAACAGAAGAAAAAATCGGATGGTTCTTCAGTAGACTAAGAGGAGATGGAAGAGATAAAGGGAATGTCTGTGCTCAACCGAGTCCACACTGGAAGATCTATGGACACATAAGGAGAAGAATTAATATGTGTCACCTTAAAGGAGACATATTATGCCCCTTTTGCAATATGTAATAAGTCTCAAATGTCCCCAGAGCGTGTCTGTGATGCTCAAGCTAAACAAACCTGCAGATAATTTATTATAACATTTCCACTCAAATACCTATTTTGAGTGGAAGCAGAAAGATGCTGTTTTCGTGCATGTCTCTTTAAATACAAATGAGCTTCTGCTCCCTGCCACCTTTTCCAGAATAGGGCTGTGCCTTTACAGCTCCTAACTCAAATACTCTGCTAAAAATATCTGTTTGGTTTTGATTATCATGTACATCGCACTGAAATCCTTTGTTTTAAAACCATATTAGTTTAACCTTTTGACACACGGTTTTCTGAGCGCACACATCCAAAGCACAGAAAGTGGCTGTCACACAGCATGTAAGTACTAAACTAAGTTCTCTTTCATGTCTTATATTGTGCTTAAACTGTCAAATACACACAGGTTTATGTTAAAAACATGAGTTACAAAAACAGTCGGTTAAGTCTGTGAAGGTAAACAGCTAGGAAAGGAATCGCATGTTATAGGATCTGTGTGGCAGCAGCATAATATACAGGAAATAAATAAATAAAGCCTATGTTCTCATGTCTCCTCTGAGGCTGGGACTCTAAATAGTGTTCTGTGCTCATCAGTGCAGCCAAAGACACAACAATTTGCTCAAACTTTCATGGCGTTAGGCCTGGTATACTGTTGTCACTTGTGAAAAATATGCAGGTGGAAACATGCAGATTCAGGGGCGGTAATATCATAATAAGATCCCCTTTCTATGTCACGGAGGAGTGAAATCTGATCGGCTAATTTTTTCACAAGCTTGAAAAAAAAAAATACTGGGTTTTGCTTTTTTACATTTTCTGAGTTCGTAGATGCCCCGGGGACCAGATTATAGCGCTTAAACACGTAAAAAGTTAGATTTTCATTATATGTTGCCTTTAATTTGCTTGAGAATTTCAATGTATCTTGTTTTGTCTGTTCTTCTCACCTTCTTTCAGCACTGTGGTCTGTGCCCCATCTTGAGATGTGCAACATGGGCTTATTCGACTCCTGAAAGAGAGAAACACAAATTTCAGCAAACATTGAAACCCAAAATAATTGAAAGAACAAGATTTATTATAAACAATCAGTTTTAAAAGAGCAAAAACAAATGATTGCTTACAAATGAAAATGCCTTGCCCCAGATGTGCATAAGTTTGTGTTCAGAAGCTTTTTCTGTACAGGATAAAGAACAGTACAAATCTTTTCATCAGATGTGAACAAGCTAAAGATACATTCAGTATATTCAGTAGTCGAAATCTAAAGTATTATCAGAACAAAACAGCACTAGTTCTCATATTTGTCAGAAATGTCTGCCGTAATACCCAGGCTGTCAGTTGGGCTGTTTCCCGTTTCACGTCTGACAGTAGCTGCAGGTACAGTGGCGTCCCCTGCTGGAGGCTGGCTGGACTTCAGACCTGAGGCCAGTAAAGTCACAGCAGCCGCTGCTGTGTCAGGTGATACCTTGACCTCTGGGGTGTTGGCGTCCTCTGAATGACCATTCTGCCAGCTGAAAGGTGAAACAAGGGGTTAATATTATATACAATACATAGTACTAGTCTGTTAACTGGCCCTGACCACAAGTGACCAATATTGGGTTAATTTTTACCAAAATTTGGTGCAGACCATAGTATGTTGGCCAGTGATGCATAGTTACAGGTACAGTAAATCAGATCGTGTCACTATGTGACAGGATCAGAACTTATGAATGAGAAACAACAGGAAATACTTGCACAAATATGGCAAGGAAGAGATCCCTTGAGCAAATGGGCCACTCACTTTGATGGATCCCTCAAGCCCTTCAGCTGCTCTCTCAGTCTGTTGTTTTCTTTCTTTAGTGCATTCATCTCACTCACTGCAGCATTAAACAAGATTATCACTATTATTCCTCTGTGACATCTGTGATTGTTTGACCTTTGATCAATTTAATGGATACTTTTGTTATGCATTTTTTATATGTACGTTTTTGTAGTTTTCTTCTTGTTTTATTCCAAATAATATCACTAGTATAAAACACCAGCTACACAGCATTTGTATAAAACCTGATTAATGATATCTCAAAATAAATATTTTTCTGACTTTTTGCATGAAACAAATCAATGTGGTCAATGCCACAACATTTCTTCTTTATATAAAGGCTCTATGTATAGCTCACCCAGTAGAGAGATGTGCTGCAGACTCTGGAGCTGGGAGTTTTCATACTCCTGTTGTCTTTTTTTAGCCACATCCTGAGTGACTGTACACCTGTCACACAACCCGGCCCGCAACCTGAGGATCGGTAGACACATCCAGTGTGGGCAGTGGTGTGTGAGATTACATTTAAGACTGACTTTCTCTCTCTCTATCACACACACACACCTGTTCTCCAGCTGTTTGATGTTCTCAGTAAGATTCCGATGCTGTTCTTTCATCTGCTGGTTCCTGTTGTAAAGTTCTTCTAAGCGCTTTGCATCACTACAATAGAATGCACATTAAACATTATTGAGGTAGATTTAAAATATGATGCCAGTCAAATTTTGCTTGAAAAATATGGCATTCACACTCACATATTATTTTTATTTGTCAGCTCCAGTACTTTCTCTTGCCACCCTGTAAAGAGAGAGAAAAACACATAATGAATCTAGACAGCTGGAGTGTGAAGCACTAGATGGCACATAGAAAAGAAGTGGCGGCTGTTGTGAGTTTACTTAAAGAAAAAGATCACCCAAAAACATAATTTGCAGTTGTACTCAGCTGATAAAAACGTCACGATAACCCACAAGTAATTCATACAACTCCAGTCCATCAATTAACGTCTTGTTAACGGAAAGCTGCATGTTTGTAATAAACAAATCCATAATTAAGACGTTTTAACTTTAAACTGCCGCTTTTGGACAAAATACTAAATGTTTTCTTAATGATAGATTTGTTTATTACAAACATGCAGCTTTTTACTTCACAAGTTTGATTGACTGAGTCATGTGGATTACCTGTTGATTACTGTGATGTTTTTATCAGCTGTTTGGACTCTCATTCTGACGGCACCCATTCACTACAGAGGATTCTTTGGTGAGCAAGTGATGTAATGCTACATTTCTCCAAACCGGTTCTAATGAAGAAACAAACTCATCTACATCTTGGAATGTGCATTTTTTTGGTCAACTATTCTTTCAAATATCATGTTCAGGCTTATTTTTGCTGATATTTTTGGGTGAGTTGTGAAGCGTTAATCTGAGTCACGATGTAACGCTATTGTGTTGAATTCACCCCACCTTTATTCATTAAACTATCGCCTTTTGTGCTCAGAAAGAAAGTCATAAAAGAAAAAAGGAAGTCAGGGCTTGGAATAACATGATAGTGAATAAACAATGTCAGATTTAAACTCAAAATGTTGCTAATATAAGTGTTTGTGAGCTCATAGCATTGTTTTGCTGATTTTATTTATGCAATTGTTGTTGTTGTTGTTGTTAAAGTGTATTTATTCACATTAGCAAGATTTCGCAGGCAAAAAAGGTCCAATGTCCATTGTCAACAGTGTAGCGATTTATGAAGCAAAACTCACACGGATGTCACTTTCAAACCAAGCAGCTTTCTGTTTGTCAATGCAGCAAATTCATGTGACCGATTTAACCAAGATAAAAATCTGCATGGGGAATTGTTTCGCCTTCGAGCGAAACTGCTGATCATGCAGATTCCTAATTGAAATGACTGGATTTCATCTGAGAAATTCTGCTGACCAACAATACATGTTTTTGGTTATGTAAAGATGTGTATACTGTTCATAGTCATTGGTTTGTGATGTTGCCTATTGGCGAAATCTAAAAAAAATGTACTAAAATATTTTTTGGCTGGTCTTACCCTCGAACTCATGTTCATGCACTTCCCGCAGTTTCTGCAGGAGTTCAGGAAAGCTTTCCAAGGCCATGCTGGTGGTCCTGCACACCTGCCTCTTCACTTGTCTTCCTGCGAATAAGAATAGGAAGGACAAATTTAAAAACATTTATATTTGTTAAATCAATGCATGATTAGGGTACTACTGCTGCCAGTTCACGCTTTGCTGTTGCCCTGGCTTAACCTGCTAAAATATGAGCTTAAATGTCTACACTCATATATGCCAAGGTTATTAAAACCTGGTGTTGCCAAACTGGTTCTGCAAGATGCGCACCGCAGGCCTAACTTTATTTGTGTATGCATGTATGACTGTGTGTAGAAGAGAGAGTGAGAGAGTAAGAAATAAGGAGAGACGCATGTACCACAATATGTGTGATTGTGCTAGCATCTAAAAACAAACAGGATCAGGATTATTTATAACCCTCGTTATGCTCAGACAATTTATAAATGGGTTTCAATTTGACACATACGACACTAACATCTAAATATGACAACGTTCAGTTTATTTTCCCTGACCTGTGCTATCTACAAATATCTACTCCTTTGCCTCATAAATGACTGTCTCAAAAATCTTTGGAACTATGGATGATATATATATATGATATATATTTCATATAACATTACCGTGCAAAGGTTTAGGGTCAGTATGACTTTATTTGTTTTAAGAAATGCATATTTTATTCAGGAAAGACCCATTCAATTGATCAAAAGTGACAGCAAATCAGTTTATCAGAGTGATTTATAAAGAATAATGTGACACTGAAGACTGGAGTTATGAAAATTCAGCTTTGCATCACAGAAATAAATTACATTTTAAAATACATTAAAATAGAAAAATTTATTTTAAACTGTAATAATATTTCACAATATTACTGTTTTTACTGTATTTCTGACCAAATAAATATAGCCTTGGTGAGCATAAGAGACTTAAAAAAACATTAAAAAAATCTCACAACCCCAAACTTTTGTACAGTAGAGATCATAACTTCTCTTAAAACTGATGGGACACAAGCACACTTTCTAGTAAAGCAGGGTATTTAATTTCAATGCAAAGTGGGAACTGTGCATAGAAACATCTGAATACATTATAATGACTCATTATATATTTATCTGCATGACTTCTGCCTGCAAAGATACTGCATGTCGCTGAAGGCTCTTAGGAGGGTGTGGTTAATCCCCCCTCCCCCATTCAATCATTTTTGCATTTTGATCTGAGTGATTTTCGCCTGCTCCTTCACTCTCTCTGCATGTCAGGATACGTTAGATAACAATTTTGAACGTTACAGCAGCGGGAGCAAGAGGGAACCTGTCTTTCAGAACTGAAAACTTCACTTTTCACACACACACACACACACACACACACACACACACACACACACACACACACACACACACACACACACACATGTTGGTTTTATGGTTTACGGGGACTTTCCATAGGCGTAATGGTTTTATACTGTACAAACTGTATGTGCCCTACACCCTACACCTACCCTACACCTAAACTTAGCCCTCACAGGAGATGTTCATTTCAACTTTCCCCCAAAAAAACTTACTCTGTATGATTTATAAGCATTTTGAATTATGGGGACACTGAAAATGTCCTCATAAATCACCTTCTCCTTGTAATACCTATGTCATTATACAAATTTGTGTCCTCATAAACCACATAAACATGCACACACACACACACACACACACACACACACACACACACTGTTTTTTATAGTTTACTGGGACTCTTCATAGGCGTAATTGTGTTTATACTGTACAAATTGTATGTGCTACTGCCCTACACATAAATTTAGCCCTCACAGGAGACTGTGCATTTCTACTTTCCCCCCAAATAAACTCACTCTGTATGATTTATGGGCGTTTTGAATTATGGGGACACTGAAAATGTCCTCGTAAATCACCTTCTCCTTGTAATACCTATGTCATACCCATGTCATTATAAAAATGTGTTTCCACACACACACACACACACACACACACACACACACACACACACACACACACACACACACACACACACACACACACACCTGTATAGATTTACCATACAAAAAGGTGTTATCATATATGACCTCTGAGTCTCAGTGCCATTGACATTTGGGGTCAGAGGTAATTTGTGGTGTCACGAATTAAGTGGGAGATTATCTATAATGCATACTGTAATATTTCTAAAACTAACCAAATCAGTGATTTAAGTAAACAGGATGGACAGGTGGAGTCGTTGAACATGCCTGGGGCATAGTATTACTATTAAAATACATGAGAAAGTATGCTTCTGAGATGAATTGGTGGATCAGGTCTGACATTATGCAATCTCTGCCTAAAATATTGCTAGGATTTGTTTTATGGCAGTTGATGGTTGTAAGTGTTTTACATGTTGCAGTTTAGTACTTGTTATATTACCAAGGGCAGGACAATGAAAATATGAGAGAAGTGAGAGACAGAGATGTGAGCGAGTGAGCGAGAGAGAGAGAGAGAGAGAGAGAGAGAGAGAGAGAGAGAGAGAGAGAGAGGAAGCTGCAAACAAATGTTAAACTTTGCGAACCTGTAATTAATTTATGATACAAAATCAATGGACTCAATCTCATCCGTATTCAATTATTACTTTTAAATAGTTTTTTTAATGATTCTCATACATCAAAAACTACCTGTGATTATTAAATTAATATTCTCAATATTTAAAGTAATATAAAGAGAAAAACTTAGTCAAACTTAATAAAAATAGATGTGTGAACGGAAAATGAAATACAATACTAATACTAGATGAATTCATATCACTGATCAAATAGAAAATAAAAAACACGTCACCCCACCCAACTGAAATAACTTAAATAATGAGTGATTGTGTTTTTATAAATATGATGTGTTACGTTATTGATGACTGATCACATCATGTTATAGCTCAATAAACAAACACCAAAACACATGACATCTGGTCAATACAGTGTGTTCGGTAGAACGAAGCAGTCCACTCACCCCGTGCCACCTTGTGGACGTCAATCACGTCACCTGCCAATCACACGATGATATCGGCCTCCTCGTCAAGCCGGTGTCATCCGGAGCCCCCCGGAGAGCCACATCAGATTGAAAACTAATGGGAATGGGAATGAAATAGAGAGGAAAGGTAAAAAAGAGTTACCTACGCCCTGTGCTCCTCTCCTCCTCCTCCTGCTCTCCAAGCAGCCCCTCCTTCTTCTCCCCACTGACGGGAGAACAGGTTTGAGCAGTTCCTTACCGTGGCACACAAACACAAGTTCTTCCCTGGATAAACCGGTCCTGCTGAAATCCCACTAAACCTGCCCGGCCACAAAGAAAAAAAAATCCTTAGAAGGATATAGAGAACGTTTCGACACACAAAGCCGCTTTAATCTGCTTTGATTTGCTCTTTTAATCTCAAGGAACTAAAGATGCATTTATTCAACTTTGTTGCAGTGACATGGGAAAGATTTTATTAGCATTTCTTTACTACATACATACGTGAGGGAAATTTGTCACAACAGTAATCTTGGTTAATATATGGTATTTGTAGCAAAACCATATTAACCAGATATTTGTCATGATTTTACTGCAGTGACCTTCATGTAATTATGATATTTGTACTAAAAACAACGTGCAACTGAAAACCTTGGCTAATTTGTGGAATGTGAACCATACTGTCAAAAACCTGTTTTACTACAGTAAAACCATCGCTGTGTTTTGCAAAGGTACTCAAGGATATATATATATATATATATATATATATATATATATATATATATATATATAGTGATATCTACCAGTAGACATGATTAACCGGTAGAAATTTGTCAACCGGCAGAGATTTTTGACTGTCCTCTCTATTACGGTTACGTGACGTTGCTGTCTTTTGCATGTATTTTTAAGCATTGCAGCTTAAAAACAAGTGATTTTAAGCTGTTTAATCGCAAAGAGCAGTGTTCCTGTGTGGCTCAGTGGTAGAACATTGCGTCAGCAGCGCAAAAGGTTGTGGGTTCGATTCCCAGAGAACACACATACTGATTAAGAATGTATAACCTGAATGCAATTGTAAGTCGCTTTAGATAAAAGTGTCTGATAAATGCATAAATTAAAAGACAACTCATTTTGCAATATGTTCACACTGTCTGAGAGATGGTTTCTAATTGCTGTCAGAGGCGCACACACGTGAAGACGGTGCTCATAGAGCACAAGTTTATTGAAAATACTTATTTTTTTTCCACAGGCCTTGAACAGTTAAATACACACACTTGTGGGTTTCAAAATGCTCGTCGTTGCCTCATAAACAGTCACTTGAAAGGCCGAAAACACGTGTAACAGTATATTGGATCCAGGCAGCTCTTAAAGTGACAGTCTAATATTCCTGCTGTCTGTCATTCATGTCAAACTTGGGTCTATAGGAGAATGAACAGGGCTACTGTTATGCATATTAAATAATGATTAAGTGCTCTGGTCCAGCGTGAGCTATTCAACCCTATGAAATGCAGCTCTGAGAGAATGACACCAGAAGTCAGCAAGACAGATGATGGCCATGTCAGATTTTGCAGCACCAGACAGACCAGGGCTGCGTTTCCCAAAAGCATTGTAAGCTTAAGTACATCGTAGACCCATTGAAACCAATTGAGCTACAATCAATTTAGGCTCAAGATGCTTTTGGGTAAACGCAGCCCAGGTCAGTGAGATGTGCATCTCCACCCGAATTAGACTGTTAGTCATGTGCAGCTTATGAGCACACTATTCCACTGTAGACTAAACTAGATTTATAACTTTATAACGTGTCTATTTTATATAAAACCATTTTAAGAATAACACACCACAAATGATGTCTGTTTATCTTGTAATAGGCAAATGGTTATGGATTGCATATGGATTTATAGGCCAGAGGCCAAAGAGATCCAATTTCCAAATAGTGACAGATACAAACTGGTTTCTTGGGTTCATGAAGCAAAGTATAAAATCTGCAATTTAACTGTAGTGCTCTGAGATGTGATCTGCTTTTTGTCCACTGGACGGAGTAACAGCACAGGTTTAAACTGTGTAGAGGCCTATGGGATTAACAGGTACCATTCATAAATATTCACATATTATAATGAACAAAGACAGGGATTGCTGTCAAATATTGCAAATGCAGTTTTAATCATTAACAGATTTCAAATTTATTTAAAAACGTAGGAAGTCTGCTCAATAGCAGTGTCATTACTTGACAAAAACTGAAATTGAACTGACTTGTACGGTTAGTCTAAAATGCACTGGCTTTATAAATAAATATATAATTATTTACCCTCTCTAATAATATTAGTTTGTTTCAAATGCACTTGTAAGAACCAGATACATACACAAATCAAAGCAAAACAACCCAAAATTGCCAAAGACTGTTAAATACCTGATGTTAATGCACAACTTCAAATTACTACCCAAAAGAGTGTTTTATCTTTTAAATTATATTAATTACAAGGCTTGATCATTCAACAGTAAAATATGCACCAGGGTTTTCTGGGGTGCAGGAACACACACAAGCACACAGGCGAGGGACTGGGATTCCACAGGATCAGAGCAGCACTACGATCCATGTCTTGAGGCAGATAAGACTTCAAAGAATGAGACAGATTTACAAGACATGGTGAATCCCCCTTTAAAAAATACTGCTGCATAAATGTTTATGTAACTCAAAAGACGTCTAACACCGCAGAAACAAGCTCAGTCATCGTAAAATGGCAACTCACGTGCAAGAACAATGGGCTCCCTGTATTTTGCATGCGGACAAAGCAATATTACTTTTTGGCTATGAAAACAGATGTCAATAATTCAAAATTGATACGTTTAATGGGATCCAAACTTGTAATATTACTACTGGAAATGCTTACATTGCAGGATTATACTAATTTAATACATTTTATTCCTATTACATATTTTAAACAACAATTTGGGTGAAAAGTTGAATATTAATGTCAAAAAGTATACATGAACCTCATAATTTGATTTGAAATGTTTTGAATAATTTTTATTTGTTTTCATGACAACAGCAGTCAAACTGTGTAAAAGCTGATCATGTTCTCCAGTATGATCTGAGATGATCCAAAGAACATCTTAAGGTTCAACGGAAAAGCATCTGACTATTTGTACAAAGAGTCACATGACCAATGTCACTATTTTATAGACTAACTTTACATTGCGATGTTGCTTTGATTCTAAATCCATATTAGGTTTGTTTCTAGTTTTATTTGATCCTAAATCACAGCTTTTCAATGCAAACTTTTGGGCCGTAGTGTAGAAACCGCATGATGTAACCTACTCATTGGTGTACAGAGGTAAATATTGTATTCATATGGCTTTTATGAAAAGTTGTAAAATATTTATGAACTGTGTAACGTCAATACATATTTATCACCACACTGTAACTTTTTTGATTGCGCACTTGAATGTTTTGCAAGGCCCGTCAAAATATTTATCCACAGAGGGTGATTTTATTTAATAAATGAATAAAATATGTATTTTATAAAACCTACTCCAAATTTTTTCTTTCAGCATGTTTTGGCTGTAGTCTCAAATTACAGGCCCAAGTGAGACCTCTGCTGTCGGCCACTAGAGGGCGCTGTACAGTGATTCACCTGTGAGACTGTATTACAACAATTGAACAGATGGTTAATCTAAACTCAAAATAATTGTTATCACACACTGTAGAGATGCTGCATATAAACAAACACGTTCACACACACATTCATCAATGGCGGCAATAAAGGATTTCCCATTGGAAGTTGTGATGTCGTTTCTACTCTCAAACTACTTTTGATAAGCTCAACAGAATGTCTTTAAACCTGCCGGTATGTACGGGGATGGAAGGATGGAAACCAGGTCCATTGCTGTTTAACAGCACAAGGCATGGCCAGATCGCTCTGTTCCGCTACGGAGCAAAGGAATGGATGTGTCTTGATCATTTGTCTGTAGTGTTGCCAGAAAACAACATGATGGAGCAGTCAGTCAGTCCAAGACCCATACCGTCCAAGCCCACCCAGAGACTCCACTTACAGTGACATCAAACAAGAACGAGAGAGGAAAGAAAGATACAGGACCGGGGTCGGAAACAGGGGAGCTTTGGTTTCCAATCCCCAAAGAATACTTTAATCTTAACACAGAGATTCACAAGTCACCATTTCTTCATTTCCAATGATGGAAAATTACTGTAGCATAAATAGATATATTTCACTTTATGTGTATTTCAAATGTAAGCCCATATCCTAAATCATTAGAACACTTGTTTGGACATGCCATAGATTTAAAATCTTTTAATCTGTCACATACTTCGGGAGAATTCAGTGTGTTTTCCAGGTCACAGGTGACCTCACCAATCCAGACGGTATCTGTTTGCCCTTCAGTCGATGTGACAAAGGCTGCGCTTGAGTATTTTGTGCTCGTGGCTGTATGAAAGTGTAGGCCAATGATGTAAAAGAGTGCAAACAAAACAAATCTTGTGCAAAACATGTGAAGTTCTTAGAAAATGTACTCTTTGTATTCCTGTTGGTTTCATATGATTTAAAAAATAATAATATTTGGAGAATTTTTAAGAAAAGTTTCAGTTTAATGGCTCAACAATGTCTTGTGGTATAACCAAACAAAAAGTAATAACATATTTTTCTCACAACTTGAATACATGCGAGTGTACACATCTTAATTATTAATTCCAAAAGATTTTAAATATATATTTTAATATATTTACAATTGAATATATATACAATATCTTTTATATATTTATCATTTTTAACACAAATTATTAATGCATACATGTCACTAAGCTTCTATGGAGTCACGCCACATAATTCACTCCATTCTGCATCCTCAACATAGAATGTATTGTAAGTGCAGATCTTAATGTGTTATTTCCAAAACAAAAATATCTATTTTTAAAGAAGAACTTGTTAAAATATCCCAAAACTATTAATTCTTAAATATCAGTTTCCATGGAGTTGCACCAAATGACGTTTTATATACTGATTGCATGTGACTGTACATATATCAATGATTATTTTAAATGTTTTAAATATATTGTTCAAGATAAGTTTGTATTTCTTTATTTGACAAATATTACACATTATTAATTTGCAAACAACATGTTTCTGTGTAGTCGACAACCTGAACTAACTTTCCATGACATAAAGGGTCAAATTAGCTGATATTCAAAATGACAAATTTTTTGGGGGCCCTGGCTTTATCTTGAATAAATATCAAAATAAATGTTTATTAATTAATGATCGAATTAATTTAATTAACAAAATATAATACTTTCATACTAAATTGTAGTAACAAAGATAAGGATATAGATAAGGAAGGAGTAGCAAAAATATTTCTATCACATCATTGAGCCATAATTTTTTTTGCCCAATTTGCAATCCATTGGTACCATAACCTGAACCACTAAACACACTGAAGTAGCCTTGTTTATATCAGTTACACCCTTTAGTCTAATACTGAAGCAGTCTAATTGACGACACAGAGCAGAAAAAGAATATTGAGAGTGGTAGGTGGCAATGATTTACAACATGTAAGACTGGCACCCACGTGCACAAGCACACACTCATTCCACTGAGGGGAAGCTGGTGGGTCTCCTTTCACGGAACCAACACAGGAAGTTCTGTGGCACAGAGAGGAAGTTGACTAAAACAGCACACAAACGCCCCCTCCTAATTCCTGTGTCCCAGGACGTGTGTCTACCCACACGACAGATCTCCGCCTCACAGATCACTAGACACGCCGTCTCTCAGTATGCGTGCGTGTGCGTCTTAAACAGATTCTCACAGAACATTAAGGCGTCTGAATGTTTGTAAGCTTACGTAAAAGGAATAATTCACCATATCTCACCCGAATGTAATGCTTCCACAGAACAAAAAAAGAGCTATTTTACTGAGATACGTCTAAGCTGCTCTTTTCTACAAAACACAAGTTGTAAGTGGCCAGTGGTTGTGAAACCCCAAATAAAAGTAAAAAAGACACAAATGTTGAGCATTTATATTACTAATTTTCAAAATGTAAAATAACTTATTTATAAATATAAATATTTTGTAACATTCTAAATGTCTTTACTGTCACTTTTGATATGTGTAATTAATCCTTGTTGTATAAAACTATTAATTTTGTTTAAATTTGTTTTATAAAAAAATTATTAAATTAAATGACCTCCATTTTTAACAGTAGTGTATATATAAAATAAATACATCATAAATGAAACATTAAAGGACCTGTAGAAAAATAATGGTAATGTGAAACATACCAAGACCTTTTCAAGACATTAAAGAACGGCAATGAAGGCTCAGAGCTCCGCCCTAATCCATAAATAACTGACTGTCCATATCCATCTTCATCTGGACAAATAGAGATGACGAGAGATGGTCTGATGAGCAGAGAAAGGTAGACTAAGAAAGGGGGAGGGATTGAGGGAAATGTTCAGATTTGCATCCATCACAGGCTATTTTCAGCACTCCTGCATTCCCGCTAGATGGAGTGGTGAGGGGAGGCTGAGCAGAGGACAGCGGGTGACCTTTGTCCCCAGAACCTTTTCAATACAAACTTTATTAGCTTGCTGCAAAACGTGTTTGAATCTATTGAGGCGAGTCTTGGTTCCTCCTGCATAGGAACTCTTGATACAAACTGATTTCACTCGCTGGCTAAAACCCCTTAGACATTGAGGATTTATACAGATGTCTATCAACATGATTCATCACATGCACAAAAATGCATAAGAACATGGACACATTGTAAAGACTAATGAAGGCAAATCAACAAACAACACATACCCATCAGTGAAAGCTCATAAGATTTGATTAGTGCTCAAGAATGCGGCGTCCCATATCTCACCCGGCTCACCCTCATCTGGCCCCATTGGTTGTCAGCATGGCCATTCATCCTCAGCCTAGCCAATCAGCTGCGGTGACAGTGCAGCTTTAGCCAATCACAGCTCAGGAAGCCTTGACAGTGAGGGAGATGCTCATATGTGTTTATGGCCTCCTGCCTCTATGACAGAACACAGAACCCTTCAGAGAAAAATAAAGCAATTAGCCAATTACACCACACAGGCCTATTAGAAACCAAACATCCCAGTGTTTTCTTACCCTTTATACACAGCGATAAGACTCGAGCTGACGGAGAGAGCGTATCATGTCCCATGGAAAGAAGAAAAAGTGATGGTTATGAAAAAGAAGTAAGGAAGATTAGACTTATTTGCAGGGAGTCTCTTTATTTGAGAGATGACAGATGAACTGAACTCTCAGTAACTCTTTGACTCCAGAGAAAGAGATGTGAAAAATTAAGTGAAAAACTAGTGCAGGTGAAAGTGCTACATATGGATTATTAATCTAAAACCAATATAAAGCACTGTTTATCAAGGCGCAGACTGATCCATCATATTAGCTCACTGAATTCCCTTGAAACACTGTTCAATAGAGCTTAAAATGAAACAAATTACTGTCCAAAAATCTTCTGTAAAAAAAACCCTTCTTCAGTGAGTACACTGAGACGCAACAGTCGCAAAACTAATAAATGCAGTCTTGTAAACAAAGTTTAAGGTCTTTTTTTCATAGTTCTTAAATTCATGTATTGTAGCTCTGATGTCATATGTGACTTCATGTTTTGATAGATTTATGCATGACTGCAATGCCTACATAATGCTGATTGTTTTTTAGATGTACATGTTGACTAACATTTAACATTCAAAGTCTGCTTTGGTCATTTCATGTCCAGGCCTTCCTTTGGACTGAGGTTAAAAAATTCTTGGCAAAATATAGATCACATAAAATACCATATTGATATGAACCGATTCAAATTATTATAAAATGTTCACAAGTACATGTACGTGTTTTATGACAGTCACTGGAGGAAGCAGCTGCAATGCAGACGTGCACTGATTTCCTGATTTTAGAAGCACAGAGACAAAAAAAGCACTAACAGTAATAATTTTAGCCATAGAAACTTCAAGTGACTTGTTGATTAATAATAGCATTGTACTGTTCTTTTTAACATAAGGACTATATTAGTCATGGGATTAAAGTGTGTCTAGAATGTACTGTATGTAATATATATATATATATAGAAAACAACAACAACAACAACAACAAACACAAACAAATAAATATTGCAAATATTCTCCTTCTAGTCACTTTCAGGTTACACAAAACACAACAACCAAACATTTTATTAGATTAGTCTGATTTCTAGTTAAAATGTCAAAAAATCAAGATATATTTAATTGAGACACAAGACTGTGTGAGCTATTTGATGTTTAATATATTATGTTTTTCAGAGGTTTTCAGAGATACATTTAAAGGCATGTTTTATTTGTTTAAAGTTCGAACATAAATAAATGTAAATGTAATTATATAATAAATATAAAAAATTTTTACTCTTAGTAAAAAGCTTTCAAATCCTGTTCAATCTAAAAATCCAGCTAATGACACATTTAGGCCAACTGGAAACCAGTTAAAAAAATAGCTACCAGTTTAAAATGGATTATTCAGATTTTGGGGCAAAGTTTACACTATTCTCAAAACACTCTTACAAAGATTTGTCCAGTTTTATAAAACTGCTTTATCATGCTGTCCCTTCGTATAAATGACAGTTTCCTAATGCTCTTGAGGCGATTATACAGCACTCTCTTAGCACTTCCACAGGACTCTCAAAGACCTCTCACAACCAGTAACCATTGCTATAAATCTCACACACAATGAGCTCTTAAACACCAGGGTGGTCTTTTCTCTGGTCTCTTTCCTCTCCTACACTTTCTTCTGTGTCCATCTCAAACTTTCTCTCACTGAAATGAAACATTCATCCTACCCATCCCTCCATCCTTCAGACTCCCTACCCCAGCAGGCCTAAGTCTCCCTTTGCCCTTCAAAGGTCTCTGTTACTCACTGTCCTGGGTCCTGCTCTTGGGGAGGAGGAGTCGGCTGAGTTGTGAGTCGTCTTCTCCACAAACGCGCCATCTCAGAGAGCCTGATGTCCACTAAAGCCGTTTCAAAACTAATAAACAATTGTCAAGCGAGAGGTAAAGCAGAGAGCTGTATGGCCATTCTAAAAGCACATCAAAGGGTCTTTCTAAGAGCAGTGTAGAAGAGAGATGTGGATGACCTCTCCAATGCACACACGCACACATACACAAATCACATATGCACCTCACAAATATCACATGCATACACAGCAGACACTGGGATGAAAGTATTTCAAAATTATAGACAGAACAATGACACATAAATGGAGCTGGATCCACGGTGAGTTACTGTTTGAGTCACTGGCTGGAGGAAATTACATATTTGGTGCTAAATGATTTTGGTCACAGTTTCTACTAAGTCAAGAATCAAAGATTCAGACTCAAAGATTGGAATAAAAAATAATACAGCTTTTTTGTACGACATTGGATAGTTTAAGTCAGAACAAGTAAGGGTAGGACAGGATAGAATAGCCCAGGACAGCAACAGGGATAGGATAAGTCAAGTCAAGATAAGGATAGACCAGAATAGGTCAAAATTGTAAGACAACTTAGGATAAATCTTGGCAAGGTAGGATATAATGAAAATGAATTGTAACAGGACAGGAGAGGATAGGATATGTCGGAGCAGGAACAAGTAGTGTAAAATAGGATAGGATAGGATAGGATAGGATAGGATAGGATATGTCGGAGCAGGAACAAGTAGTGTACAGGATAGGATAGGATAGGATAGGATAGGATAGGATAGGATAGGATAGGATAGGATAGGACAGGATAGGATAGGCCTGGGCAGGATAGACCAAGATAGGGTAGACCAGGATAGGATAAGTCAGGACAGGGTAAGATGGGATAGGATGAGATAAATCAGGACAGACAGGATTGGTAAAGGATAGGATAAGGAAGGAAAGGATAGGCCAGGATAGGATGGGATGGGATGGGATAGGATGGGAAAGGACAGGATAGGCTAGGGCAGGATATGATAGGATCAGGTAGAAAATCTATTGCTTCATGAGTGACATCACTATCTCTGACTGTACACTAAACACACTGCATTTCATTTCAGACCCTCATACTCCTCACTGATACCAGCATTCTCACACATGCAACACACCCTGCTCACTCTGGCCGGGTCTGGGTGCTGGGCAGCAGAGGAGCCAGTATGGCTGAGCCCTAGAAAGTGGGAGCCAGCTCCTCAGTATGTGTGTGTGTATGGGGAGGAGATAAGTAAACTTCACAGCCCATGACATAAATCACATCAAGACATGACAGTAGGACACTGAGCAGGACCACTGATAAAACCAGCAGGAGGGAGGGAGAGAGACAGAGAGAGAATGGAGAGAAAGTAAGTGGGAAGAACAAGGGTCATGGTAATGGGCGAGGGGTAGAGCAAATGGAAAGAGAGATATAAAGAAAGTCTGAATGTGTTAGTGTCAGTGTGTGTATGAAACGAAGAATCAGAGGGAGAGCGAGAGATGGACAGAATGGGGGGAGAGAGAGACGGATGGGAGTGTTTTTAGATTCCCAGTCCTCCCAAAGGTGTAGATTATCCAAAGAGCACAAACTCATTTCTAGGTTCATGAATGCATTCTCCCATTTCAAACAGCTGTCCACCTAAATCTTCATTGGCTGAGAAAGGATGCACCCCCACTATATGCATTATGATTCGCATTGATCCAAGAACACTTTTAAACAAAATTTACTGTTTTTCCCCTATTTTCGCTGGTGCTAGCTCTTCATAACTAAGATGGCAAGTGATAAATCATTTGATAAACTGATCTTTCATTGACACGCTAACAAGGCCATTAAAACAGCTGAACTAATGTTACTGCTATTTAGCAGCTCGCACAAATCAAGGACTGTGTATCATTAACCGAGCCGCTCTGGACGTCGCTGACAATTTGACGCGATGTTCGTCGTACTTATTAGCTGTTGGCTGAATCAGGCTTGACCGTACATGAATGAAGTCTCCGTAAACTATCTGACATCCCTGCTCCACAACCTAACCTCTGTGTTTATTCTACAGCCCAATTATGGAGAAAAACAAAACGTCTAACTGTGTATGGAGAGCGTTCACTGTTTGTGTATGGTGAGAACACATCAATGGCAGCACTTCATTGTGTAGTTGATGCCTGCGGTTTAATTTATGATCTCCTATTTGTGTAAAATGTAGGCCATAATTTTAATATGTGTGAAAGTAAGAAGTAAACGGAAAGTGGGTAGTTTATGTATCTTTTAGGGCTTGTTTATCTCTATTAAAACGGGTTGAATGAAGCCTGTGCTGGGCTGACCCTTAAAAAAGTACTGTGGTGGTACCATGGTACAGTCTGCTTGATGTTATCAGCTGGCAACACCAGCACCATTAATCTGCATTGTTAATCCTTTTGGTCTTTTATTAAAAAAAATCACAAAAATCTAACTTTTATTGGATAATAAGAAATTCAAATGGGGGGAAATATCATTATGAAATAAATGTTTTTCTCAAAGACATGTTGGACACAATTATTGGCACCCCAAGAAATTCTTATGAGTAAAATATCTCTGAAGCATATTCCCATTCATTTTCACAATTTTGAGCACTCCAGGGTTATTATGAACATGAAATTATCCAGCCATGGCTTCCTGTTTCACAGAAATATAAATAGAAGGGAAAACAACACGCAAATTCCCTTAATCATACGTCACAATAAAATATATATATATATTGCTGATGTGCAGCAAAAGATAATTGAGCTTCAGAAATTAGTGAAGTGGCTTTAAGAAAAAGCTAGAGCAGTGACAATTCCCATTTCCACCATCAGGGCAATGATTAAGAACTTCCAATCAGCATAAAATTTTATGAAACTGCCTGGAGGAGGACGTGTGTCTATATCGTCCTAATGCGCGGTGAGAAGGAGGGTTTGAGTGGCTAAAGACTCTCAAAGGACCACAGCTGGAGAATAGCATAAATAGTTGAGTCTCGGGGTCAGAAAAACTTTAACAAATTGTCAAACAGCACCAACATCATCACATGTTGTTTGGGAGGGTTTCAAGAAAAATTATCCTAGCTCATCCAAAAACAAACTCCAGCATATTCAGTTATCAGACACGACTGGAACTTCAAATGGGACTGGCTTCTATGGTCAGATGAACAAAAACTCAAGATGGGTTTAGTGAACACAGGGATAAAAAAGTACCCCATGTGTACAATAAAAATACTGCTGTATTTTTTATGTTGTGGGCCTATATTTCTGCTGGAGGTCCTGGACATCATGTTTAGACACTCGGCATCATAAATAAATACCAACAGATAAAAAATCAATATGTGACTGACTCTAGAAATCTTATAATGGGCCAGGAAGAAATCTTATAATATGCCAAAGTTTGGATCTTCTAACCAGACAATAATCCAAACACAAACCTCAAAAATCCACTGAATGATTACGACATTAGTGCACCTTGGTATTTAGATGGTACTTCAAGCCAATTCAAAGATAAACAGGGACAAGAATATAAATCTAAATATAAAATATATATAAATATAAAATATAAAAAGACACAATCATTTGAATGACTTCAATGGTGTAGGCAGTAGAACGTCAGGCTAACAAAATCTTTTGATGCGATCGACGCTAGATCGAATTTGCATTTTGCTGAGCTGTGTACAATCATTTTCAATCTATGGGCCTCATTCATGAAACAAGGAGAAAAGCAAAAATAACTTTTGTGTAAATCGTTCATAAAGCCAATCTGACGTAGACTAAACTTTGGAATTCATGAAAATGTTCTATTTTCAAAAATGTTAGTTGGTTAGTACGCCTGCTCATGGGCGTAACACATTCTGTGTTCTTTTTGGCAACCTATGGCACTGCGTTTTGATGCACTGCCATGTTTTATAAGTTTATAAGTTATTATAAGTTATTATTATTGATAAACTGCCATAGATATTCTAGGGATGGGCAACTGGTGGCCAAAAGTCTTTTAGTACGGGCTGGCCCACTGGATCATATTTGACTCGGGTGATCAATTTTAAAACTTTCAAAAAGTAAGTAACGTAAAGATTGCTTTCACTTTAAGATGTTAATATCTCCAACCAGGAGATGTCGCTATTTCCAGCTTAGCAAATAATAAATGAAAACTGACCATGAAAACAGTATTTTAAAGTCAAGATGATAAACAGATTATCTTTTGGCTCCACTGAGCAGTACGGTTCGGTACAGTACGGTACAGTGTGCAATTTTTTCCGTTTCCACTGTCAGAAGTTGTGAATGGTACCAAAATAGCGAACAGTACCACTTTTTTGGTACCCTTCCATAGGGGTACCTAGCACAGGAAAGGGTATCAAAAGGGTGGCGCTAAACTCACTGCAGAACGTTGATTGGTTTACTAGAAACGTCACGTGCATGATACAAGGGTATAAAGCTTCTGCTTCACTTGTTCGTTCCACTCTGCTGTGGTTAGCTTACTTCAGAGTGCGCAAACACAAAAAAATCTAACAGTATATTTTATATTTTTATATTTTCACACAGACAATAGCCATTTCCCAATATGCTTTCTTGTCTGTTCTTGTGGACTTGTGAAACGTCATTGCCCAAAAATCAAATCTCAAATATGCAGTATATTTGAGGTGTAAAATACTTGAGTAATTTTACTTGATTACTTTACTTAAGTATGGTTTTGGGGATTTTTACTTTATTCAAGAACAATTTAAACTGACTAGTTGTACTTTTACTTGATTACATTTCTGAAGAAAAAATACTTTTACTCCTTACAATTTTATTTTAACCTAAAAAGTACATTAAATTTGTATTTTATCTTATGCACATTAAATATGGTAAGCGGAAGCTAAAAAGTGCGTGCTTGACGCGAGAACCAATGATCATTGTTTTCATGCATCAAGCACACAGTTCCACTTCAGGTATGACTTTCATCAGGTCAATGTCTGGCTTTAAAAGTTCACCATCAAATCTGAGGAAGCATGTTGAGGTAGCAAAGTTGTGTTTTCCCCCAAATAAATTTCTCCATTATTCTTTCTGTTTTGATAGAGCCATTAGCTGTGTCATATATTGGCTGAATGCACACGATTGAGTGCGAATAAAATCAGTGATGAAAATGTAAATATAATTCATATTTTTGTGGGAATTATTTTTGTTTAATTAAATGTAACAAATCTCCAAAAAGTGTTTAAATGAACCTTGTACGTTTACTTAATTGTAATTCATGTTGTAATGCTCTTACCAGGTGGCATATAAGTTGCTTTAATAATATCATTGTTTGACACATTGAGTAGGAATTTGTACTCTCAATTAATATTTTTATAAACTTAATTTGCTGATTTGCTCATTAATTAATGTAATTAGTCACTAATAATTATGTAGCAATATTTTCTGAGAAAATCCTAAATAAAACTTCACCAAATAAACAATTAAAAGATTAATTATCCTTTTAGACAGTGACGTAGACAACACAAAAAAGTGGCCTTTCAAAACGTTAATGTTATATGTTTTAATTATATGACTCTCATCATCAATTCAGCCCATTCTTGCATTCTGTCTGGAATATGTTTCTAACCTCTGCATCTTTTATTAAAAGTGATAATTCACCCACAAATTAAGACTCTCATGTCGTCCCAGATGTTTCTGACTTTCTTCAGATGAACACAAGCAAAACATTTTAGTCCGTGTAATGCAAGGCATTAGGACCACTTCAGAAACAACACAGAGTGAACACTACGGTCAAGTCAAAAATATTGATTCATTAAAAGGGGTTGTATGAGTTAACTTTGTGTAGTTTTTGAAGTGTAAATTGTGGACGTCCCATACTCATCTTATACGAAGAGAGATGTATATAGGTCTTAGTTTGTGTTCATCTGATAAATTAAAAGTATATATATATATATATATGTGTTGCTGGTGGTTGTACTGGTCGGTCATCCAAGTGGATGCTGCACTCTGATGGTGGTTGAGGAGAACCCCCCCCCCCCCGTCTGTGTGATTGAAAGCGCCTTGGGTGTACAGCAATACACAAAGCACTATATAAACGCATCATTCATTCATATATATACATATATATATATATATAAATAAATAAATACATAAATATATGGGATGGCATAAGGGTTGAAAGGATGAAGTTTCCTAAAAAGAAAGGCAGGCGATCACAGGGCACTCAGGGCTCGGCTAGTCCTTCCGACATTTCCCGCTTGTTCTGATGTCTCTGTAGTGATTAAACATGCGTGATTAAACATGAGATAAAATTTGTTATGTGTATATTTAACAGGCATTCGTGGTCTAGAAATTTTACCAAGTTCAAGGGGATATCTCTCTCTATATATATATGTTTGGATCATTTGAAAATCTGTATTTTTATTTAAAAATCAAAAACTAAATTAAAATTAAAACATATTTGACAGCAAGGAGGCCCCCCGGTGTGTCGGGGGCTCTACGCAGCTTGCGTATTCTGCGTATAGGGAGGATCCTATGGTAATTATACTTTAATTTCCTTCAATAAAACAGAAATTGAGTAAGACTGTGGAAAGGGTGTGTGGACATGGATTAGTGATCTGGCTCCTTGTATAAAGGAGAAAACAATTCTGGCCCTCGTCACAATCAAAGCTGCCCATCCCTGCTATAACCTGTCAGTGTAAATCCTGTATAAGAAAGAGGTGTTTCCAATAAATAGTACACTATATTGTAAAACCTTGATTGTGCACATGCGTGTGTGGGGGGACCCGACAAGACCTTGTGTCCAGGGGCCTTTGAATTCTTAATCCGGGCCTAATAGTAACAATTTTACTATGGTACAATGCCCTAGGAAACACTGTAATGGCAAGTGACAAGACTTTTTTGTATTTGTAGGCCCACCTTCCGTTCACAAGCTGTCAATAATAGACATAAAATAAAACAAAATGTGTTTCTAATGCAACAGTGTTTGATAGCTATTTGCTTTGATGATGATTGCACTAATGAGCTGTACATTACACATAATGCGCCCACATACAAAACCAAACGTCATAACTTAAATGACTAATGCCACACACCCTCCAGTAAAACGAACATGGCACAGTGCCCGTCACACAGGTACACAGTCCCTCCTCTCTCTTATCAGAACGCTGTGGGACATAGCTTGTTTTAGGAGTAGGAAAAACTGAACAGAGCACATTAAAGAAAATAGGAGTGAGTGTGTGTAAGTCTGTTTTCCTGGCCAGACTTTCAGTCTTGTAGCTGGAGATAGCAGCTGGAACAGCCATGTGAGGCAAGCCTCCACCATTCCCCTCCCACTGCCTTATAGGCTACTACCTGAAAACATATACTGCTGTGTGTTACACATAATCTCTCTCATATACACAAAATCTCTGCCTTTATACAACCATGTTCACTGCAGTTAGGTCACTGCTGTTATGAAGTATGTTTGAATACTGTAAATGTAATTTAAAAATGCTTGTGCTGTATTTGTTAGTTTGTTTATTACAGAAACTGATGACATTTCCTGCAAGATGACCTGGCTTTTATTAACGGTATATTTGAAAAGAATAGTAGGATAAAAAGTCAAATTAAGAACATAGGAAATAACTATATACTGATTAAAACAATATTCAGAATATAGAATTAGAATTGCCACGCTGTAGAAGATTTTGGAGATCAAAACTCAAAGTTTAATGTTGATTGATGCATTGAACATTTTCAAATTAATTTCCAATTTAAAAAACATTTAATTTAGATAATTCTACTGAGCCAGTTGGATTTGTTAAATTCTGAAAGTCAACATAACCTTTTGAGTTTTGACCTCCAAATTGTTTTACAATGCAGTTTTCATGGTAGAAGTCACTACTTAGTAGTCAGTAAACATTGCAGCTCAAATTTAAAATTAATCTCAGAGTTCACTTATTTGTGATGTTGTGATAAAAGAAAACTATCATGAACTATGATGGGGACATGAAAATGCAGTGCATTGTAAGAATATAAAGAGCTAGCGTCTCCTTCAGAAAGCTTTACATACACAGTCATAGAGTTGGAATAGAGTGATAAAGTAATCCTGAGAGAGACAGAGAAAATTTGAAATTGAGAAAGAGGCAAAAGTGAGGAGGAGTGTGTGTGTAATTGTGTGTGTATCTGGCCGTAGTGGAACCCGGGCCATGAAGTCTGCATGCTGTCAGTGTGAGTGGCCTTATCTTCCCCAAACATTTACTTAACCCTTTGTCTTACAGGGCCCAGCACAATGAGACACAGCCAGAGGAATCCCAGCGGGACTTCAGATGGACAGGCCTGCCGCTTACTGATACACTCACAGTCACACTGACTGCAGTCTAATCTGCACACATTAAACTCACATCACAGCGATAACTACAGCTCACCAACCTCACTTCGCCTTTAATGACATCACTTCAATCTTGCTTTGTCCTCTTCCTTTTCATTTATGTAACAGGCTGACAGATGCAGAGTCTTAGCCAATCAATTCCAGCACATAAAATAATTTCCAAGAAATAAACTAAAAGGACTATTGCGTAAATGCTCTTCTGTCGTTTTATGCAGTTTTAGTTTATAAGCTCTAGATTCAGGCCATTTTTTCTGAGGTAACAATGAAGTGTGCTGTAAATACCTTTCTGTTATCTGAGCATGTGTTAAACTCTGGGTTCAGAAGAATGCAGCAGTCAGCCTTTGTCTCTGTGTCCACATCTTCAGAGAGGAGCTTATCAATCCCAACAAATACCATTACAGTGAGAGAGAGATAGATCCATTCAGGCAATAATTTCTCCATGACACATGCAACCTTCCTCATGCAGGATGAGACGGAAACTGCAAACTTGAAATATTTTCTCAGCCAGTTTTGGATTTTTTCAGAATAGATTGAAACATGGTATAAAAAAGTTTAATTAAAACAAACAAACATATAAATGGTATGGGATGTTTTGAAATTCTGGAATGATGGCTGTGGCTGGAATACACTACATGGCTTTTAAAATCTGAACATATTTGAAAACACTACATGACATACTCTTGCTGACCTTGTAAATGGTTATAGAGAAAGACTCATGCATCATGCACAAAATGACTGACGATCACATACTAAAAGACTGTAATTCATTCTGGGGAAAAAATCATGCAGAAATGTTTGTCTCATTGCTAGAAGATGCATGACAAATAAAAACAACAAATGTTCTTAAATTGGCTCAAAATATCAAACGTGTGACATCCTGACTGGATGGAGTCAAAGTCTGAAGCAAAAATAGTTGAGGGTATATTTACTTGCCAACAATCTACTAAAAGCAGAAAATTTTTCCTTTGCATATTGACAACAATGTTGTCAAAATGATTCAAGTTTGAAAATGGCTAAAAACTATTATTATGCATGTCAGGCTAGCAGTTGGCAGTGTTATTTTGTAAAGAAATACCACACACCTGTGCATTCCTATAAACTGAGCATGTATTACACATACGCATGATGACACCATTTTCACACATTCACGTTTTTGTAGCTTGGAGACAATAATGGCATTGTTTTCCAAAATGTAAATGAACAGAACTGTATAAAGTATATTCAGTTTTTAGTTGAAAACATTGTCATGCAAACACCATCCGAATCTGCACCCATCATACACCATATGATTTCCTGTCAACTCTGACAGCACAAAATCTATAGACTGGCTCGGACTTTCAGAAAGCAGCATTGACTCATCCAGACTGCAAATCAGGGCAAAGATTTGTGGAAGTCATGTAATGTTATTCAGCCTTAAAGAGATAGTTCAACCCAAAATTCAAATTACCCCATGATTTACTCACTCTCAAGCATCCATGGTGTAAATTTCTTTCTTCAGACGAATGCAATCGGAGTTATATTAAAAATGTCCTGGCTTTTCCAAGCTTTATAAAGGAAGTGAATTGTGGTTGAGATTTTGCGCATTCCTGAGAGAGGCATTTTAAATATCCATATTTAAAACTTTATAATCCACAATCTCTACCTTCCATTAACTGTCATATGCATGTTCACAAAAGAGAGAGGCCTTCTATTGGATGATGAATTAGAAGTACTAAATAAGGATTTGTAAAGAAAAATCCACTGGAAGCTCTGGTGACAATACGCTAGTCTTGTGACAACCTAGTTTTGTTTACAGAAAAGGAAAACCAGTCTCCTCTTGGCTTATATCGAAATCCTCTGACATTTTTCTTTTCAGGCCATGTTTTATACTTCTAATTCGTGACCGGTGTTTGTTTTGCTCTCTCCTTTGCTTTTTCACATTCATCACTTCTCATGTCTCAAGTCATCCACTGGAACGCCACTCTCTCAAGAATGCGTGTCCGGCAGTTAACGGAAGCTAGATATTATGGTTTTTAAAGTTTTAAATGTGGATGTTTTTCTTACCCAAACACATCGACTCTCTCAAAGGCATTTATTAAACACCCCACACAATTGACCCCCCACTTTTTATAATGGATGGATGCACCTTTTTGGGCTTCAAAATCGCAACCCCCATTCACTGCCATTATAAAACTTGGAAGACCAGGACATTTTAATATAACTCCAATTGTATTTGTCTGAAAGAAGAAAGTCATATACACCTACAATGGCTCGAGGTTGAGTAAGTATATCACTTTAAGGAGGAATGGCTCAACAATGACGGCCCTTTGAATACATTATTAACAGTTACTACAATTATAATTGGTGAAAATATTTTTTATAGTATTTCTAAAAATACGGTGAAAAAATATGCAACTCTAATGACTGTGACAAAAAAAAAGAATCCTTGGAACCAAAATTAAGAAGCAAGAATTGAGATTCAGGGCATTTGTTGAAGAAGCTCTATAATGTAAAAGCTTAAATAGGTAAGAAAGACAGTGATGTAGTGTTTGTGTGTTGGGGGATGGGGTTAGAGTGAGAGACAAAGAGACAGAGAGAGAATTACTTCCAGCTCTCTCTCTACTCCCCCACATAATCAAACAAATCACGATTAAAAATATTTCAAGGTCCAGAGTCACTTCAATAAATCTGGAAGTTTCTCTTGAAGACATAGTCGGCAGGCACACACACACGTACACATTTACTTTCAGCCAACTTCTTTTGGATTTAACCCACCAGAATATATGTGTCTTTGGCTTTCTCTTTGGCTCCCTGTGTCTGCTGTGTTCTTACAGTAAAATAAATAGGCTGCACCTATCTGCAAAGTGCAGCGGAGTTTCTGAGAACAGGGTTATCCAAAGTGCATGTTCAGAAGCAGCAAGAGAGAGCAACAACAGAATGAGAACGGGTGAGGGATTAACCCGAATGAAGGAACATGAGAAACAGACAGACAAAGAGAAAAGAAATAGATAGACAGACGGAGACAGGAACATAAGGAAATCCTGCATGGAGACGATGAAGAGGGGAGAGATAATGAAAGAGAAGAGAAGGCAAAAAAAGAGAGAGAAAAGAATTCCACATGTGCAGCAGGCCCTTGTCTTTACGATGCTATGATTATAATTTAGTGCTGCTGTTTCAGGGCTGACATCATCAGTGTAGCACCAATCAGATGGCACAGAGTCTATAAATTAATGAGTGGGCTAGAGTTCGGCTGACCGGGGCAGGGTCAAAGTTCATTCCACTCATGAAAAAGTTTCTAATGGAATGTGACTACGCAAAAATCAGCTCTGACTGATACTACTTTCCACGTGTTTCCTGACTATCAAAATATTGTGGATTGTGTAGATTTGGATATTTAAAACACACACACAAGCAAAATGCAACTACCATACTTGGTAGGTATATTTAAAGGGTCTACTATGCACATATTTAAACTTCGTTCCTTGTGGTCACATGACAAGTAAACATGTCAATGATAGGTTAATTTTGAAAAGATAACTAATTTACTGACAACGTAATACTGGAAATATTAATTTTAGTATTTATATACTGTATATATATTATACACAAGCACACATACATATGTATATATATATATATATATATATATATATATATATATATGTGTGTGTGTGTGTAATTATATATTTTATACATATATATATATATATATATATATATATTTTTGTGGAAAGAAATTAGTAGTTGCATTAAATTACAAAAGTGACAGTGAAGACATTTATAATTATAATATTACAAAAACATATATTTAAAATAAATGCTGTTCTTTTGAACCTTCTATAAAAAAAAAAAAAATGTTTGTTTTAAGGACTGCACGTGAATGTGTGTGGTATCTTTTGGCATACTCAGTCACTGATTGCCCAATTAGTTATTATCTCCCCATGGATTATGCAGCAATATAATGAGTTGGGAATGAAAGGGCTGTAGAGTGAACACCCAGGGTGAAGCGAAGGTGGAATCAGAGTTCAGAAAGCAATGCACTAAAATGCACCTGCATTAGAGGTCTCTTAGGTGTGAAACTAGTCCACACTGTATTTTTGAGTGTGCATGTGAGAGCACGTGTTTGAAACCAATGGGGGTGGGATTACCTGACTTGATTGACAGGCTGATAGCGCTCTGTATGTAACTAGCTGTGTTGACTCCTGCTCCCCGCTGGAGGCCGACATCAAGAATAACACACACCTCAGTAACGTCTCTCACCCTGCGTGAAACGCCTGGCACTTTGGAGACGAAAAAGGAGAGAGAGAGCAGTCCTGGGCCCCATCACTCCACATTTCACCTGAGGAGAGAGACAGCAAGACACACAGACAGACAGACACACACAGAGAGGGTGACATGGGGGACATACTTAAAATAGGGTCATAGGGTGGCACAGGGTCTCAACTTACAGCAATTAAACAAACAAGTAATATTAAAGGGTGTAGAACAAATGTAATACTGAGAGGGACATATTAAGGTTTTGAATTTAAAATTGAATGCAATTACTTGAATGCATCCTTTACCAATACGTATCTTATTTTACAAAGGTGATAAACATTTGCTAAAGTAGATATTTGTGCATTATGTTGATTTTGCTCTGCATGTTATGTAAATGCATTTATCATTTTGTAAGCTTGCAAAAAACAGAGAGCAATCATTTAAAAAAACATATTGCATTGTCCAGAATACCAATTCTGGTATTTTGCCTTGTACCTGGATTTAATTTTTCATTTGAATCAGTAGTCTTACCATTCATTTCATGTGCTCATGTTTCACGCCCATGTTTGTTTTTTGTTTTTTTGGATTGATTGATTGATTAAATCTTTTTAAATAGAAAATCCTGAAAAAAAGCACCATGGTTTTCACAAAAATTTGGAGCAGCACAATTGCTTTCAACATTGACAATTAAGCATCAAGAATTGATGTTATTTTATATTGTAATAATATTTCACATTTTCACTATTATTTTTGTTCAAATAAATGCAGTCTTGCTAAACATAAGAGACTTCTTTCACAAAACATTTAAAATATTACATACTCCAAACCATGCTATAATGAGATGGTTGTATAATTTAAATATCAATTTTATGTTATAACAACAATGTGTTCCTAAAATTTCTATGAAATTATATAAAAATATTATTTATGTTAATGTTCAAAACATCCATCTTTTTTACAAAGATATATTATTTGATTATGGTTATTTGAAAGTTCTTGAAAACATCAGCAAAGAGGTTGCTGTGTCCCTAAATATATGCAAAATACACAGTATTTACCATCAGAACTGACATGTAAAGTCTATACTCACAGAATCACAAACTTTCAACAAACAAAAAAACTAACCCCGTAGAAGCCAAACACATTGGCTGCGAAATGTCAACTGTTTTTCATCCATAGTATCCGTTCCCACTGTTCCTCGTCGTAAGCGTCAATCTATCACTTCAGGCTCATGTCTTCTCCTCCCCATCCCTTCACGCCTCTCCCTGATTCTGTCCATCTCTCTGGAGCGGAGGAGAGCGGGAGGGATGCTGGGGGCTGGGAAAACCTGGACTTGACCCCGAGTTCTGGGCTCCACAGAGTCTCCTCACCAAACCTCCCTGATGACAGATGGATAGACTCTCACACACACAACACATACACAAGACTGACACCACACATTAACATACAGATACCGCAACTTTGGACATTTTCATAAATACTCTGTTTTCTGTTGTTTCTCTGGTTGGCTGGTTATAAGTACACTCAACTGGTATTTTTTGGCATGTACCACATGCTACCTATTCAGGGTTCAAAGTTGAACAGGAGGTGAAGCTACACGTAAGAAGTGCAAGCACAGCCACTAGGAACCTACGCCAAAAACATCTATTCAGAAAATAAAAAAGAGAGATTTCACAACTACATCACCTCAGATATCACAATAAAAAGAAGTCGCCATTTCCCATGCTAATCGTGTCAAAACACAAATACATGGTCTGTAAACAATATACCTGCAAAGTGATTCAACTGCAAGCTTTGGTCTGAAATTGTTTAACAGGGCTTTACCTGGAGGTGTGAGCCAAATAAATAGAGTGATCGTAAATTACGACCTGGGAGATGGTGGCGACATGAGGGGGGGGGTCATTGATTGTAGTCAAAGATCGAGTTTTCTTTCTTTTTACCCCACACCTACCCCTCTACTTTTTCCCCTTCCTGGCTCTTTTTCCACGGCAAGGAAACGATCTTGCTCCCGGCCACGGAAGTCATCGCTCTTAGACGTCTCCGTCTCATCGTTTACAATGCTATTTTCCTTCTTATTTTGGCATTTTCCTCGTCGGTCTGGTCATTTGTTGCCTGTTATTTTTTTGTCCACTCATGGACAAACATAGAGAATGAATAACTCAGAGAATGGAGCTAAGTTTAGTAACGGCCACCTCTAATAATACCCACGTAAAATGGCATTAATTCCCACAACAGGAAAAATGCACGAGGACGCACGCAACAGCCTCTCCCTCCTTCACACACAAACACTCAAGATATGGCAAGCTGGCTAAACAATTATTCCTTCAAACTAATTAGTAATACTAACTAGTACTGTATTGTGTTGTATTGTATTCATTCATTCATTCCTTCATGCATTCTCATACTAGCACATACGCCTATTTGATTTAGTAAGTAACCCACTTGTAAACAGCATATTTTTCAGTTTCTCTAACAACTATTCCATAGTAGGGAAGAGCGGGGCACAAAGTAACACTTTTTGACTTTCTCAAATTGTGTAAATCCACATGGGGTTCAGAGCATATTTTTTTTTATCCACAGTAATTTCACACTTGTCTAGTACAAATATGTCACTTTGTATCATAATTACAGTATATAAGTTTTTCTTTATTTACCCACAAAAATTGGAAGTGAAATACAATACAATACAACAAATTAAGCTCAGATGAGCTTTATTTGTCACATACACAGTTATACAGAGTATAATGAGGAGTGAAATGTGTTCTCTGCATTTAACCCATCCAAGTGTACACACTTGGAGCAGTGGGCAGCCGACTGTGCAGCGCCTGGGGAGCAGTTGTGGACTTCCTGCTGGAGCCGGGATTCGAACCCACAACCTTGGGTTTACCTCCAACGCTCTATCCATTAGGCCACGACTGCCTAATGTGGCAATGATGCCCCGAAGGTGGGGTACATTGTAACATCTGAGGGGCACGTTGTAACATGACCATATGACAGCCTAAAATGTTATCTGATCGTATGAAAAAAATATACAAGACAAACTAAAATATTTTGTCAATAAAATAATTATTTATTTTAAATAAAATAATGGCAGTTTTTAAGAATAAAAAGTAATCTAAGTTTTGAGTTTGACAATGAACATATTGCAATCATGCCTGAGACGGCCCACATAAATGAGCTAAAATGCTTTATATGTCTTGAAATCATAGTTTCTGAATATTAAACATTGATTGTCGGTCCTTATCCACCTATTTCTCGTCGTTTCTCATTAAAATGCATTAAAGTAAATGGTGTGAATTTCATCGCTAATGTCATAGAATAGCATGGCAGGGCACATTGAAATGCAGTGTTACAACTTACCCCATATGCAAAACTTTAATTTAAAACCAGTTAGTGTCTTCTGCTAGTTATCGAAGCATTAAAAAAAACTAAACTGATAAATAAGAGATTGAGATTAATATAGCAGATTTGTCTAATTTTAAATTAGTAATAAAACTGAGATGAAAAATGTACTTAAGCCATAAATGTAATTTTATTATGGAAAATAAATGTTCAGCTATATCTTCAAAATACCTTTGAATTTTTGGGCGCAGTTTTTTATCTCTATATAATGTTGATATGCTAACTAATAAATACTGTACATTTGGATATACTGTGTGGAAATATTTAAATAAAATTGTATGCGATTGAAAATAAATATTAATATAAAAATATTTAAGTATTTCATGTGACAACTAACGCTGCGTGCTCCCCTAGTACGTATTATTAAATGTAATAAATTAAGTAAATGTACATACTGAAATGGTGTCAGAATGGTGACACTGTCACCACTGGTGACACTGGTGCCAGAATGGTGACACTGAAAAAAAATATTCATTGAATTTGCTTATTTTTTAAGGTAAGTGGTTGCAATCAATGTATTTCAGCTACATTTAAATTAACACATTTAGTTGAGATTCTCTATGATGTTCAGGTCTGGTGAGTTTGCTGGCCAATCAAGCACACCAACACCATGGTCATTTAACCAACTTTTGGTGCTTTTGGCAGTGTGGGCAGGTGCCAAATCATGCTGGAAAATTAAATCAGCATCTTTAAAAAGCTGGTCAGCAGAAGGAAGCATGAAGTGCTCCAAAATGTATTGGTAAATGGGTGCAGTGACGTTGGTTTTCAAAAAACACAATGGACCAACACCAGCAGATGACATGGCACCCTAAATCATCACAGACTGTGGAAACTTAACACTGAACTTCAAGCAACTTGGGCTATGAGCTTCTCCACCCTTCCTCCAGACTCTAGGACCTTGGTTTCCAAATGAAACACAAAACTTGCTCTCATCTGAAAAGAGGACTTTGGACCACTGGGCAACAATCCAGTTCTTCTTCTCCTTAGCCCAGGTAAGACGCCTCTGACGACAACTTTAGCCAAATTACTTTACACGTCTGTGTGTGGTGCTCTTGATGCCTTGACCCCAGCCTCAGTCCATTCCTTGTGAAGTTCACCCAAATTCTTGAATTGATTTTGCTTGACAATCCTCGTAAGGTTGCGGTTCTCGTTGGTTGTGCATCTTTTTCCTTCCACTCAACGTTCTGTGAACATGCTTGGATACAGCACTCTGTGAACAGCCAGCTTCTTTGGCAATGAATGTTTGTGGCTTACCCTCCTTGTGAAGGGTGTCAATGATTGTCTTCTGGACAACTGTCAGATCTGTCTTCCCCATGATTGTGTAGCCTAATGAACCAAACTGAGAGACCATTTTGAAGGCTCAGGAAACCTTTGCAGGTGTTTTGAGTTGATTAGCTGATTGGCATGTCATTTATTTTCTTCACCAGAGCACCACC
This sequence comes from Gymnocypris eckloni scoliostomus, assembly GCA_027564155.1. Taxonomy (NCBI): domain Eukaryota; kingdom Metazoa; phylum Chordata; class Actinopteri; order Cypriniformes; family Cyprinidae; genus Gymnocypris; species Gymnocypris eckloni. The sequence continues at coordinate 58,524,714 of CM050412.1, read as the reverse complement.
TGACTCTTCTCCTTCCACTTCTACCACTGATGGTAGATTTAACTTCCCGTGTCTACTACCTGCGCAGAAATCTACAGTGTAACTGGGTTGTAGGTTGCCATGTCACAAATGGTTTGAAACCTGTGTATTATGTTGATTGTGTGAGGTGATGCGTTTCATACAAGATCTGGTAACTCTACAACACTAGAATAAAATATTGATGTGATTATTCACAAAACTGGATTTTGGCCATACAAATTATGGGAGTTTCCCAGGAGAAATAACAAAACGGGAGGGGCACGGGAGATGGGTGTGAAATATGAGAGACTCCTGGGAAAAACGGGAGTGTTGACAGGAATGTAATAAATACCTGTTCATTAAAAAATGTACTAGTTCATTTTCAGAAGTAGATGTTAAAATCGCTTGCCATACTCAAGGTCGTCAAAGTTGGTATAACATTTACTTATGCTTGTGGACATAGGTGGGTTAAATGGCCCAGCATTGCAGTACAATGTGATATGAATGGTACAGTTAATGCAGATTTTTATTTTTGAGCATGTTCTTAGAGACACTGCTCATGGCATCCATTATAATCTGTTTTGCAATATGTTGCAAAAAATAAAATTAATAAATAAAAATAGAGGAAGGAGGAAGAATGGCAAGGCTAATGTGCCATAATTACATGCACCATGTCAATATATGCAAACACAACAGCAATTTATTAACACATTTTCTTTAATAAATCATAAATACAATGGTATTTTATGATTTAAAACATGTTAATGAGTAACTCAGTGTTGACTGTGATTGTATCACAGGCAGTGGGTATTTGATGTATGTGTCTAATGAAGCTGACTATTGGCCAGGTGTGTGTCCCGGAAAAGCATGTGTGCGCAAACACCAACATCGAACACCTGTTCTACTTTGTAAATGTGTGCATGCTTGCATGTGTGTGGTGTAGCTGCAGAAGCATATATCTGAGTCTATACTCGCATTACATTTCAGTGTGTGTGCATGTGGCATGCTGTGATAATTATGTACCTAGATGCACTTTGTTTTATGGGCCTTTAGTTGTAACACAACCTTTGGCCTGAGTACACCTTGACCTTTGGATAGGCGGGGTCACCCTCTTGTTTTTGTTTTCGTGAGTGCATGAGGGAAGAGGGACTCTCCTTTAATCACCCTGTCATTTAGGACACATCCAAAGGGACTAGACTTTTTTACCACATTGTTAAAGGAACAGTTCACCCAAATATTAAAATGTGTTATTTACTCAAACTCATGTTATTACAGACCTGTATGACTTTCTTTCTTCGTCTCCGTTCTACTTGTGATAATTATATTCAGCTTATTGACCTCAATTGTTAATCGATGTAGAAAAAGTGTGAATGTTTGTTGTAAAGCGAGCACTGAAAATAGCAATGTGCTGAAAGGTCTGCTTGCTTGTCCACTTGTTTTTAACTCAAATGCACCCTGCACTTTTTAAAGATGCAATTTATAAAATTACAAATGGTTTGCTGGACTTTTTCAGCCTGGATTGGATTCAGTGGGCAGTTAGCCACTTTCCAAATATTAATTGGCTCTACACACATGCAGTAAAATTACTTCATTTTTCTTATTTGCAGAAAATAAAATATTATTTGATTATTTCTCAAGTTTACATGACTTTCTTCTACACGTTTCAGTGTTCCCTCTCGAGCTTTCACGAGACATCATGGAGAATTCTCTGTGATGTCTCATTCCCGCTCTCAGGGAACCGAGGTTATGATAGTAACCGGAGACGTTTTGTTTTGTTTTGTTTTGGTTTTTGTTTTGTTTTGTGTTAGACCACACTAACTTTTGGACCCTAAAAAAACCCTGTTTGACTTTTTATCTTCTGCATGACTCACTGGTTTTGTGTTTTGTTTTGTTTCTTTTCTTTTCTTTTGTTCCCCACGTTTGGACCCTAAAAACCATGTTTGATACTATTTCTTCTCTTTTAATGTTTCAGAGGTTTTTTTTTTTGTATTTAATTTTTTTGACAGAAAACCTGTCTTTATTACTATCTTTCTTTCTTTCTTCTGCATGTTTTAGTGATTTTTGCTTTGTATTGTTTTGTTCTGGACCCTGTTGACTTCCATTGTTTGGACAAAAATATTTTTTTGTCTAGAACGCTCGCTCCCTTCAATATTCAACTGATAATATCGAAAAGTATGTTCTTTTCAATAGGGCCAATGCAAGTTATTATAATTGCATCACAGAATGATAATGTTGCCCCATGAAGAATAGGTTCATTTGATCTCTCTGAATTGGACCATTTGTCCCAGTTACTCTTCCAGAATGTGAAAGGTGGGGGTCATATTCAAGAATAGAGTCCTCAATTACAATATAATAGGAGTCCTGTGGTGACCCCCAAGAGCTACTAACACAAACACACTAGTGCAAGTGACAGTGTGTGTCTTAGGGAATGTGGGGGTGTTTCTTTAGTTGCAGGGGGCCAATAAGGCAGTCAACTGGTGTAGTGCTGTGAAGAAAGAGAGCTGCAAGAGAAAGAAGGAAAGAAAGACAGCCTTGGCAGACTTAATAGTTCACAAACGCTATAGCTTAAAGTACACAGGGCACCTCTAAGGTCATTTTACTGATAGGGTTTTCTGAAAACCGGTGGCCTTGGTGTTTTTTGAGAACTGCAGACTGGCAGAAATGTTGACGCAACTAAAAGGTGAGAATTGAGAACACCACTGCTCGATCCTTCTTGTTAACATAGTAGTCTATAAAAGACAAAGTTTAAGAAAACTCTATCTCTTGAGCATTTTTGAAGATGTAAGCTGGATGCTAATTTGGAGCAAGACTCATTATTATTGCTGCATTGTTGTCGATTCTCTCTCGCTTTTTTCCAGCCGCTGTCTCTCTTTCTCCACCACACTTGGCTTGTTCTTTGGCCCAGGCCTTATAGTGGGGTTATATAAGAACACATCAGTTTTAGTGCATTCTGGCTCTGGTAGCACTGGCAGCTCTGATATCTGACTGCTCATTCCCAGGAAATCCTCAATACGAACTACCCTGAAAATTACGCAAGTGTTCACATATACAGGTAAACAAGATGAAGGATCAATGTCTTGTTCTATGGTGATTTTCTTTTCATCAAACATTTCTAGATTTAAATCTTGTTCTTGATGGTTGTAATTATTTGAAATGATTCACAGAGTTGTTGCGATAATTTTAAGACTATAATTTGACCTCATAAAACAAGGTTTATGATTGACAGCAGTGTAGCCAATTAATTTTAGCTAGCATAATATTGACATCATATGGGTGGAACTTTTTTTTTAATCAGAATTTTTTTTCATAAAAATATTTAAATCTCTGTGTAATATGAATATAAATTCTAAAACGGATGACATTTATTTGAGATGAAAACATTGCATAAGATTTTCCTACTTTTAAAATAAACCATAGATTTATAATTAAAAATTTGAAACAATTATCTGCCAATATAATTTTTTTATTTATAGATTAAACAGACATTATTATTATTATTACTATTATTATCATTAACTAATTATGATTTACATACCATACAAAAGTTTGGAATCATTTATAAATATAATTAAATATATTATTTAGATTGATATAAATTATTTATATTGATCAAAATACAGTACTTTTACATTATTAACTCTATTTCAAATGAAGGCGTTTTGTTCATCAAAGAATACTTTTTATAAATATCTGTTTCCACAAAAAATATTTAGCAGCTCAGGCTGTTTTCTGAACGGTCGCTAAATATTCGGGCTTTGTCATCACAGGAATAAATTATTAAAATGTTTTACATTATTACAAATATTTTGAGTGATTTTAAATTGTAATAATATTTCACAATATGACTGTTTTATTGTTATTTATTAAATAAATAAATGCAGCCTTGGTTAGCACAATAAACGTATTTAATTAAATAAATACTAAAGCATAACATAATAATCAAAGATTAAGTGAATAAAAAATTAATGCTTTTATACTGTATAGATATTCATAGATATTTTTAAACAATACTGCCTAAGAGAGTGATCTTTTGCAGTCTAAAATGAACTTGACATAAAAGCTATAAGTCCCCATGAATCCATGGACTTCTGGAGAATTCTGGTCACCAATATGCATAGCCATATATCACATTGTTGACACACACATGTACAGTCAAAAAGCAAAAGACTTTCAGCCGAGTCCACTGTCACAATAGGATAAATTGTCACCCCCTCCATAAATTCCTTCATGGTCAAAACTGCTCTACAATATCCTGTTTTTACCACAGGAATCAGGATAGAGAGCTCAATGCAGAGAAAATGAATGAAGGAAGGTGACCCTGGAAAACCTCTGTCTTTGGCCTCAGTAACGCTCAACAGAAAGAGAAAATATTGAATAGAGGAAAATGAGATATCCATCTTAAAGAATAATGGAAAGGAACAAAGAAACTGAGTAAATGAAAAAGAGGTAGATTGAAATTGCCTTAACCTCAAGCGCTTTTGAAAAAACACCATGGTCGACTTTTAGGAGATGTGAAATTATCATTAAATCTAGACTATGGAAAATGTGATAACAGTATTTAAAAGTCATGAAATCTCCTTATCATTGTTGGAAATATTTGAAATTGTATTTAATTTATTTTTAAGCTTTTGACTTGTAATGTCAGTACTTGAAAATATACATTTAAACAATGTCCTTTTGGTCTTGTTGCCCTGATCACTTGCCCCTCTGATAAAGGTTATTTGAGGAAAACTGAATAAGTTTCAATAATTCAAAGTGACCTTTTTGTAGTGTTTTACAATTTACACAGCATGCCAGATGTGTTCAAGCTCACTACCAATCACTGCGCTCAGTACTACCTCGTTTTAGTAGCGACAGTTATTCATATCAGTGAGCTGTGTGATGGTGATGATGATGGCATGGGCATTTAAAACAGTGGATGAAATATTGCTTGTGAAGCACTACTTCTGAGGTTAAGCTTATGAACCTGATGCAACAGTTTCTTGACCCTGCACCTCATCACCTGGGCAACAAAAACTAAGGCACCAAGAGATAACGTGAGCTAATTTGGCCAATAGCAATAAAGGTGGATGACGGAGCCTCTTTGTCGCCATGGGGCTGTAAAGCGGTTGGACTACATGCTGACGTGCCTGCATAAAGCCAACATGTTGTAGCCCAACCCAAAACCTTAGCACCATAAAGCCAAGCTGGAACACAACCTTTGATCGCCAACACTCAGCGGAGAGAGGTACGCTCAGACACAGAGAGTCATTCAGCAACACCTATGAGGATATGTGTTACACAAAACAACTATATAAGGTCATAAACATCAAAGCAATCATATACATTTCATGGCCTATGTCGTGGCATTATAATTATATTGTTGGAAAGGGTTCAAATACAAAAAAAATGCTGCAAAGCCAAAGAATTTGTGGGAGCTGAAGGATGTCTCTGAAGAACAGCAGGAAGTTTAACTGTTCAGGACAAACAAGGGATAAACAACTATCACTAAACAAAAAAACACAGCTGTGGATCGTTCAGGTAACAACACAGTATTAAGAATTAAGTGTATGTAAACTTTAGAACGGGGTCATTTTTATAAATTCAACTATTATTTTCTCTTGTGGACTACATGTAAACATCTTTTATGTGAAATATCTTATTCAGGTCCATACTAAATAAACAATAGCATGCATTTTGTGTGATCCCATTACTTAGTAAAATAATCTATATTTTGCAGATTCTGCAAGGAGTATGAAAACTTTTGACTTCAACTGTATATACATATATATATAAAAATAAATCCATGGAAATCACAGTCCTCATTATAATAGGAAATATCCTATTAAAATATAATTTAATAGGATATTAAAACAGGATGATATTGATGACAAAATATGATAATATTATAAAACACACTGTGTTTTTGACCATCAACAGTCTTTAAAAAGAAGATTGCTTTTTTTATCTACATAGTTCTGATTTTTTTCCCAATCATTACTGTTTGAAACCCAAAAACATTGACATTTTTCTTAAACATTTTTATAGTGTAGAAATAATTAAAGGAGAATTACAATATTTCTACAAACAAGTGCGGACGCAAAGCACATGTTTGTCCATTTTATATGCAATAAAACAATGCTATAATTCCAATATATATCAACAAAATACAGCAAATAAATTTAGGTTAACATATTTAGACAAAACAAAACACAAAAATTCGAACAATTAATAGAAATGTGCCCCTTTTCAAAATTAGCTGAAAAGCGAGGGTCATTGCACTATGGATCATCGGAGGAATACAATACAGCATTAAAAGTGTCTGGAATCAGCAAAGACAACAATGAAACTTTTAAAAGCCTCATCCAGGGAAAGTATCTAAAGTCATAACGACCATAAAGATGCATTCCCTGAAGCATAAGAGGAATTATGGGAGAGACTTGTGTGCTTCCACCATTCTTATCTCAACATAAATAATGTATCTTAAAAGTTAATCATTAACATCTAAGCCATGAAACATGTTCAGAAGCCATAAAAAGCATATTTTTTTGTCCTCCTGATCATTGCTTAAGAAACTTGAGAACTGTTGCCGAGTCGCTGCTTCTGCTTGTAGCCCGCCGTGTTTTGTCGGAATTGGCCATGACATCACAGACAGATATGCCACGATAAACCAACGAGGCAAAGTAGCAGAAATTACAGTCAATCTCTTGCATTCCTAAGCTCCATCTCTCTACGGTTGTGTAAAGGTTCTATTAGGTAGATCTTGTTAAAAGTATTTTCTCCCAGAATGCACTGGAGAGGTTTAGAAAAGGTAGTATGTCTCACATCACGCTTGGGACAGCGCACACCAGGAATTGTGTGGGGCGATTGACGTAGGGGTGTATGTGTAGTCTTCATATTTAATGTCCACATGTCCTGAGCTGGTACTGCCCAACTGCGTCGATGCCTTATAAAGAACAAAGAGAGACATTGTTAGATGCCAAATCGAGCTTTACAGTAGATGGGCTATTTTTAAAGGGACAGTTCATCCAAAAATGAACGTGAGTAAGTGATGACAACATTTTCATGTCGTTCCAATGCAAAGTGTTGGCTAATTTAAAAGTTACTGATGTTGTTTTGGACCACAATAGAAGAAAACAACTGAAACATTGTTCAAAATAGGTTATTTTGTGTTCCACAGAAGAAATAAAGTCATACAGGTTTGGAACAAGAGTTCATTTCTGTGAACATTTTCATAATCTAAAGAAGCTTTTGTCCAATTGAAAGGTTCTGTGAAGGTTAAAGGTTCTTCACGAAACCACTGATGCCAACACATTTTTAGAGTGAATATGAACTCTGGAATCAATCATTTATATATCCCATCTTTAATATTTGCCTTTCAGCGACGGGGACATTTACAAAGAAAAAAATACAGTTCAGTCAATCACATGAGTACATACTTGTGAGACTGAGACAACAGTTTGGCCTGCATATGGTGAAGCTGCGATGTTGGGTTCGCTCTTTATTGTAGATGCGTTCTCTGATGCAGGCAATGAAGTGGGAGACGTAGCGCCAGACACTGATGACCCTGAAGACAAATAGAACAGAATGTGACTGACAGCCACAATAAAGGAACAGCAAACTGGACATGCTGGTTATTGCAAATGACAATTAATGGCGTCAAACATTCGCTGGTGTTTGTCCTGGTGCCGCACACACACCACATGTCGACTAAATGCAGAGAAAAGTGCTCTCTCACTCTCTTTCACTCCCTTTCCCCTCCCTTTACTCTCTCGCTCACCCCATATTTCTCTCCACACATTCTCTGACTCACTCACTCCCACATTTCCAACCAAATTACTCATGTCTGCTTTCTTCTAAAAATGAACCTTTTTCAAAAACATCTCTTTTAAAATGCTTTTCTCAACTCTTACCTGAGGATGCTTTGGTTTTGGGCATCTTTGGTTTGCGTTTTCTCGTCTGAATGCTTTCTTTCTTCATTGCTAATGGCCTTGGTACCTAAAACAAGAGTAGAGTAAAAGCATTATAATTCAACTATGACAGATTATTCATTATGCAATCAATCAAGAGTTGGTGGTGTAGTTATAATGGCGGTTGAACTGGATGAGAATATGGGTCTAGTTGTTGCAGTTGTAATTAGATTATATTTTATTTTTATTGTGAGTCAGTTTGTCAGCGGTGAGTTTATAGAACACTAGCTTACAGAACAAGGCTTATTTAAGCGACTCCCCTCCTTTATTAGTTCTCATTCTCTTCCGATAAAACACACCTATGACCTTTGAATCACGTGGACTACAGGTTTGCACACACACACACACACACACACACACACACACACACACACATGCATGCACGCACGCACACTGACATGCTCGTACACACAGCGTGCACCCTCCCAAATCGATCTCTAGTTAGAAATATCAGTCTTGTGTGGCACAATAATGGCGACTGAACTCGCACTCACCCCGTGGAGCTTCATGTACAGTCCGCAGGCGTTGCAGACGGGCTCTCCCTCTGCGTTTCTCCTCCACAGCGTGGTCGTACTGGTATGACAGTTAGTGCAACACAGACCTGCTCGTCGTGATGTGCTTTGCTGCAGAGACAAACGGAGGGAGGTGATAATTATAGCAGACTTTGACAGAAATTTACAGAGCTAAAGAGAGGAACTGACACAGGGAATAAAATAAATAAAAGACCCTCGAACAAAAGGGGAGATAAAATATAAATATATTTTTCATCAATGAAAAATATCCTGAATCACAAATGTGTTATTCAAAAGGTTGCATTTGCATTTATTTTAAATGCAAGCAACTATGGTCATAAATAATAGAGAAAATGGATGGGAACTTTGTGACCAGGCCTTTATATTCATTCCAAGCATAATTTTATGAATTTAAAAGAGGATTTTAAAGGTACATATCATTAATACTCTTCTAGAGAAATAATGAAGCTTCTCAGCTGAAATTCAGCATAAAGTTTGGTGTTGTTTTGAGCTTTGTGCTGCTTGGGCTAAAAACAGACCGACCCAAGGACAAGGTCATGCATGCAAAAATGAAAACAGAGAGGTAGAGACGAGTGAGAGAATTGTGTGAGAGAGAGAGTCTAATAAAGAGAACGTGTGTGAGAGAAAGAGAGAGAGACTCCTGGGAAACAGGACAGCAGTGAAGGCTTTGCTCAATTTCTCTCTTTCAATGGCCTTCGCCAATACTGACCCTGAGATCAACCCACTACCCCTCTTAACATGAATTTCAATGAACAAAAAAAAAAAAATCTGAAAAGTATCAGCAAAGTATTTCCAGAAAACCAGCAAAAAGGTTTACACCTTGTCTGGGTACACCAGGATATTTCACACTTTTCCTTCTAAGCGTGAAGTTTGTATTTGTCTAATAAAAATGATTGAATTTCAAGTATTTGCCAATGAGAAATAGGCCTATTTTACATAAAATAATTATTTTCAATTTTAGATTTTTATCTAAATCAACTGCTTGAATTAATCTGAAAAATATATAATTTAATATTATTTAATTGAATCAATGCTTATATTAGGTCAGTCAGACCAACGAAAGTCATTTTGAAGGGTCAGCAGGTGAGGTTATAAATAACTGTTTAAAGTAACACCTGCTTACTGTTTACAGTGTTGCATTGGAAAAGTTTGTGTAAACTCTAAAAAACAAGTAAATGACGGTAATGAACAAACGGGCATACCAGGCGTTTCTGTGGTTTGATTAGGGGTCTATTGTAGCCGTTCATCTTGTGGTAGAGGCCGCACGCGTTGCACAGGTAATGTCCGGTACCGTCTCTCCTCCACAGCGGCGTTGAGATGGAGCCGCAGTTCACACACTCACGCCCTTCACCCGGCAGCTCTTCCAGCATGTCTGAAAGGAGATACAGTTAGTTTTTAATTCATTTCCAAGGTTTTCTTCTTGGTTCAAAGTGATTTATGAGAGGACAATGTTCGTTAAAATCATAAAATACAACGCGAGACGAAATAAACGTTAAAGTTCAAATGAAGGGAAAGATCAGTGTAAAGATATGTTTTTAAGGTGTAACTGTTGTAATTATAGTTGTTTCTTTCAGTTTTATTTCTTTAAAAAGCCAAATATCAATAAACTTAAATGGATATTTAGCGATATATTGATCAGAAATCATTTAGACGCTGCGTGTTTTTTTATTTGCCGTTTTCACTTTAAAGCGGTGGCTTGACTATTAAAATACATTTATTTAAGTTTATCAACGTTCTATCACACAAATCATTATTTACGTGTTGCGCAATTTCAGACTAAATTGAAACATTTTAACATATGTTCAAATATAGCTTTCAAATTTAACAGGGTTCACTCTAACATGTTATGGATTTTTATATAAAGGGAGCGTTCTAAAACGTTTGCGCACATAACACAATATAATTTAAAGAGAAGCTATTCAAATAGGCCTAGTTATTATTTCCCTATCCAATATGATCATATTTGCTCAAATAAATAAATTAAATAACTAGACTTGTATTTATGTGTTAAGAAAAAGCCTAATACAAGTTGTTTTTCATTTTAACTCCACGCTTTGGCTCATATACAAATAGACTAGGTGAGGCCTGGTGTTGGAATGTGACAAAACTCTAGACGGAATGAAGAATGGATTAATACGAGAATATCCAGGGTCACTGGAGTGTCTATCAGGGCGGCTGACGAGGCACGAGGGCCTCAGGCGAGCGGAATGTCAATGAGGCTCTAATCAGTGTTAAAGATCCAGGGGTCACCGATCAATCAAGATAATGACACGTGACGCTCTCCAACTATTTATTTCAAATAAGACGTACGTATTAATAAGCTTTGTAAAATTATGTATTGTCATTTTGCAGTTGAAAATGTTTTGGCTATTTGACCTTGTTGAGTTTTTTTTTCTGATGGACTGCTGTAATCTAAAATGCAGCTTTACTCAAGTTTATTAAACAATCTTCGTAGCAAAACATCAAAATACGCAACTGCTCAATATCAAACGCCCGAGCCTTATGTAAACCCGAATAAATCGCCCTCGGTTTTAGAAAGAGACGTGACGTTTAATGGACTATCAAAGAAAATGTGTCCGCCTAAAGCACTGAGCTTCAAAGAGAACGGCCGCTAAATGTGTATCTGACCGTAATGCTCTGTTTAGAAAAGTTTGATCAAAGTGACAGTAGTTTGGATAGTTCTCACAATTATGAGGTGTGCACAGGACCCTTTCATCAATCCACAAGTGGACAGGCAATAGCAGGGGATTAAATTAACCTTTAAACTAAAGTGATTGCATTGCCCATAAAAAAGATGTGTATTAGTGGAATAAGAACACGTTTAGTTTTGTTAAGGTTTTGTAATGTGCCTGTGTACCCTAGCCAAGCAGGTATTCTAGTGCCTTCTAACAAGGATAGTCTAACATAAACACCAAGACAGCAATAAATAACCCTCAACACCACTGCTATAAATTGTGAGATCACAGCATCAAACGAAACCCCTCCATTCCAACCATTTTTGCCTGCTGACTAGAAAGATGGATTTTAAACTATCGCCAAATAACGACCCAAATGTAATAACTAACTTTAAAATAAGACATTTGTGCAAAAGGATACTTTAGCCTACAGAATCATAAGCGAAACTATTTTAGAAGTGCGTGATGCAGACGTTCCCAAACCTTTGTTATTGTGTTGGTGTTTTGTTAAACGTTTTGTTAGTGTACATATATTAACATCAGAGAAAAAATAATAACTATTGTGAAAATTATTTTACCTAAACTGGACCTCCTTCCCGGTAGACTTCCCTGGCGTCCCTGAAGACCGATCATGCCGCCATCGAAGGGGCCTGGCGTCCATGAGGTTGCCATCTCTGGGCTCATGTAGGCCGCGTACGGACTGGAGTACGAGCCGCCGACGGAGCGCATCAGGGCACTTCCATATTGATCTGCCCGGCCGCTGTTACCCAACACCAGCGGATTCTGGTACGCCACGTCCCTGCCGGTGCTGCTGCTTACCGGCGGGCTGTGCGAATAAGAGAAACCGGGAGGAGGATGAGGGCTGCCCGGGTTGAAAGAGGAATTCTCCACCCCAGTCTGTGGCCAGCCGTGGTGACTGCCGAGCCCGTGGGCTTGATGCGTGGACTCACACGTCTGTAGGTAGGGTAGGGTCTGGAGCATGGCAGGTACACGGGTGGTGGGCACATACACAGGTGAGTTGGCGGACGGATGGATGTAGTTCCCGGAGTCGTGTGCGTAGGGGGACGGGTTGGAAGATAAAGCCAGACTCGAATACATAATGTATCCAATGATTAAGCTATCCTTTCAAGTTTTGAAATCGTATAATTAGCCCAAATTGCAGTGAAAGCCTCGATAAAGTCCAAAATCTCCAATGCAACGGTTTGGTGAGCAGCGTCCTCAGAAAAAAGAAATTCACTCCTAATGGCAAACCAAACATAACAAATCTAATTATTTTCTCAGAAATAGATAAGGTTTGTACAAAAAAGGAGAATAAATATGAAATACAATGAAACACATCAATTGTGATATTGACTAACTACATAAGCTATTCCAACATTTGCAAAAACACTTTGAAACCAGGAATTGAATAGCCTAAATCGAATTTGATAAACAATCATAAACTGAGGGAAAACACATTGGCTTTTGTCTACAGTCATGATGGACAAACCGTTATAATTGTTGTGATTTTTCGGTTATCTGCATCTTTAGATTTGTATTTAATAGACTAAAATGACATTAATTACTGTCCATATCTTTACATAGGGATATAAATAATTATCAGCAGCAGTCTCAGATATCCTGGGGAAACTCTTTACCGGACCATTAAATCATCTGTGGAGATCGAATCAATCCGCACTGTAATCTCTCTAACATCTATATTTTATCACTGAAAACGCAGATTACATAAAAACGTTGATGTAAGGAAAGGGTTTATATAATTTCATCCAAGAGCTCTCGCTGTATTATCTCACCAGATAAGGACGGTTGGTGATAAAGTCAGGAACCCTCTTTTCCTTTTCCTTGATTGAATATCGCCGTGGAAGTTCCCAGTCTCTTCTTTCTTCTTGATTTTAGCCCAGAATTCAAACTTCAACGCGTCTGCTACACACGAAAGTCTTGCATTTGTCCTCTCCGCGTTTGGACGTGTCACTGCGCCTTGTCTGTAGTCTGGAGATAGCTGCTGCGGCAGATAATGCCTAATATAACTGTTCTCTGATTTGCTCTCTACTTTACTGCGAGTTATTTGTAAGAGCCGAACCACGTGACGCGCTCCAAAGGTAGGACCCATGGAGGAGGAGAAGAACGAGGGATAAACTAGATGTGTAGCGGAGGAGGGGTGTGCTGTGCTGCTACCTGTAAGATCTATATTTGCTGAGTCCACTGTATTTTGAATGATTGTGTTTTTAAGTCGATGAAAGTTAATTTTTAAAAGACATTTAAGGCAGTTGTAAAATTGCTTTGACTGAGGCACCAAAGCAACTATGATCCATGTACGCGCAATTGAAAAATCACACATTGTTCTGCAGTGCTATAAAACATTGTTTTACTTTTTTACTTGTTATAATTTAGCTACTTTATTTCAAATAATTGAAATCTAAATTTGAGTTTAAATACGTTCCAAACAATACCAAAGCACTGGACTAATACGCGTTTTTCGTGCGCTACTGTGCACGTTATGTTTTACAGTAATGACTTGGGATTTTGTTTGTACTTTCTTGTAAAATAAAAATGTTGTAGTAAAATAACCCCGCTGTCTGTGCGAGAACGTAAAGCTCAATTTTATGGCCCGATAAATCTGGATGTGTTCTCTATAAAAGCTGTAGAGAGATAAGAGATACGAGCCACAGCTTAGTATGATGATACAACAATAATCGCACTCATTATACTCAGTTGGAAATATTGTTATCTTAGCGGTATTGTTTGAGTTATCACCCCTCCCCCTTTTTTCGGATAAAATATCGTTTTAAATATGTATGTAAATAAATACATTAACTGCACGTGCTAATGTAAAGATAACGCCCAATAATACATTCTCAAATAAAAGCGCATTGAGTAAAAAGGCATGATACAAAATCCCTAACGTTTTTGATTATTTTTAAAAGGGTTGATTAACGAAAAACTGTTCTGTGCAAAGCAATGGGCTCAAAAATATCAAATAGGGATTTCACTTCTCAGATTGGCCTATTTAGGGATGTGCTGTAAATTTCTCTTAAATTTCAGAAAGGTGGTCGCCAATCAGTCTCCTCGACAGGCCGCTGATAATGAGATTAATAAGTGATGTTGCGACCTGTGAACTCATCGCTCGCGCCACAAACGCGTGGAGAGGGCAATTGAGCACACACCCAGTCTGCAGAGAGGGAGCCAGCGACTGTTTGATCACTGGAGAACATACACGGGTTAAATCAATCCTCCCTTACCTCTCAGGCGCTTCCTTGATCAAAGCCGTCTATACCTGAGAGTAAATCACCTCATTTTCAATAAAGCCGTTTCGTTTTGTCAATATATAGGCCTATATTGTGGTCAGGGCTTTGGCACATCAAAACAAACCTGAAATAAAAGTAAGTAAAAACGAATGAGTATTAATATGTGGTTTTATAAATTAATATTTTAGGCTACATTATTTTCGTTTAAAAAATGGGGAATCTAGCTATTTATCACCTGGCATCCATTCAATTATCCTAAACGGTTCTTTGAAAGACAACCTCTGCCACACAGACAGCCGTCTTGACAGACACACACACACACACACACACAGAGAGGGAGAGAGAGAGATAGAGAGAAATGCGGGGATAAATCTCTATAGGCTGTGTTGTCTATTTTAAATAGTTATGTTTTTAATGAGGAACATGCCTTGTCACAGAACGGCTTTATATATTTATACGCATTTTTTTAATAAACGCAAAGATGCGAGAAAAACGCATTCACAGCTGGTTAACTGCAATTAACATGTTGTAATTAAACATTACGAACGACGAATCTTACAATGAGTTAAACAAATTACGCGGTATTTTACTGGAACTCATTTAAACACATAACCCAGTTTTTTTTAATTACGTCTCTGTTACCATTAGCTAAACAAAATAAACAAGTGTCTGAATATACAATACTGTTTGTAAGTAATAATTCAATTGATAGCCTAGACTTCTGAGATAAAGTGAGATTGGCAGAGGTGATACTGAATGACGTCAGACACTGGACGACTGAAGGGGGGGAAACTTGAGTTATGAATCCACCTCAGACTAATTACTTCTATTCATTGACGAATGACGACTAGCCTAATTGATTTAGCATTTCATACTTTTCACTACACTGTTCTGGTTACTCATTTCCATCTATTTTAAAATATTATTACAAGTCCAAGAATAAGATTCGCATTTAAACAGCCTTTCAAAGTTGTTGGTAGACTATAAATAGGTATACTAAATAAAACGTTTTTTTCCCAGAATGAAACTGATAAAACAATGACCTGTTTGCTACACGATTTTCAAATCATGATGTAAAAATCTTGTTTTATTCCCTGACGTCGTTTGTTTGTTTATTTATTTATTTTGCATTTATTGAAACAAATAATTTGTTTTCTAAAACACTTGGGTCAGGAGACACTGAGAGCAGTATTTAGATAAAAAATACAAAATGATAAACAAAATACGAAATTAACTGACAAAATTGATTACAATTTGAGGGACACAATTTAACAATCAGAACTCATTGTTTTTTATAATATTCATACTTATTGTTACAGTTGTTATTACATTTACTGTTGTGTTGAATCAACAATATTATTATGTAGGCAACTATAGTCACCATAATAATTTTCGTAAGGACTATTTACATAACCAGAGACTGACCGGGGGAACAGTTTGATGGACAGCTAATGAGGCTCGCGCGGAGAGGGCCTCACGAGGCACCTCATTCATAAGCGCGCGGTATCAGCCGTCGCCTCCTGAGAGACAGGCATTAAACCCAGCCTTAACCCCCAGCGTTTAGTAGCCGCTGAAACACTGCTGAACCTATTCCAAATCACGAAGGGATCAGCAGGAGATTAACAATGCTCAATGTGTCTTAACGACTGCGCAAAAGAGACACCCGTCGCTACCTCGTCACGAATACTGTTGATGTGCTCATCTTACCACGCTATTAGACGAGCCACACGTCGTTCTCTATAAACTACACACATCTTCATATTATAGCCTACGTCAAAGTATTCAAAAATAATAAAGTCTATACTTTTACTTGGATAAGATTATACTAGGATATATAATGAAACACATAATACAAAAACATTTAACGATTTAGCTTTCTTTTCGTTTGTCACAGCATCATCTTAATTTAAACTTTATTTTCCTCACCTTATCTAACTCAATTCAAAGTGATTGAAAAGACAAGTGTATCACTGAAGGTCCTCCCTTGTAATTAAACGTAGTTTTCAGTGTTGGTGAATGGTTGAACCATCTTGAATGGTTTACAGTGCACTTTGATGCTGTCGTGTGTGTAAAGCGCGCATTCTTCAAGGTAAACGGAATTCGAGTCTTCAAGTTTAGAAGCAGGCTGAGATAAGTCAAGAATGCTTAGATGTCTTACTGTCTATATATGGTACTTCTCCACACATTTCACCTCCACTGGTACCTTACATTGTGTGTTTGCAGAGGAATTTATTTCTCCAGCTGTGTGTCTGATTGCAATTTCCTTTCATTTCCTGCATATTTAGCTTTAATTCCGGCTATATACCAACTATCACAAACTATATTTCACACAAATTATACAAATCATATTTATGTACAGGTTAATTATTTTTATATATCCATTACTTATTGAAAATAAATAAATAACTTATAAAGACATAATACATAACTAATAAATAACTTCAAAATTAATTATTTAAAAACCAAAGCTTTATAATTAATCTTTTGAATACTGAAACACTAAAGCATTATATTAAACAAGATTATTCTGTAGCATATATTATTCTTTATTTTTTATTACTATTTTGTTAGGAATAATCACATTTTTACAGGAATTACATATTTGTTGTTGTTGTTTCTGTAATTCACATTTCTATCCTGTTTATTTATATTTACTTACTATATTGTTTTACTATATTGTATAGTAATTGTATTACTATATTCCTATAGTTTTTATCTTTTCTTTTTGTCTTGACATTTGTGTTAACGTTTAATCAAATTTGCATGACGTGCATTGTGTTTTTTTGTTTGATTGTTTCTGTAATTCATATTTATTTATCAAAGAATTCAAAGATTAAATTAAATCTTGTCCTTGATCAGAATAAAACTGTGGTCGGTCTGTTGTGTTTTTGTGGATAGCTCAGCTCATAACTAAAGACACTGCAGCCACTAAAGTTTATGATGTAGTGTGTGACTGTTCTGACTTTTTGTCTGATAATGTGGTTTTAGTACAGAGATTATGAGGTTTTGGAGTAATGTCATGACTTGTATTTGAGATTATAAGATCATACTGATTTCAGTTTGACGCTTCTTCATTTTTTTAAATGTTGTGTTAGTGTGCTTTACCTTGAGAAAATATTGCATGACGTTTAATTGTGATTAGACCAAACAACCATGATGAAACTGAATGTTCTGGTTGTTTTTTGATTATTAAAACAATGGCTGTATGTAACTGAATGATGTGTGGCAGATATCACAGCCCGTGTGTATGTGCATTGGCGCGGCTGGTGTGGTCCGGGCCAGGCGAGCTGGGGAATGTGGAGCTGGAGTCAGGCTAATCTGTGAGAGCAGAGAGACTGGCTCCTGTCTGCCTGTCTGCCAGGCCTCTATCTGTACGTCTCAGTTCACACCCCCCTCCCTATCTCTGCTGCAGCGCTGGGGCACAGCATGGGATTCAGCTGGCCTCCACAGGGCCACGGACTACCAGTGCACACACACATATCTAAATCATCTCTGCTATATGGGGAAAGTGCATCCAACATATAGGCGTGTGAGTTTTACAGCATCTGTTGCAACAGACATAATCCAATACATATATAAACAAATACACAACATGAACTTACATGCTCACTAACATTTGTAGTGAAGTGAAGTGAAATGCCAAGTAAGGTGACTCATACTCGGAATTTGTGCTCTGCATTTAACCCATCCAAAGTGCACACACACAGCAGTGAACACACACTGAAACACCGTGAACACACACCCGGAGCAGTGGGCAGCCATTTCTGCTGCAGCGCCCGGGAAGCAGTCGGGGGTTCAGTGCCCAGCTCAAGGGCACCTCGTCGTGGTGTTAAGGGCGGAGAGAGCGCTGGACATTCATTGTATGTTCTATCAAAAACATGTGGATTGAAGATCTGATCCTCATTATAAAGATCAATACACAAGCAGGCAGTATAATGTGAATATAATCACACAGAGACTACAGGATTATCGCCCTCTCATTAATGTGTTGAAAATAACACCTCCCCTGGCTTTTGGGAACCATTTAAAACAAGTATATTCAGTGGTGTCCAAAATATATAATTTGATCATTTTCTAATTAAATGGTAAATCAATGTTATTGTTTTAATAATAAATGTATTATTATTAATAATAATTATTATTATTATTAAAATGTATTTAATTAAAGAAATGCTTCAATTCTATTAAATAATAGCATTTATGTATATTTTTAATCAAAAAGATTTTAACATTTCTTTTGAAACTGTAAACATTACTTCTGCACCACTACTCAAAAAAGGATCAGATTTATTTAATTATTAATTTATGAATGAATTAATTAATGAAAGTAATACTTTTATTCATCAAGGACATATTGAAATTAATTCCAAAGTTACAGTAAATACATTTAGGTAACAAAACAATTTTATTTCAAATAAAAATTCATCTTAAACTCTCTAATCAATCCTGAATTTTTTTCTTCTGAAAACTAAAAAAAACACGATTTCCACAAAAATAATAAGCAGCAACCATATTCATATTATCATTGATAATACTATGATAATAATTATTATAAGTATGATGATAATTTTTCTTTGAGCATCAAATAAGCATTTTTAAAAGTTATTTCTGAAGGATCATGTGACACTGAGCAATGGCTGCTGAAACATTTTGCTTTGCCATTACAGGTTTTGTTTTTTTAAATATATACAATTAGAATTTTTTATTTGAAGTTAATAATATTTGATAATATTACTATTTGTATTGTGTTTTAAATCAAATAAAGACTTTGTACAAAAACATAAAAATCTTACCAACCACAAACTTTTGAACACTTTTATGTTCTATTTTTGACTGCAAATTCCAACCTGGTCTCATAAAAACTCGTACCTCTGTGCACTTTTTAGCGAGACCGTTTTTACGTATCTTACTGAACGAACATTTCGCCGCAGTTTCAAAGAGAAATGTTCACTGAGTGGTGCTAAAACACAGGTTCAATACGTGAACCCTGGCATATTTGTATTATGTTCATATAGGCTCGTATTGCTGTGTTTTTATTAAGTTGCTTCAGGAACGCATTGCGGCGGTTCAGAATTTAAATATCTGGAGACCCTTGCTAAAAATGAATGCTCTATCGTGTTGGAAATATGCCCTACACCAAACCCAACTATAAACTTACCCGATAGTGTTGACAAATACAAAACTTATATGAAAACGTATCTGTTGATGCAACCGCGCCATTTCAAATTCCATATATGCAGATTTGAACTGTTTTATCGAACCGTAGTTACACAGGATTCAAACCGGGGATGCTTATCTCTCAAGTACATCTCGCCGTACTCCGTGAGCTACCGAACAAACTTATTGTCTTTGAAAACCCATAGATATGAAGCTGGATATGTGTGACGCTAACGTTCAAAAGGGTTAGTTTTCAAATATCGCAGATTATTAATATTGTTTTGAAGTCATAACATGATATTCTTCAAGTAATTGTGTGAAAATTATGCTTTTTTTACTCAAAACTCTGTAAATTTGTGTGAAAAGGAATAAAAGGCATCAGAGTTTTACTGCCTCCAGTGTTCATTTATTTTGGAAACTGCAGTGATATACAGGTACGTCTAAAAAAAATTTGAATATCGTGAAAAAGGGCAATATTTTTTAGATTCTCAATGGGGTTCAGGTCAGGTGAGTTTGCTGGCCAATCAAGCACAGTAACGCCATGGTCATTAAACCAGCTTTTGGTAACTTTGGCACTGTGTGCAGGTGCCAAGTCCTGCTGGAAAATGAAATCAACATCTCCATAAAGCTTGTCAGCAGAAGGAAGCATAAAGGGCAATAACATTTCCTGGTAGATGGCTGCGTTGACTGTGGACTTCAGAAAACACAGTGGACCAACACCAGTAGATGACATGGCAGCCCAAATCATCACTGACTGTGGAAACGTCACACTGGACTTCAAGCAACATGGATTCTGCGCCTCTCCACTCTTCCTCCAGACTCTGGGACCCTGATTTCCAAATGAAATGCAAAATTTACTTTCATCTGAAAAGAGGACTTTGGACCACTGAGAAACAGTCCAGTTATTTTTCTTCTTAGCCCAGGTAAGATGCTTCTGACGATGTTTCTGTTTCAGAAGTGGCTTGGTAGCCCTTTTCCTGAAGATGTCTGAGCATGATGACTCTTACTCCAGCTTCAGTTCACTCCTTGTGAAGCTCTCCCAAGTGTTTGAATCGGCTTTGCTAGACAGTATTCTTAAGCTTGCGGTCATCTCTGTTGCTTGTGCACATTTTTCTACCCAATTTCTTCTTTCCAGTCAACTTTGCATTTACTATGCTTTGATACAGCACTCCTTGAACATCACACCTTTCAGTAATTATCCTCTGTGACTTACCCTCTTTGTGGAGGATGTCAATGATTGTCAGCAGTGTCCCCCATTATTATGGATTCAAAGAATAAGAAATTCATTTATTGAAACTCAAATGTAAATATTCTAATATTTTGAGATACAGATTTTTGACTTTCATTAGTTGTTACCTCTAATCATCAAAATAAAATAAAAAAACTTTTGAAGGGTTTTGCTTTACATGTAATGATTCTAAATATATGAAAGTTTCACTTTTTGAAATAAGTTACAAGAAAAAATGAACTTTTTTCACCATATACGTTTTTTTAGATGTACCTGTATACTTATTGGAATGAATTTTGTGTCTCGCTAAAAAGTGCACACAGGTACATAAATGCCATGAGACCAGGTAGGCAAATTCACTTTAGGGATGAATATTCAAAAAATAAATAAATAAATAAATAAAATAAAACATAAAAGCCAGAGATTTTAATGTGGACTTTTAGATCCCACTTTATACTGCAAAACATGAGCTCACCAGTCACTATCAGACTCCATGGCTCAAAATTATTACAGATAATATAAAATCTGTGCACTTTATCTGCAGAGAAACTGACTTTGTAAAGCCATATATCCTTTTTTTTGTGTGAGCAGCACATCAATATGTATATAAACGCAACTGCAACAAAGCGTAAGACAAAACAAAATGTCTGCAATCTTTCCAAGCCCGCTCACTCATTCCACTAAAAACTGCTCATCCAGAGACTGCTTGACAAAATCAATACAACACCAATATGTTACCCACTAAATGCCTTTCAATTAAGACCACGGAAGCTCATGTGTTAATGTGCAGTTTATGTGTTAGTATATTGGCACATCAACATCAAGGCAGCTTCATTCAGTGGCTCAATAGGATTAAGTAATGCAGTACTATGTGTAGTCTATGTATAGAGGAAGTTCCTCTCCCTTTCTAAACAACTAGAAATGTGTAACTGAAAAGCACACAGACTGAAGCTGCTCTTCTGGGTGTGAGGGAGGAAGGAGGACTGTGAATGTGGGCCAGAATCGAGGTCAGCACAGGGTGATTCCGCGTCAGACAGGTATGGCACTCATGACTGGGTGAGTCAGAGAGGTGGCACAGGAGTCACTGGGGCACAGGTCACATGAACATATCCCAACCAAATAATCTCATTTTTAACTGTGTCTTTGAGTACATATGCTGTATTTGCAGTATTGAGCATTTGCAGTACACGTTTGCAGTCTCCGACCCTGCTTTGTGTGTGTGTGTGTGTGTGTGTGTAAGGTAAAAGAGTCAGACATGCCATTTATTCGGTCATACAATTTTAACATAGTCCTAGTCTGCACAAAATCCACACTCTTATTCTGTTCTTTCTTCATTTTCTAAATGCAATCAGCCAGAATCTCTTGAAGGAGATAAGCCTGTGTACACCGGATGTAGTGGCGAACAGATATGATTATGAATGGATATGAAGTATGCAACCTCTCTACAATACGACTATCCTCCCAGGATACATGTATCTGGCCATAATTCATCAACCATTCACTACTGTACCAGACACGATTGTCTTCTATGACTATTGGCAACTTAAGGAATGTAAACAAAGGTAGTCTAGTTTTTTGTAGGTTACATATTGCACATAGTGCATTAAAGGCATTACCATTTCTATTCCTTAATATGATGTAATGCACCTCATGCTTCATCTGAACTATGAATGTCCAAATGTTTTGTGAGTGTGCATGTTAAAATATGTATTTTTGCCAATTATTGAAGGAGAAATTTCTGCCAATTATTAAAGGAGAAATGGAGAGAAATTGTGGATGTGATGCACTGATAATTCTGTGATAAACAGAAATATAATTAAGATACTATATCTCAGTGAGAATAATTTACATATATATACACACATATACATGCACACGCACGCACGCACACACACACGAAAGGAGAATGGTCCTTTTTCGGATCATTCTCTGTAAACCCTAGAGATGGTTGTGTGTGAAAATCCCAGTAGATCAGCAGTTTTTGAAATACTCAGACCAGCCCGTCTGGCACCAACAACCATTCCACGTTCAAAGTCACTTAAATCCCCTTTCTTCCCCATTCTGATGCTCGGTTTGAACTTCAGCAAGTCGTCTTCACCACATCTAGATGCCTAAATGCATTGAGGTACTATCGTGTTATTGGCTGATTAGCAATTAGTGTTACCAAGCAATTGAACAGGTGTACCTAATAAAGTGGCCGGTGAGAATATATATCATATTATTTTAGTTTTAATTATTTTAGTTTTAGTTCATCAAGTTAAACTGAAAAATGTTGCCTCAGCAAAATTGTTTTATGTATATTATATTTTATTTTATTTCAGTTAACAAGATAAACACATCATGATTTTATAATTTCTTCTATTTTACTCAATTAGCTTAACTATTATATCTCTAAATAGTGCTAATTATTTTTATGTTATATGACATTAAAATGTAATTTAATTTTGTCTAAATAAATGATAAATAAAAAAATTACTTAAAATACTTAAATATTAAAATACAGCAATTAAACATAAACTTAGGCATCTAAACATTATAAAGTGCAATATAAAAATATGGAGTTTCATTTTGAGATAAAAAATAGCTAAACTGATTACATAGAGCATTAATACATTTATAATAATTGATTTTAATTTATTATAACATTAGTTATTAAAATGTATTTATAATAATACATTTACATAATAAACTTTTTAAAGATTAATTTTAAGGGAGTGTTAGATGGCACTGGCAGCAATATTCAATCTAATACCTGTAAATATTATAACATAACATTATCTCTAATATTAGCCTATAACCAATATGGTATTGATAAAATGTGTATCTCTAATAAAAAATTAAATCTAAGAATCATGTCAAATCTGCTTATCTAAACATCCATAACAACATTTGTTAAAAAACATCCATAGCAAAATAAGTAAAAAAACAAAAACACAAAAGTGTCAAAACAGCATACTAGATAAGAGACGCTCTGCAACCGAGAAAGTGTTAAACGTTGCTTAAATGCTGTGAGAACCCTTTGAGTTTTCCGTTCTCTGAGCATTCAGATAACTTGAGTTATCTAATGCAACTGAATGACAAGAAGAAAAACAAACTCTAGTCCACAGAACGAAAGCCATCTTAAGAGGAAAGATGGGGTCTATTGCAGTGAGGTAAGAGGGCTTTTAACAATGAGCTCACCAGGAATAGCTCTGGATCTTGACGTCAACACACAGAGCTTCACACAAAATGCAAAGCTATGATTCACTACACAAATCAAATTCTTGTAAGTCTTGACCGTAATAGGGCAAACATGTATGAAGTTGAGCAGTGTAAACGGTCAAGCTCAGTTGTCCAGTAATTATTAGATTCAGGAATCGTCTTTGTTCTGCTTTATGTGCTGTAGTTTAAAGCTCTCTGCCGTTACCATTTCACTGCATAATTGTCCAAAGACAGAACATTTTCCCTGCGTAGTGACCAGCTGTAATGAACAGTTAAATAGGGTGTGAAATATCTCCCCCTGAGGCCCCATAAAAAGCAACTTATACACACCATTTAACCCAACCACGGACACACACACACACACACACACACACACACACACCAGCCTACAGCCAGCTGTCCAAAAGCCAACTACTTATCACAGACTAACTACTCATTTAAAGGTTGGAGAAACAAAAAATAAGGACAATAATGTGTGTGAGGTTACTGACAGGTCTGTAAATCCTCATAGACAAAACTGACGTTAAGAATTGCCAAACAAATCTGGGTTTGGCAGATGCAAACGTTATCTGTTTAGTGCTAATTGTACATTGGTTTAGAAGTAATGATGATCTGGGCTGCTTTTCATCCTTCATGTCCGGCTCTTTAGTTCCCTGTGTGTTTGCCAGGCCTCTACAGAAATCCATATCAACCCACTGAATAGCTGTAATAATATGTGAACCTGGACCACAAAACCAGTCATAAGTGGCAATTTAAAAATCATCTGAAAGCTGAATAATAAGCTTTCCGTTGATGTATGGTTTGTTAGGATCAGACAATATTTGGCTGAGACACAACTATTTGAAAATCTGGAATCTGAGGGTGCAACAAAATCTAAATACTGAGAAAATCACCTTTAAAGTTGTCCAAATGAAGCTCTTAGCAATGCATATTACTAATACAAAAATTAAGTTTTAATATATTTAATGGTTGTAAATTCACAAAATATCTTCACGGAACATGATTTTTAATTAATATCCTAATGATTTTTGACATAAAATAAATTTATAATTTTGACTCATACAATGTATTTTTGGCTATAGTGCTACAAATATACCCCAGCAACTTAAGATTGGTTTTGTGCAGAAAAACTGTCTGTTTTCTGCAGAAAAAATAGAATTTACAGAACAAAATAAAAAAATAACACATTTTAGAGAATAAAAAAAAAAGTTTGGGGCTGGTACAATTTTGTATGTTTTTGAAATAAGTCTCTTATGCTCAAAACAGCTATACATTTGATAAAAATAGTGTAAAACAGTAATATTGTGAAATATTACTACAATTTAAAATATCTGTTTCTGTTTGAATATGTTTACAAGTTTGAATATGTTAATATCATTACTCCAGTCTTCAGTGTCACATGATCCTTCAGAAATCATTATAATCTGCTGATTTGTTGCACAAGAAAAAATCTTATTATTATCAATTTTGAAAACAGTTGTGCTGCTTAATATTTTTGCAGAAACTGCAATAAAGTTGTTTTAGGAATAAAAAACCTGCATTTACTTACAATAGAAATATTTTGTATCATTGTTAATGTCTTTACTGTCAATTTACTGCATTCTTGCTGAATAAAAGTATAATAATTTCTAACTTTCAAAACTTTTTGAAGGTAACGTAAGAACCCCATATATTTGTATATCCTCTAGAGCTTTTAAGGTTATACCATGGAGATTTTTTTTATAAGAGGGCAGTTCAGTGTGTTTATATTTAAACATAATTTAAAACTTTAATAAAATGTCATTTTACGAGGTACTGTAATATGGCCTTTGATGTTTGTGATATATTACCGCATTAGATCATGTCCAGGTTTTTTCCAGATGAATGCAGTTGCATTTCTGTATGAGCGTGCATGTGTGTGTGTGTGTGAGAGAGAGAGAGAGAGAGAGAGAGAGAGAAGAGAAGTATGTGTGTGATCTCAATTCTCAAGCAGAAAACAGACAGATCACGCAGAGGAAGTCTGTATGCTATCAGCATTACGGTCAGAGACCCTACGGCCAGGAACTCTCCGGACCATAACAGAGAAAAGGATGTAAGAGTAGACTACGTGCATGTATAAAAGTGACCAGTGATTATAACAAATAATCACTGAATTGATCAGATCTGATGAATTCACTGTGACGTGGTCAGCTTTACTCTTCGCTGCCTCCCTCAGCGAGTGAAGCCATTACTACAACTGACTTGACAAATCCCATGTGTTATAGTGTTATCTATATCAGGTGTTTTATCTGTTAACCATGATGTATGAGTATGTACACAAAAACAATATACAAAACTAGTGTGTCCTGAATGTAGCTTGAAAAGAAGATGCCCTTTTTTAATCAGTAATTGCTGAACATATGACATTTATTAATCATTTATAGCTGTTACTAGTTGTTAATGTAATTACTAGCAATAATAAAAGGACAAAGATCAAATCTCATAAATCATTGACAATGATAAAGTTAAAAAACATAACAAAAAGTGGAAGAAACAGAGAAAGAGAAAATTACAGAAAAAGAAAGGAATAGGATTTTGAACTTATTTTTTTTAAATCAAGGATGCATTAAATTGATCAAAGTGGAAAAAGAAATTAAGTTATTTTGAACTTTATGCATAGAAAAAACTGATTATAATAAATACAAATTAATTAATTATGGTTATGTGGCACTAAACCTTTCCAAAACATTAACAAACTTACCAACCTCAAACTTTTTAACAGCAGTGTAATTGTATTATTCCATTAATTGTCATTGTACCATTTTGCAGCATTTTTTGTTTATTGATCGATAAAAACTCATTCTTAATCTAATTTGGTTCATTTATGTTCCTGATTTGCTTTTTAATGTACTAATCTTTTACAGTCACATTAATAAGGTTTTGCTAATTTTCATTATGCTGTCACTAATTACTCAAAGGGTTGCATTAGGTAACATTTAATTATGAAAATAAATTGTATTTAAATGCCTCACTACAAAAGCCAAAATGTCAAAGTTCACTCCATGTTTTCTCAGTTCTTCTGGTTAATTAAGATGACAATAGTGTCTCATTGACAGAGAGAAGTGAATTTGCATTGAATGGAGCTAGAATGGTGTTCTTCCCCACTGCTTTAAATATCCCCTCGTCTGTTTACTTTCCCATCAATGACCCTATAACGAGAGAAAGAGAGTAAGAGGGAGGTCATCTTTGGCTGAAACAAAGAGGTTTATGTATGTATTTGTTATAAACACCATTCACACGTTTAAGGATCCTCATTCATGTGTTTTCACAGAGAGTGTGAGTGAAAGAGAGGTGGAGTTTGATTGATGTGGTGCAGAGGAGTTGCGCAAGTGTCACTGGGCCTGAGCTGGCAGCTTACCTGAGTCATTCTGCTGAGAGTTCACATTCCTTATCACACACACACACACACACACACACACACACACACACACACACACACACAGCTTCTTGGAAAAAGATGCTAAAGCTGTAAGAATGCGGGTATGTACATGTGTAATATTTGTTAAGATGTGGATCCTGCACACTCATATATCATTCAGGAGAGAGAAAAATAACCACAACACCTAACGGGTCCGATTAGTGCTGGCTAATAATTAAATGGTATTGTATGTGCTATTACTGAGCAAGCTCTGGATAATATAAAATACTTCATGAACTGAACTACAATAATCAATCTGTCAAATCATATGTGATCATTTCAGGAATCTGCCTATAAACCCCAGTGGCCAAATCAAAATATTACATCTCCTCACAAATGTGACCCTGGGTCTCAAAACCAGTCAAAAAGTAAAAAAAATACTATCTGAAAATCTGTAATCTGAGGGTGCAAAAAATATTATAATAATCTAAATATTGAGGAAATCGCCTTTAAAGCTGTCCAAATAAAGTTCTTAGCAATGCATATTACTAATACAATTTAGGTTTTGATATATTTATGGTCGTAAAATTTACAAAATATATTCTTGCAAAATGATCTTTAAATCCTAACGAGTTTTGGCATAAAAGAAAAATCGAACCAACAGCCATGCGACTGAGCCCCGAGCATTTGAACACCAAGGGTGTTCACAGAGAAATCGAATCTATTTAATCGATCCTAATTATATACAACTATTGAAAACAACAACACGTACAAACGCGTGCAACATTGGTAACTAAAGGCGAAGGTCCAAAGGTGCTGAAAGGCTGAAACATTCGCATAAAGTCCAAAAAGACTACCAAACGTGGAAACTGCACGTATTCGTGTGGCTTCCTCGCTTAAAGTAATTATTAATAGCCTAATAATCACGGCTTTAGTAAGACGCGTTTCAGAAATACTGTCATAGTGAATTAGTCTACAGTCCTGCTTCTTTATCGGATAAGCACTGTCTACTGTATCATATTATTTATACGGCGTGTAGGAAAACAATATAAACCAGCTCTGGTTATTCACAGCTTTTGATCCGCTTCTTCATCATTTCAAACAGTCTTTCATGAACACTAACATTTTCCATGAACTTTTTGGAAAGTCACATTTCAAAAGCGCAAAATTACTTTCGCGTTGATCTTGTAGGCTACTGTTCAAATCATAAGCCTATAACATGTATTTAATGTTGGATTGTTCAAATTATGCACGTGAACTTTATTTAAATGAAAAGTGACAAACGGGTAAATTTACAAACAATAACAATTGCCTGAAATGTACCTAGACATTATTTATTATAGTTTGATAAGTAGCTTTTCCGCAACTCATTTCAGTCGCGCGACACCGCTCCTGCATCATTTGCTCTGTGCTTCAACAATATCAAACAGCGCTTTCCCTCTCTACACACTAGGTGGCGCACTTTCACAGTATTTACGGCCCCAGTCATCACGAAGTCACAGGTTCTGTATTATATGTAATTCTTCACTTCACTAGGAATTAAACGATATAGACGACACGCACCTCCAGAGAAGTAAAATGTCTTTGACCCATATGGAAACAAGTTTTTTTTGTCATTCATTTAGAAAGGCAGAAACACAAGGTTTAGTAAACCACTGTAAGGAAGTGAGAAACGTTTCATAAATTCACCGTGATAGGCTACTAATGCTTCAATTTGTAAAGTTAATTTAAGGAAAACATTCAGTTTTCTCTCTCTCAAATAAAGATGTTGGTTTTAATCTAATCGTAAAAAAATGAGGGTAATAATTTGAATATTCTGAATATTAAACATTCCCATGACTGATTTAAGAAATGAGCAGTATAATATAACTGGATTATTCATTATCAGTTTATGCATTATTAATTGTATTTATTATTATCAATGCATTATTTTATTTTGTATAAAAATACAAATATATTCACTAGGAAATAACAAGGCGAACTTAAAGATGTGTCAAAGTCAGAGACCTTGACTGCCACCATACGCCTATCCATCCACCTCTCTCTCTCGCTCCCTCTCTGGTCACAGGGGACTGATTAAATGGTTGTGTATGTGAAGAGCTGAGACAAGCGAACAGGGTGCTTTAGTGAATGCTCGTAATCATATTAGCTAGCACTTCACAGATAAAGCAGAGCGAGCAAATCACCACCTACACATAATGGACCTCATAAAGCTCATCAAACACAAAGAGGGAGGCAGGCAGGGATAGATAAGAGTTCGATTGATTCCCATCGCCCTAGTATATATACCTCTAAACCAAACACAATCACAGACATGCACATACACGCACACAGACTTCTGCCCTTTAGAAGAGATGTCACATTTCAAATACAGTTGTGCTCATTAGTTTACATTGAGATGTAAGATGCTTATCATTTGCAAACAGAAGTGTGATCAAAAAAATGCATTTTGTTTTTAGTACTTCCCTGAGAAAGCTCAATAACAGATTTTTATATACGGTCCACCAGGCAAATTTAACTCAAATTACACAAATGATTCTATTCAAAAGTTTAAATACCCTTGTTTCACTAACATTCGCAGGCATCAGTGACTGGCTTTTATAATAGCCTCAGTTGAATCATTCTGTTGTTCTGAGTAGCAAACCAGGTCTTCAGTGTCTTGAAGTAATTGTGAAGGAAGCTTAAGATACTTACTTTGAATAGGATAATTAGTGTATCAAGTTCCTATCTAAGATTCCTACCTATCAAGCATCTATCCATCCATCCATCCATCCATCCATAACTGTTCAACATGAGACTAACTTCAGTTGATAAAACAAAACTTCCTCTCCTATATATATTCCTTAAAACCCAAGGACACTGCTAAAGTTCAAGTAAAAATATCCTTTTATTGTCCCTGACTGGTATGAAAAATTATTCCACTTAGCACAAACACAACTTCCCCAATGTTTCTGTAAAGCAATGAAGACACAATTTTAAAGTTGATATGTCATTGTTTATGAGGGAGCTACATAGAGTGTCCAGAGGGAAACATGATCCAGACACAGTGGAAAAGCAGTGCGTATGCAGTTTGTCAGAGATCTCGGTGGTCTTTATCGGACTGCAGGTGTGTGTGTGTGTGTGTGTGTGTGGGGGGAGGGGGGCTCTCTCTCTCCTGATCTATTTTGGGGCATCACCTTAGTAAGCACAATTGAGTCTATAGAGACACATCACAGAAGCACTAATAGTGTATTTCTCACTCTCTCTCTCACACACACACACACACACACACACACACACACACAGTGCGTATCATCACTAATCTTGAACTGTGGCCACATGCCAGTTGGGAAAACACTTGCTTTTTCATGTACCCTTACACAACAAACCACATTTAAGTAGGGGTTTCCATTGTTTCATTTGGTTCAGACTATGGATGGTGACAAACTGTTTTCTGTGAAACTAGATAAAATAAAAACCCTCAGGCAGGGTGTTTTTGTGATTGAGAAACATGAACAGGTCAATTGACTTTCAGTGAAGAGAACAGAACTGAATCTTTCACTCATACAGTGTGACAAATACTTACTGTTAAGATTAATCACTATTAATTCTGCAATACTATCGACTTTTTCAGAAATCACTTAGTGTCAAAAGCACTACAATCCTGTTTGCAGTCAGACAGGGGTATAAAATAAGTGGAGTGGGCATTTCCTGGAAGAAGTCATTAAATAATCAATGTGTGAAAGGGTCAGTGTTTGATCGGAGAAATGCAAGCTCCATTTTTTGGACAGCACTAAAGAGTATCAACATGCTACAGATATGCCTACAGAGGTCTGTCTAAAACGAAACTCTGAAAATGCATCCAAATGTGCTATAAAATCAATTCATTACTTCATGAGCCTCAGTATAGGTTCACTATAGGAATTGGCCATCAAACATTTGGTGTGACTGTTAGTCTATCGTCTGGGTACCATCTGCAGACCAATGGGCAGACGGAGAGAAAGATCCAGGAAATAGGATGTTTCCTGCAAACCTTCTGCCACGGCCACCACCACTCTTGGTACCAGTTTATTGGCTGGGCCGAGTATGCCCAGAATTCCCTTCATCAACAATCCACTGAACTCACTCCCTTCCAGTGCGTGCTCGGTTTCCAGCCACATTTGTTCCCCTGGGACGTGGAACTATCAGATGAACCTGCAGTGGATTACTGGTTCCGAGAGAGCGAAAGGGTCTTGGACGAAGCATACCACCATCTTCGACGAGCTATGGGCAGGCAAATTGACGGCAGACCTTCGACGATCCGACTCTCCTCCTTACCAACCTGGTCAGAAGGTCTGGCTGTCCACACGGGACATCAGATTGCGTCTACCCTGTAGGTACCCTGTTGCGTGTACCCTGTATGTTGGCCCCTTCGTCATCCAGAAGAAGATCAACCTAGTCACGTTTCACCTCAAACTACCCCCTCAATACAGGATTCATCCCACCTTCCTCGTCTCACTTCTCAAACCTTATCACTCTCCTGTCTCTCCATCCACAGAGCCTGGCCCGATCACGGAACTACCTCTCCTACTGATTCTGGAGGATGGAGCATTCTACGAGGTCAGAACCATCTTGGATTCCCGACGCCGTGGTGGTCGGCTGGAATACCTCATAGATTGGGAGGGGTATGGACCGGAGGAGAGGTCATGGATTCCCAGAGACGACATCCTGGATCCAGCTCTAATGGAGGAATTCCACTCGAACTTCCCCAATCACCCAGCACCCAGGACCAGAGGTAGACCACCATGTCGTCGGGTCCCTCGGCCCTCAGGAGCGGGCCGTGGAGAGGGGGGTAATGTCACAGATCAGCCAGGCTCCACCACCAATCTCTCACAGCGATCACTGTCACCTGAGTTTTAACTCAAACCACCTGCACCTCATCAACACTCAATTAAGCCAGCACTACTTAAGCACACACCTCTCCTCAGTCAGTTGTCCGATCTTGCTTACACAAAGTGGACTCACACCTACTCTACACAGTTACTTACCTCAAGATTGCTTACCTCCTGTTCCTCGTTGGTCCTCCGTGTCTCCTACGTCTGCCTGTCTTCGTCCGTCACCCCAGCTCATCTTCGGTGTTGGTCCGAGGTGTGTGCTCAACCACTTCATTCACAAGTTTCTGGAAAGAAAACCATCATCAGTATATTCTTTATCATTCTAAGTACTTCAAGATACTTACTCACCATTCTTCCCTGCTTGCCCGACTGCTGAATTCAAATAAACATCGCTGTGTTATTCTATATCCTCTGTGTCGGGTCTACTTCCCGTAACAGCCAGAGTCCTATGCAATTATTATTGCCTCACTAAATGCCGCAAAGTGTCCTCCTTTTTTGTGTTATGGAAATGGCCACCCTAAGCAGCGTTCCTATTAGTGAAACTTTAAGTTAATTTTCCCCATAAACAGTGTCGTTGTTACCCCGCTTCGCGTGTAAGAAACGCCATGTACTTTTCAGTTGCTAAACTACTTACTGACAAAGTCGTCAGTGTAGCGCTAACAACATTAGTGCGTATCCGTATACATGTGTGTAACGTTAGGTCTAAACTGTGTGTGTCTGTAAGGGAGAGAGAGCGGGAGAAATAGAGTATGTGCTTTACGTACATGATAAAATGTCATTTTGCATATTTTGCTCTGACAAGCATCCTGTCTTGTAAAATGTGTGGTAAGTACTGCCGCTCCAGTACTTGCGATCGCAAATCGTGAAAGTGAAACTTAAAAGGACTGTGCATTCAAAAGCAGTTTCAATGACAGGCATAAGAGCGGCTCCCTGATGCCTGCAATACCGTATAATGTACATTTATATACAGGATAGGGGGGGAGATCACGATTTTGAAATCTCTGCATCCACACCTACTTGCACAACCATGGCAAGAAAAATCGCGGAAACAAGTGAAGATGACACAAGCATTTTCAAGCAAAAGCCAACATAGATAAGTTGTGCGAATCAAAGCAAAATATTTTTGGTCATCAAGAGGGCTCACGGACAGCCATGCACCCTACGATGTAATTGGATAAATGCTTATTGATTTTATATGGAAAAATAAGCATCATTACCTGAGAAAATATGTTTTATGCAACTCCAAAGATCATGGTGGGATCAAGTTAGAGAGGTGTTGAGTTATGATACTTTAAATAATGTATTTAAAATAAATTGGTAATTTTTACCAATACTTTAAAAATAAAGAGTATTTGGAACTCCTTTTCCTATTATTTATTTAAGCAATTGGGTGACCTCGAATTTTTGTTGAAGTGCAAATATTTAATTGAAAAAATATCGATTAAGCTTGCAAAATTTCATAAACAAGCTTTTATGGCATGGACGCTGGCCTACAAACATAATTTCTCATCAAAGAGGTACTATATTTGGAACAACAAAGACATCTCATAAAAAAATATATATTTATATTTGTATTACTGGTTTGAAAACAATATTATAGTAATTAGACAGCTCTTAAACAACGATGGAGTTTTATTAATGCATAAGGATGTTTTTATAAATATAAAATACCAGTTAGACCTAAGGAATTTGCATTTGTAATGGATGCAATCCCTCAAAAAGTTTTGACCCTTCTCAAAAGTGCATCACATGAGAAATATTAGAATTTTAAAGAGATCAAGAGTAAAATATTTATTTGTAATACAAATATTATACAAAATAGACTCTCAAATAACTATATAAGGAATACACTTAATAACATTGTTTATCCTCCAGCTCGCTTTTTCTGGTCTTCTGTATTTGGAGATGTGAATTGGCGTAAAGCTTGGCGAACAGACACATTCTATATAAATATAAGTTAAAGAGGTTTGTTTTAAAATAATGCATATAATATACCCAGTTAAACATGTGCTGGAACGCTTAAAAAAAAAAAGATTACTCTTGTGATTTCTGTAAAGGTGAAAATGAAACTATTTTTCATTTATTTTTTCACTGTACACATACAACGATATTTTGGATTGATGTGAAGTTATTTATTAAGAAAATGTTGGACATTTCTTTGCAGCTGAGTGGATTTAATGTAATAATATACTTCGCCGATCATGGGTTTGATAAATATAGAGCATCCTTCATACAGTTGTTAATTTTAATTGGGAAGTTTCATATATAAAAGGAAGTGGTCAGGCTCCAAAACAAAATTTTCTCATTTTATAAACGATTTCAAGCTGTATTGTAAGGCCCTGTGTAATTGCACAAGTAAAAAGGCCATTAGAACGCATAATATTGTTACCAGGTATGCTATTGTATAGCCACGCCCCAAAAATGTATTATTATTTTTTTGTCTATTATATTTTGTTACTCTCCTCTGGCACTGTTTCATTATATTAATGTTGTTCATATTTGCCTATTTTTTCTTTTACATTTGAATATTTCTCGTTTCTATATTTCTGATTTAAGGCATAAAAAAAGACAGCCGTGCCCGGGGTCCTCATGCAGGCAATGTTTTTACAATAGCGCATGCGTCGCGCATGCGTACAACAGCACATGCACGAGGTGAATGTCGAGCTCGTCCGTGTTCATCCGCGGAGAGTATACTTTGAAAGATGCGAGGGCGCGGCTGTGCGCGAGCTATAACGAGTAATCATATAGTTGCATTAACCTTTAGCACTTGTGGAGTCCTGGAGAAAACACCTCAATTGAATACTAGTAGTAAGTATACTACACCACCTGTCAAAATGATTGATTGAGGGGCGGGGCTTCCGGTATAGGGGCGGGACTTCCGGTATAAGGCGGGACTTCCGGTGTAGGCGGGACTTCCGGTATAAGGCGGGGCTTCCGGTGTAGGCGGGACTTCCTGTGTAGGCGGGACTTCCTGTATAGGCGGGACTTCCTGTATAAGGCGGGACTTCCTGTATAAGGCGGGACTTCCGGTATAATCAATCATGTTGTCATGACAGTAGGTTTTGATGTTTTGACAGGTGGTTTTGATGGTTTTGATGGTTTTGATGTTATTGACAGTAGGTTTTGATGATTTTGACAGGTGGTTTTGATGGTTTTGATGTTTTGACAGCAGGTTTTGATGGTTTTGATGTTTTGACAGTAGGTTTTGATGATTTTGACAGGTGGTTTTGATGGTTTTGATGTTTTGACAGCAGGTTTTGATGGTTTTGATGTTTTGACAGCAGGTTTTGATGATTTTGACAGTTGGTTTTGATGGGTTTGATGTTTTGACAGCAGGTTTTGATGATTTTGACAGGAGGTTTTGTTTTTGAAGGCTGTATAATAAATGACAGAAGGTTTTGTCTTTTGAAGACGCTGTTATCAGGAAATTCCCTCCCACCCCGGGTGCGATCTGGGGCTGTGAAAATCAGGAAGACTGTTCACAGCTGTGAACAAAAAGTTGATTGTTTATAGAATAGTTTACTAAAAAATCCACTGAACATTATTTCAGTTTAAAAATAAAATGGAGTCAAAAATAAAATAAAAATAATGCAATCAGTTAAATGTTTATACATACAGGTTATGAAACAATAAGTTGAATGTTTAGAAATCAGGGTCTCTGGCCTCTTTTCACACACAGCAGCATTCACCTTGAGCAGGCCTCTCAAAACAGGGGCGCTCTATGTGTGTGTGTGTGTGTGTGTATGTGCCTGTTACGCACAGACACACACACACACACACACACACACACACACACACACACACACACACACACACACACACACACACACACACACACACACACACACACACACACACACACACATTATCTGTACAATTATAATCTTTATCGATAGTAGTTCTTCCACGGAGTCGCCCGGTCTGTGACAGTTAGGCGTGAAATATGGCCCATGTATCTCTCAGGTCACGGGCACATTAAGATAAGGTACCAAATGCATAGTGCAATGACGCCATCTATTGGACACAACCGTGTTTTTACCCAATATTTGATCACCATATATATACAGG
Organism: Gymnocypris eckloni scoliostomus; assembly: GCA_027564155.1. Lineage (NCBI taxonomy): Eukaryota > Metazoa > Chordata > Actinopteri > Cypriniformes > Cyprinidae > Gymnocypris > Gymnocypris eckloni. Next base: position 58,488,432 of record CM050412.1, on the reverse strand, counting down.
ACAAATCCAATATATCCTCGACACAATTTTTGGCTGCAACATCGCATCAACTCTCTCTCATCAAAATGCAGAACGGTGAGTATTTTTCTATATTTTTTGCTATGATGCTTTAAACATGCTGGTATTGGTGTGGATTTGAGAGATTGTTTTGCTAAAAGATCTACAATTCGTTTCCTTTCACACCTTCATGACAAATGATACATTCTTACCATCATACATTATTGTTTTAAACATTCATTTTGGATACAGTGTTTTCTGTAACATTGATTTATTTTAAAAACAATCTTTGTCAGGCTATATTTATTTTATTCAAGTGTTTTAAACATGTCTATTACTTTTGCATCTCAAAAGATTTTTAGTCATATCAGTTTATTATAAATGTTTTGCAGGATTGTTCTACCGCAATGATGTTTTAATTAGTATTGTTACAGTACCCAAAACAATACATATTGTTATGGGTTTTTTACCATTGCGTACCCAGCGGCTTTTATTATGAAAAGACTGAGCTCCTCTCACAGGAAGTGTTATCAGCTATGGGCTATGTATATTTTTCAAGTCTGTTTGCATTAAATCAGCGTCCCGTCATAGCGTTATTCATGTATTTTTTTATTAAGATACCACCGCATTACTGTCGGCGCTCCGGTTGTGAAGCATGACTCAGAACCGCCCCTGTTAGGAAATGCATGGTTTAGCTTAGCAGCGTTACACGTTGCTAACTGCTCTTAAATGAGCATGATATCGTGTATCAAAAACTAGTTTTGACGTGTATCTGTTTTCACAAGTCAGATCGACCTGCTTTTGATATTTTAAAACATAAAAGCTCGTTTTTAGCCGCTGTCTTAAACACATCATGTTACTGATACGTGTGGCTCACCAGCTCTCCGCCACCACCCGCGTCCCGGAGTTAAAACTACATCCTGTCATGGTGAAATTGTGCGCTCTCCGGCACCACCCGGTGTCCCAGAGTTAAAACTACATTCTATTATGATTAAATGATGGCCCTAGAGCACCGGGTGACATAACACTCTGAAAATGAATTACATTTTTCAACGCCTGCCTGTAGGTTCGTCATCAGACAAAGCATATAAAACGACTCACATGTGTTTTCCATTCATAACAGGATTTTTCGCGCCGCAGGTTCGAATGTTGAAAGCGATGCTCTCGATGGCGATGCATGTAAGGACTGATATTTTTCTACTCTTTTATAAAAATAAAAATGTATAATAATAATAATAATAAAAATAAAATAATAATAAAAATAAATAAAAATAAAATAAAATGAACATATTTTAATTGTCTCTCTTTATTCGCAGTGAGCCCTCAGGTGGTCGAAGCGGACAGCGCAACTGATGGTAAAACAAGACCCATCGCCTATGTCATGTTTTTCTTAACGTTTATGAGAAATCTAATTTATTATTTATTTTAGACTTCATTCAGTTTATTACGCAACCCGCTTCCCGCTGGTTGACGCCATTCAACAGGATAATGAAGACCACACCGTCGTCGTAGCAGATAGACGTGACGACCTGACCCCACTCCAACGCACTCTGTGGATCAAATAGTTCCTACCGGCTCGGCTTTAGACCAGACCGCCGGACCAAGCGGCGAACCTTTGAGAAAGAAGACTAGAAAACGGATCGCTTCTACCTCACCGGCCTGTCCTGAGAGAAAACCGGTTCGTTTACCCGGCGATCAGTCCTGAAACCAGTCCTGACAGGAAAACTCTTTGTCCGGACGCCGAGCAGTCCTGCGACGAGTCTTGACAGCGTATTTCTTTACGGTAAGACTATCTACATTATTTTTATTTAAACTCAAATTGAATCATACCATTAAGATTTTTGTGTTATATTTCTACACAGCAGGTTCGGGTTATAGCCCTGACCACATGACGAGTTGGAATACGCCTCAACGCATCACTTGGACAAGCACAAAGGCGGGTCAAACATCATATCCTTTTAACTCACCGGAAGAAGACATTGAAGTTGAAGAAGTGCCGGCGGTGTCTCACTCGGTGACGAGCCACTCACCGATACTAGGCGCATTAATTCGATAGAGACATTAGGTCAAGAGTTTTGACGCACAGATTGATATAAACAACAAATACATTGAGCTGCGTGGCGTACAGGATGATATAAACAGCAATTTGACTGCGCTGCGTAGTGAGTTGCGCCAAGTACACAACGAAACCCGTCACAAGACATTAGACGATTAGCGCGAGGCTCGCGCCTCTCACCTCGAGACACGAGCCGATTGGACACACAGGATCGCTTCATTCAAAATGCGGTCGATCAAACATTTAGTCGTATCCAGACCATGAGATCAACCCTGGATCAGGAATTTAATAGAAGCGATCGTAGGGTAACTGAATTCCATCGCTAATTGGTACTCATGTTTCATCATCTTATTCTCGCCATCATTGATGGTACAGAGGAGTAAATTCAATATAGATGTATTCCATTAAACTTTTATGGTTGTAGTTGTTTTCTTCACCTATCATGTATTGATTTTTATATTCCATCTATGCTTTGATTTTTATATTCCATCTATGCTTTGATTTTTATATTCCATATACTCTATGATTTTGCATGCTTTCTATACTCTATGATTTTGTAATATTTCATGTTTTGGTCTGAAATCTAAAATGGATGGGTCAAAAAGCTTTTGGTCAGACGACGACACAGAACTGTCACCGGACGAGATTGAAATGCTAAGTTTGCTGCCGGACGAGCTTTTAATGCTTCCGGATTCTTTAGAACAGTATTTGTTTAATCTAGAATCTTCGCAACCCCCCACTAATTTGGATCTTTTTGAATTAGCTGTAAATCCAAATATTAATTTGTACGATCATGTGCTAAGCATAGACAACAATCCTGTTGTACAATATGGTGGTGTTTTAAATAATCAACTCCCAGCATGTACCGAACCGATACTTCACAGCCATCGACCAGCAACACGAGACCCACATCAGGTAATGTTGACGCTTTACACGAGACTGACCCTAATAAACAGAGTCGATTAAGCCGTACGGAAATTGATACGCTGATTCGAGAAGGTGGGTTCGTTAACGGATATCACGTTTTACCGCAACCTCGGTTCAACAACGTGTCGTTGAGAAGGAGCATGAATCTGAGAGAGATTAACTCTACAGATTTGGCCTCTTATCACACTTCCTTACACGGCATGTTGAGCGAGATCGCGCTTCGCTAGAGAAATCGGTCACGATGCCCCCGTGATCAATATGACCATGTCGGCACCCACTCTACAAACACCTATCAGCGGTGTTCTCACACCCGGTAATGATTATGACGTGGATTCGCTTATGGATCAATTTGAAAGAGTTTTACAGAGCAACGAGCAGTTATTATCGGACGACGCTGTCGAGATCGACGCTGCCGTAGCCATGAACAGACAAGGAGGTGGTCGACGACGTAAACTTACAGATCTGGCCGTTGATCAGGTAATCCAAAAAAAAAAGACGAATTTGTTCTGTCCCATAAATTTGTCGAATCAATTGTGTTTCTCTATTTGTCTCGCTCGTTTTCTTAACCCCCAACTACCCGAGAGTGAGTTAGAAAAACTGGCTGTCACCATCCAAAACAGCGTCGGCTTCTCAATTCAAGACCGAATCGCTCTTAGCGACATAGCTTCGTTTGAACGAGCACTAGGCATTAAAATCGTTGTATTTCACAGATCGAATGCCATGGTCTTAGAAACGTACAAAAATTGTGACGAACTCCACCCTAAAACGGTGTTCCTCTATCTACATGATGATCATTACTACATGATAATGAATCTGACCGGGTTCTTAGGTTCGCCATACGTCTGTCAATTTTGTTACAAAAGTTACACCAACCGCAGAGACCATCGATGTAAGCAAGCCTGCAATGTCTGTTTTGACGCCGATTGTCACAGGTTCCCTAAAAGAACCATACATTGCCCGATTGTTTGCGTTACTGTAAATCGAGCTATTGCTTGAAATGCATAAAAGAACCCCTCCCGGTCAAGAATCCTCCTGTGATATTATCAAATACTGCAAACTATGCGGCTGGCGTTACTACGTTAAAGCGGGTGACAAGAAAACAAAACACATATGTGCCCAGGACAAATCGTCCATTGTCGAGAAACGCCTGACGGGCAGGGATCACACCAATGCTTCATACAGCCCCTAGAGCCTAAGGAGCCATGCGAGAAATACATCTTCTACGATTTTGAAACGCTACATAAAAACGGTAGACACGTGGCTAATTTTGTTTGCGCAATCACGTTCAAAGGGAAGAAATTTACGGCTGAGGGTACCGACTGCATCGCTAAGCTAATCAACCGCTTCAGACACCCCCGATATAATGGCTACTGCTTCATAGCTCATTACGCCTCCAGATTCGACGCCTTTCTGATTCTCGAGTATTTTGCAAAGCCGGGATTGCTATTGAGGTCATAATGCAAGGATGTAAAATAATTTTCATGTCTGACGAATCGTTTGGCCAACGATACATCGATAGTTACTCATTTTTTCCAATGGCCCTTGCCAAAATGCCCGTAGCGTTAGACTTAACGACGACTGAAAAAGGCTACTTCCCCCATCTTTTCAACAGGGTGGAAAACGAGAACTATTTCGGACCATACCCGACAAAAGTTCTACAACTACGATAACATGTCGGATAAAGACCGTGAAAAGTTTGATGCGTGGTACAGCACAGTTGAGGGCAAGTGCTTTGACTTCAGGAAAGAACTATGCCAGCGTCGGCGTTAACGACGCGTCGTCTTATTACGTGAAGGTTGCATGAAATACCGGGAGGCATTCATGCAATGCGCCGGACTTGACCCTTTTGGCCCGTGGACGCCGCCGGCTGCTCGATGGGGGTCTTTAAAACACATTATCTCGGCAGAAACACGCCGCTCTCACGCATAACAAAGCGTACATCGATCAGAATAAGTCCTACTCAAGCGGCTCGATCGAATGGCTCGAGTATGTCAAAAGACTCAAACGTGGACGTTCACCACGCCGTAAACCACGCGGCATCGATCGGTAAGTACTTTTAGACGGCTACTACCAGCAGGACGGTGTGCGGCACGGCTTAGAATACGCAGGGTGCATCTTCCACGGGCACTGCTGCCGCTTTGAACCCCATGAGTCTCACCCTTGTCGGGAGTACCCTATGGGGTTCTCAGGAGACAGTTTGACGATAAGATCGAAATTCTGCAGAACGCAGACGGTTTGCAAATCGAGGTTCTTTGGGAATGTGAATGGAACGACATGAAAGACCGATCCTCTGTGATAGAATTTATGACCGGTTATTCCGCCCCAGAGAGACTGAACCCTCGAGACACCCTGTTTGGCGGGCGACTAACGCTTATAAACTCTATCACAAAGTGAGCGGAGATGAGAAAATAAGGTATCTCGATTTCACCAGCCTCTACCCCTTCTGCCAGGCTAGGAAAAGCTACCCGATTGAACATCCAGAAATCATTTTCAACAATTTTGAACCGATTGAAAATTATTACGGGCTTATCAAAGCGACCGTGTACCCTCCCGCAAATTACTGCATCCTGTTCTCCTTACAGATGCCAAGGAAAACTCATGTTTCCGTTATGCGAACCTGCGCTCACGATCAAAACCAGACCACGAGCTGTACCCACACGGATGAGGAAAGATCACTCTCCGGCTCCTGGGTATCCATTGAGCTTTTAAAAGCCATCGAGAAGGGTTATGTGGTAGCCAAGATTGACGAGGTTTGGCATTTTCCACAACAGTCAGACACGTTGTTTGTCGAATACGTCAAAACGTTTTTGCGGTTGAAACAACAAGCGCCGGGTTACCCGTCGAATGTTGTCACGGACGCTGAGAGAGAAACTTACATTCGCGAATATTTTGAAAAGAGGATTCAACTCGACCCGAAAGATCAAGCACAACGCTGCCCAGAGAGCGATCACCAAACTTATTTTGAACAGCTTGTGGGGTAGGTTCTCTTTAAGACCAAACTTACCTCAAACGACTCTGGTGAGCGAGCCCGAAGATTTCACCAGAATCGTTTTCGGTAATACCGACACCTTGTCGTATTTCTCATTCGTCTCAGACGACGTGGCTCTCGTCCAGCATAAACCCAACAAAGAGGATGTTTGTAAGGGTCGCGACGTTAACGTGTTTATTGGTGCGTTCACCACAGCACACGCCCGACTGGAATTGTACGAATTGATGGACAGACTCGGTGACCGTCTTCTTTACTCGGACACAGACAGCGTTGTGTTTGTGTCTAGGGACGGCGACTGGGAGCCGCCTCTGGGTGATCATTTGGGCGAGCTGACGAGAAATAGACGATGGGGATTTTATTACAGAGTTTTGCGCTAGCGGCCCTAAATCGCACGCGGTTTCCAGACGTCCAAAGGAAAGTGTGTATGAAAGCTAAGGGATAACGCTGAATGCTAAAAATTCCCAAGCCATCCGCCTGGAAACCCTGATTGGTCTGGTTGACAGTTATGTGACGTCGCATGATAGTACCAAATACATCCTGGCTCACACAGAAAACATTGTGAGGGATAAAAAGACTCTCACGTTGCACAACAAATCAGTCGTTAAAAGGTTTAAGGTGGTGTATAATAAACGCAGACTTTTGCCCGATTTCACCACGCTTCCTTATGGCTACTGATCAGATGATGATGATGCACAGAGGGTCGATGGATGTTTCCGATTTTGATTTCAGACTACAACATCCATTTAGTTGTGTTATAAGCGGACCGTCCAATTCTGGAAAGTCTTATTTTGTGAAACTTTTGTTGGAAAAAGGTTTGAATTTAATTTCCAAGAAAATTGAAAACATTGTTTGGTTGTATGATTGTTGGCAGCCTTTGTACGATGATGTGCTTAAATTGTACGACATTACATTTGTGCAAGGAATACCAGAGAGTCTGAATGATGATGATTTGCTACCCGTCACTAAACCAAATCTTCTCATCGTGGATGATTTGATGCAGCAAGCCAGCGCAAATTGAGCTTCAAAGGGTGTTTACGCAGTACGCCCATCACCGCAATCTTAGCGCTATTTATATAGTGCAAAATTTATTTGTACAGGGTAAATCCAGCCGAACCATCAGCTTAAACGCCAATTATATGATTCTGTTTAAAAATCCTCGGACGTCAATCAAGTAGCGATGCTAGGACGCCAAATGTACCCGAAACACAAAATACTTTATGGAGTGTTACCACGATGCGGTCAACCAACCTTTCGGCTACATAATGATAGACTATAAAGCAAAAACTCCCGAGCAGTACCGTCTCAGAACAGGATTGCTTTCCGACCGTCAAGTGGTTTATATCCCGAAAAAGAAGAAGAACGTGATCAAATCACCATGTCCGCCAGACTTTGTAAACATCTGCCGGTGTTAAAACTGCTACATAAAGCATCTCTAAACAACGGCGTCTTATTTTACAATCGGCGTCCGACGATTCATTTTATCGCTGTGTGAAGTGGCGCTTAACATCCTCTCACGGGACTATTCCGGTCAATCCGCAACAGTACCGAAAACTGAAAAGAGAAAAGCCGAAATTAAATTTGTAGCCGATAAAAAATCGGCATAGCGGCAAAGAAACGAGTCTTCAACCAGAAGGGTGGATTCCTTTACCGCTCCTGAGCGTCGCCGTGCCCTTTCTTTCGAGCTTGATAGCAAACAGATAGGATGGAGTACGCCGAGAAGATGTATTTAGTCCCGCAGCATCAACTGGATAAGGCGAGAACTGAAAATGTTCGCGAGACTATTCAACAGAGCGTGGAAAACGATTTGGACGTCCGCCATGAGAAATATTTTACTCCGCACTGATTTGAACCCGCACGAAAAGCAAAACTTTACACAAATACCCTGAGCAGGTTTTTGACCATCGTTAAACAAGGCGATCGCGAGAGCGGTGTTTTAACGCAGTCGTTACCGACCCCACTCATAAAGATGAAGTACCGACCGTGGCTAGCGTCGAAGACGACGGTGCTGAGGAGCATGTGGTGGATGAAGTTCTGAAGAATGTACCTTCGAGAAGTGTGAAAAACAGCAGATACATATTAGACAAGATGTCTAAAGCTAAAGGAGCGTGAACGAATCGGGAGTTTGTGTTCAGGGGTAAAGCCATACAAGGCTCACACATGGTCGATTTGAAAAAAATGTCACGGCCCGCAAAAGGTTCGTGATAACCGGAGACCTGTAGGATGGTCAGAGTTTCTACGTGCCTTTGCCGAATTAAACATCCCTTTTCTACAGTGCCGAATCAACAGGTCAGGAGCACAATTAAATCTCTAAAGAGTAAACCCGACACCCCGCCCGTGTCAGACCTTCTAAAAGAGCACGACATTCACGCTCTGTGTTTCCAGAGTCCGAAGACTCTGTGTTTAAATCCCGACTATCGATCCAAGACAATGGTTGGAATTTTAACGAATCCTTTCATGTGTGTGTGTGTGTGTGTGTGTGTGTGTGTGTGTGTGTGTGTGTGTGTGTGTGTGCATTAATATGTATCTTATGATTCAATAAAAGACGATTAAAAATATAATGGTTTTAAGATTTTTATTTATATGTCAGACATGTCTGCACACAGTGAACGAGGAAAATATTTTATCATTACAAACATACGGTCTTAATCTCTTCACAAATAGGGACACCATTTTATCATTTTTAATATAATCATCGGTGTATAGTTTCATCACATGGTTATAGTCGTATCCTCTGGCTAAATGATATAGAAAACACACAGTGCTGACCGCAGGTATCCGATGAATAATCCTGGACTCGTCTGTCGGAATATAATACGTCGGCGTCGTTGGCTGCTAGAAAGTTATTGATGGTGGTTGGAAAGCGATGGCTGTTGGGCGGATTGCGAAGCTGTCGAAAAACACGTGGGCCCGTCTTGGGTTAAATAAACGGCGATCCAGTGCTCACCTGGTAGCCTAGCAGGGTGAGTGTTAATGATACAGGCCGACGGTAAGATCCTCATGGGTTTTTGGGTAGTTGATCGCTCGGTAGAACGCCGAGAAAATGAGTCCTGCATGTAATTTTATCCATGATGGCGGTGAGTTGCAGTGTGTTCATCTCAATAGTAGTCTATCAGTACCTGGCGGCGGTTAGACAATTCAATGATGCTGTCAAATACCGCGTAAACAATTAAATTAATGGTATTCGCAGTGGTTTTCTGAAACGCCGACTCTGATATTCCCGGACTTGATGAGGGAAATGTGCTGACCGCACTCTTCGTCCGGGCGTGAGGTTAAATGCGTAAAGTGTGTATCCGCTTCAGGAAATCATTCCTGCCAATACAGAGTTGGTCTTTAAGGTGTCTCCCGGTCGTCATCACCAACTGATAATATTCTCGCATACTGCCGAACCAGCTTCGAAATTAGGTTGTAGAGGCTTGGAGGGATATTGTTGACCGTCGAGACGGCTAAGAATTCCAGATCGTAATGTTTGAACGAATGGATTTTTGTGTAGGAACCGGTGAATGCATCGTTGTCGACCATAGCAATGACGACAGACTTTGGTAGCGTTCCTAAAACAGATTTTCCTGATTCGAAACACGAGCCGGCCGGTATGGAGAACGATTTTAGACTGACCCTATCGACAGGGTACTTGGCCGTTGTCGAGAGTAACGCCTGAGCGTGAGCCAGTCTCACCGGTGGTGATACAGTAACTTTCTTGACAAATAGGGATGCGGACACTATATTTAATTTGTAAGCCACATCGCCGGCCCTCATCAGACAGAATTCATCTTTTGCTTGAATAAGTCGTATCTTGATATCAACCCGTTTATCATAAGTTTCTCTTGGAAGAATATATCGCTGTGTATGGGGGCAAGTAGTTCCACCTCCTTGCTTTCGCTGGTGTAACCCGATCTCTTCGACAACCCTGCGTTATGGCCTGCGGGGTCTTGAACATCCATGTGACCCGCCGTGTCTTTATGGAACAATCCAGCGCTGAAGACAGATTCCAACGATCTTTACCGTAGTTGATCAGACTCTCGATGATACAGCGATAAGGGTAAGTGCTCGAACTCTGAGAAATCAGACGATCGCCGAGGGTCACGCCGACTTGTGAAAATATAGTGGCTCCGGGTAGTTGATTAGACCCACCTTCGCAGGGTGTGCAATCTCTTCCCGTTAGGTCTCGTGATTTTCACCCGTAGATAGATCATCGTGTTATTGAGATCCACATAATCATCGCCGCTGCCTGCGATAAAAATTCCAATGGTGCAGAGCCCGATATGGCCGATAATGGGGATACTTCTAAATAGCCGCTTTTCTCAATAACGGTCTGTGTCAGCGGGACCGAAAATAAGTCCAGCTCGGACTTGATGCATTCTCCGACATGCGATGCAGTAGCGCCATGTTAGAATATGGATTTTGTGGCTCTCTTGATCGACACGCCGACTGACAGACCTCTTACGCTTTCTGCGACGAGTGAGCGCTTGTTTGATCCGCACTGTTTTCTTCTTCTTCGGCGCAGCCGTTGACCACGCCTCCTCACACCCGGCGGTTTAGACATCTTACGTGCCATGACCATCAGACCGGACCCGTCTTGAGCTTTATCGCTATGCGAGCGTGGCCAAAACGCTTTGAGACGACGCCGGATACTATATTTTTAGCTGCCGATTTTAGGTGTGGTTTCGCTAAATCCTCTTTAACAACGGTGCACGGCCATCCTGAACAGCCCTCTGAATAGACCTCCTAACCCCGCACCGTACATAACTCCCGATCCCGAATAACCCGGTAAACCGCAGCCGGCCTGATTTTGGTAATAGCTCACATAGTCCGCGGTATCGGGCTCTCCGGGTCTATAATAAACCATTTTAAAGAATAGAAATATTTTTGGTTTAAAGTGTAGTTTTACGATGACTTTCCCATAAGAAAATGGTACTTTGTGGTTTTGATCGTCCTTCAACTCTATGACGATGCTGGTGATGTGATCCTTGCTGATCGATGCGTAATGCGGGTTGTCGATCTAGCAATGACCGCGTCGTTGCCTTTACCCGTTATATGTACGCATCTCAAAAGGGGAACGTAAGAATCTCCGACCGCTTGGTATTGGATGATGTCGGTGTAAACATACATTGTGTAGAACCCTGCGTTGATATCGCATTGATGAGGAGCGATATGATGACGCTTATGTAAAATCGGGTTCTTTATGATAGTTTAAACCTCCGAGAGGTTTTAGCGATTCCTAAAATAGTGGCGAGTCTTCCCGGAAACTCATTGAAATGTTGGGTTTCGCGGTCAGATACACCTTGTTTTTAATTCGTCATGATTCAATACGGCCGCTGGTGCGATGAGTTGATTTATAGCCCGGAGGATCGCGACGAATGTTTGCGTAGTACCCTCCGCTTATGTATAATTTTGTAATTATAGAAAACCAATATTTGAGGGATTGCTATCCGGGGTTCCGGAGCCGTATGTAGGATGAAATGCCCATCTTCGTCATTAAAGTTGTACCAACTTCTAGGATATTCGATTTCGAGTCCGACTTCCCATTGTCCTTTCAAGTTTATAGCTTTAGCCAACCTGGTTGTATAGCTGGATATACGATTTTCAGGATAAACCGACGACGACGCATTGCACGGCAACGTGACGTAGAACCCGTGATCCTCCATGACGGTCCTTCGCTCGTATGGTCTCATCCGTTAACGACGGTGCGTTTTAAGGAGATTGCAAGTCCAGCAGAGTTTTTTTATCTATATAACTATTAAATTTTGAAGGCCATCCTAGCCATTTCACTAAAACAAGCGTAGATTTCCCTTGTTTTTTCTGACCTAAAATCTTTTCCACCTTAAAAGATTTGTTTTACTCACAATTATTTTTGCAGCTCTTCTTCATAAAACCCCTCGATGACATCGCCATCATAATCCTTGAGTCTGTAGACCGGGGTTGACGTGGAATACACGAAGATACGGTAAAAATTCTTCCGTGTAGTTCTGCTCATAACCTTTGGCTTAACGGGCCTCTCACTTTAGAAATCCTGACGACGCCGCCGACTTTGAAATTAAATACGGTCTTCTTCTGCTTCTTTTATATCGCCGCACAAGTTTTGAAACACTTGACCCTCATTTACTTTGTCGACGCCCACGGGTCTCATTCTGATACGGTGATAACTGGTGTTGTACCCTTGAATAATGTCTTGTAAAACATCTATGTATCGGCGGAATTTGTAGCGTTAAAAATCTCCACATGCGGCTTTTAATGTTCTATTAAATCGCTCCACGACACTGGCTTTCAAACCGTAGCGGTAGCGAAGTGGTTAATGTCGTGCTTTTTCATCACATCTTGAAAATGTTTGTTAAAAATTCCTTTCCCTGATCCGTCTGCAATTTCTGAGGCACACGACCCTCTTTGAGTATAGACTGGAACGCTTTAGTAACCTCAATGCCGCTCTTATTCTTCAAAACTCGAACCCATGAGAACTTGCTAAATACATCTATGCATGTCAGTAGGTATTTATGACCGTCATTATCCTTGGCGAGGCACTCATGTCGACAAGATCGGCCTGGAACTGTGTATCGATCCCGTACAACCACTCTATTTCGTTTGTATTTTATAGGTGCTGTTTTGTGTAATGTGTAAGCATCCTCACCAGCCAACCATTCTGAAACCTCTTTATCGCTAGACGGACGCCGCTATCTTTTAAGACGCTCTTTTAATCGTTTTTACCCCTAGAGAGCCGGGGTTGGACGGTGTATAATAAGCCTTTTTCATGAGCTCCGACATGCTGTCGCTTTCAACCGATGCAAAAGAATAACGCGTACAAGTAGTTTGAATCAATCTTTTATTAAAAACGTTACAGGATGCATGCAAAATCTAAGTAAATGGTATTAATACAATCTAAGTAAAATGATACACGTAAAGTAAAAATGGATATAATACAACACACTAACTAAGAATGGTTAGTAAAAAAGAATAATGTAGCAAATAGTTAGTAATAATGACATCAATGATAGTCTAACCAGAACAGAAAGTCGCGCAGGCCATCATGTTTTTGTCTAGGATGTAATCAACATACATTACGACAATTTTGTCAACGGTCTCATGAATATCGGCATGTTTTTGAATTTCATCATCATCGCTTTCATTCAAGATCAACTCAGTACATACATCCGCCACATAGGTAGAAGTACACAACACATCGGTGATTTCGATCGTACATTGTGATTCAATCATCATATCTAGAACCTCTTTTATCATTACATCAGGGGTCGGTACCATCAACACATTTATCCGTCAAATCGTCCCATGAATTAGCCAGTCCTCTTATTAACACCATATTTTCTTGAGATTTGCCTCACGTAGTGTTGTGGCCAACTGGAATATCGGGGTGGGCTGCGTCCGCAATAATCTTATACAGCAGCTCAGTCAACTGCCTGTAATGCTCTTTAAACATGAATTCCATACAGCTCCTTAGGCTAGAGGCTACACCCATGCTGGAGCTGACTTGGTCACCGCCATTCACAATTGAAAGACCTTGCCAGAGATCAACGACGTCAGAGACTATTTCCTTGCAGGGTTTGTCCAGAAGTTTCAGCCTGATTTCTTCTAGCTTGGCAACTATGAATGGTTCGTCTTTTAATTCGTGCAGAATAGTCCCGACTGTCCCTTGGATACGATGGGGTGAGATTTTAACCCACAGCGGTTTAGGAGAATACCGATGATGGAATGAAAAAGGGCTTAAACAGCTTGCCTGACAGCTCGTCAAAGTGTGTGTCGAAGTAGAAGTTGGGAGGGTCAAACAGACAGGAATGTTGCAGCTGGCTAGGATGGTCAATCGCACACCGCAGTCTTCCTTCAGCTTATCGCCGATGAGATGTTCCAGCAGCACCACGGTCGCTGCTTTTATGATTTTGAAGACGCCGCTGAAACATCCGTCTGTAGCGCCGAGACCGGCTTTAGTGGCGAGACCGGCTTTAGCGATGGGAAGGTAAGTCAGGTTGTGTGATCCGAGGTCTGAGCCCAATTTATCCAGCCAGTCTTTGGAGGGGTTGACGATGTTAGCGGACCCCAGTCGTTTTGGAGGTCCGATTCCCAATCTTTGTGGAGGTCCGATGGTCCAAGGGGAAAGTCAGGCAATGGTCGCTATGCGTTGTCGCCAGGAGGGTCGAGAATGCTGCCGAAGGAGATGCCGCAGCTACACACATGAGCGGGTAATGAAGCGCCGCCTTCAGCCATGGTTTATAAATGCTGCTTGAGAGGGTCTGGTCACTGACTTTATTGCAAATGTAGTAAAGGGGCGGGACGTCGTAGCACTGCAGCCATGGTTTATAAACGACGCCTGGGAGGGTCTGACCGGCGAAGCTTCCGGATGTCCGTAGTAAATGAAGTGAATAGCGCGATGTACTGCTGCGCACGCATCTCTCAGGGTGGAACAGCTGCACTTTAATTTTGTTGTAGCCGTCATGCAGCTCGCACCATTTGAACATCTTGTTTATTATTGAAAAATATACCGCCAGCAGATCCAGATCGCGCCACTTGAACAAAAATTGCATTTCATACAGATCGTTATGCTCGTTAGGCAGGACGACCCCTGACCGATTTTTGTTGAGCTTTGTCTTGTCTTTACAGCAGAATATGTAGACAGAATCATCTGGGTTCTTTTAGCGTGGTCACCTACCACGCGGTACCGGACATTCGGGTCTACCCGTCCCACTCTGAAATGTACAAAGGCTCTTCGCCGCCGCTGTTCAGATCCTTCCAGACAAATTTGTAAAATAATGACCAGTCTTTTCAGGAAATACAACACACGCGTCTTCCCGGCTGAAACTCGCCTGCGTTGTCGGTGGTGTAGAGTATAACAACTCGAGTTGATTTATGAAATTTGTACCGAATACACGGTTACTGCTCATCATAAATTCACCTTTAGTCCATTCCGAAAGTTCATGGAGAAAGTTTGTCAAACGGACGTGACCGAAAGGTTTTCTCGGTGCCATAGTCAGACTGGCCATCAGACTGTCCGTCGTCCTGCTGCTCACCCCGCCTCTGGGGATTTAGGGGCGATAAACAGTCCATGCTCATGTAGCTCATGTTTTCTCTTTCTGATTGATGTAGAACACGCTGACCCATTTATATACGCTGTGGGTGGAGGGAATTTCCTGATAACAGCGTCTTCAAAAGACAAAACCTTCTGTCATTTATTATACAGCCTTCAAAACAAAACCTCCTGTCAAAATCATCAAAACCTGCTGTCAAAACATCAAAACCATCAAAACCAACTGTCAAAATCATCAAAACATCAAAACCTGCTGTCAAAACATCAAAACCATCAAAACCTGCTGTCAAAACATCAAAACCATCAAAACCACCTGTCAAAATCATCAAAACCTACTGTCAAAACATCAAAACCATCAAAACCTGCTGTCAAAACATCAAAACCATCAAAACCACCTGTCAAAATCATCAAAACCTACTGTCAATAACATCAAAACCATCAAAACCACCTGTCAAAACATCAAAACCTACTGTCATGACAACATGATTGATTATACCGGAAGTCCCGCCTTATACAGGAAGTCCCGCCTTATACAGGAAGTCCCGCCTATACAGGAAGTCCCGCCTTATACAGGAAGTCCCGCCTATACAGGAAGTCCCGTCTTATACAGGAAGTCCCGCCTACACCGGAAGTCCCGCCTACACCGGAAGTCCCGCCTTATACCGGAAGTCCCGCCTACACCGGAAGTCCCGCCTTATACCGGAAGTCCCGCCTACACCGGAAGTCCCGCCTTATACCGGAAGTCCCGCCCCTATACCGGAAGCCCCGCCCACCTGTCATCAATCATTTTGACAGGTGGTGTAGTATACTTACTACTAATACTTAATACTAATAGTGTTCCTGTGGCTCAGTGGTTAGAGCATTGCGTTAGCAGCGCAAAGGTGGGTTCGATTGCCAGGGAACACACATACTGACAATACAAATGTATAGCCTAAATGCACTGTAAGTCGCCTTGGATAAAAGCGTCTGCTAAATTCGTAGATGTACTATACAAGGCTATTGATATGATCAAACTCATAGCTTATACATAAATAAAAACAGCGCAAAGTCACTTTTGACAGATCATCACCGCTAGTAGACAACAGCGACTTCTCGCGATAGTTCATTATTTTACCAATAGCAAAGAATCGGCATGTAAAGTGACAGAGTGGGACGGGTTATTGCCGACAGAAGGGGACAAACTCACCGACTCTTTAATGAGCCCTATAGTTGAATGAAGAAGGGCCTTGCTGTCTTGATCTCGGTCCCAGCGGCCCGTGAAATGAGCGGGTGTGCGGGGTGATGGCCGAGTGGCAGCACGCGCAGTAAGCACATTTTCCACGCGAGACTAATTAAACCTCCACAGAATAAGTGGCGTCCTATTAGTGCTTCAGAAGCCCGACCCGTTAATAAAGCAAACTGGATCGATGCCCTTTATTACCTTGTATGCGATTCCTCTCTAAATAAATGCTTAAAATACAGGATAGCCCAAAGCTGTTGCTGGTGAAACAGCGTTTTAGAAAGAGTCCAAACCTATTCGTTAAGTTTACGTCGTGATTACACCCCTGCTGAAAAAAACAATAGAACCCTGCTCAAAACACAATAGGAAATGTATTGGATTTAATGGTTATAATGGGAATTGTTTTAGTTTTATTGGAAACTATAATGGTGTCTACTGGTATGTGATGGATTCTATTGGTGGGATGTTACATCTTATTGGAAAAATGCCCAAAACACACTACAAAAAGGAATTTTGTAAAGTTTTTCCTGGAAAAAGCTAATGATTTATAATGGTGTTTTACATTTGAAACGTTTGAATTTCTGTGATGGTTTCTATTGGGCTTCTAATAGTTTTTTCTTTTAGCAGGGACGTGCCAAATATAATTGGTGAGCTTTCCTCAAAAATTGTGACTTGACTTTTCTCCTTTACTTGTCAAGTAAAAGTATTTTTTGGACAGTAGCCTAAACTTTCGAACATAGATAGGGTAAAAAATCTAGTTTGGCTATATGTGTAGATTTGTATAGGCCTAGGTACTGTATAAGTGAGAATTGAGAGGTTTTTACAACGTGTGTGTGCACGTGTTTTATGAAGCTTAAAATTCTAGCTAAAAACCCTCATTCCAAGGTTTTTACATATTTTTAAACAAATTTTTAAATAAGGAAAAAACTACAAATAAATAAATAAATAATTACATAAAATTAATAAAGGTAATAGAAGAGCTGATGTAGGCTTAATAGCTAGCTATAAGAAGGGCTTAGACCTTTCTCTATTAAAGTGTGTATGACCCTCTCGGGTAATATCATGCACTAAAGCCTTTCTAAGAAGGATTGTAAGCAAAAATGTATAGAATAAATTAATAACACAAAATGTCATCAGGGAATAACATTGTGTTAACACAGGCACCATGTGTATTTTCTTTTTAATGCCCTCCACATCAAAATAATAATTTATTCATTGAGAATGAATTTACCAGAGTACAGGCAAGAACCTTATTTTCCCATCCTCCCCTGAGGCCGTCATGGCTGACTTGTGTCATATTTACTGTGTAATTGATTTTTAAATGCATTCTTCATCTTGTTTGCCTCCTGTTTCTCCACCCAGCGCAATTGATCTCCCTGCATTCGTCTGCCGCTCTCCTTTCTTTTTCATAAAGGAGCGGAGTTTGATAAAGAGCAATTTTGCTCTCCTTTTCATTATCACTCGCCCTCTCTACCTCATTTGCCACTGCCGAGAGGACACTCTTAGGGATCTGGAGCTGAGAGGGAACGACAGAGGGGAGGTCAGCGGAAAGCAGGTGCATTCTTCTCACCCCTGGGAGAGATCACACAAGATCAGAAAGTGCCGGCATGCACAGTACTTCCTGTAAGAGGTGGAGGGGAGCACAGAGGGAGAGGCATTGCTAATCAATCCATGGATGCATTGTGAAATCAATGCACTGTATAATTAGGGCAATCCAAGGGTAAAAAAAAATTGCTGCTCTGCAGTTTAGTCTCTCTGCAGTCACATGGCTCTCTTTCGAGGCGGGACGGCACACTGTACCTGGAGCATTGTGATATCTCTCTTTAGTTTATATGCACAAATATATATACATACACCTCTTCACTTGGGTTTCTGACCTGGAATCAAACACTTTCATTTTGTATATCCAGCTCAGATGTGACCTGAGATTTTTGGAGTGCAAGCATATATCCGTGCTTATACTTGGTAAGTTTGATTAAAACAAACTGGTGTGAATTCTCTGCAATTTGAATCATTTTGAATAAGTGTGAATGCTGCCATATGAACTCTGGTGCAGTTTGACTGATATATGAATGCAGCGCAGATCAAAAACATCTAACAAACTAAAAACAAGATGTGATGTCTCAAGATGTAACCCTAAAAGGACAAAATACTCAACTGCTATCTCCTTGCAGCCAATCTCTGTGTGCATTTCTGTGCAATGGACAAATTCCTGGGTGTCTTTTGACTCTTTTATACATTTTAAAAGCTCTTTGTGAGTTATCAGCTGGTAAAAATACCACCATATGTACACAATACAATGAGAGCATTCAGCACAGAACTGTTTTTGATACTCAGTAATTCACAATATACATGTAAGAATAGTTTTCCAAAATAGGTTGTGACCACATCTTTATGCTTTTTGTTTTTATCTTCAGCCTCAGTGTTAAAAATGATAATGAGAACGCTAATCAAAGCAGGACGGATTGTTTCATTTACTTTTTTTGTATCAGTTGCACTAAAAATTAAAATGTCATCAATTAATGTACTCTGTTACTAATGTAACCTCAGTTCCCTGAGATACGTAACGAGTACTGCGTTGTAAGACGCTATGGGAAATTCCTTTTTCTCCGATACTGAAGCCTTTTTTTTAATAATGCAGGTACTGCACGACCATTGGTTTGTGTGATTACTGCAATTAAACCAATGGTTGCAGCAGAGTTGCACAGCCTATGGCTGGAAAACCCACCAAAGCCCGCCAGAATGGGCAGGGCATCTGGCTATATATATATATATATTTATATATATATATACTTGCCTTAGACACCAAGAGGGGCCCAGAGGGACCAAGTATTGTACAGGGAAGCCCTGCAGAATGTCAAAGAGTCAAACTCATCGAGGTCGACCCAGCCTTGAGTAATCATCCCAAATACGTCTGTACAGCCTCGGAGCTCGATTGAGGGCCAAGAGCGTACAGAAGGCGGCAAATGCCCATACTGGTTTGTAAAATGACAAGCGTGAGCCTGTTATGCAGAAAGGACCCATGCCTATAAGGCATGGACTTCCACATTATAAAATCAAGCAAATGTGGATGACGAGGACCAGCTGGCCGCCGCACATATGTCTGCAATGGACACACGGCTAGACCACGCCCAGGATGAGGCGTTGCCTCTAGTCAAGTGGGCTCTTACCCCAATGGGGCATGGTTGGCCCAAAGAAGAGTATGCTAGCTTAATAGCATCAATTATCCATCTGGACAGTCTTTGCTTTGTGACCGGAGACCCCTTGGTGCGGCCGCCAAAGCATACAAAGAGCTGTTCCGACTGCCTAAAGGGGGCTGAACGCTCAATATAAATTCTCAACGCCCTGACAGGGCAGAGTAGATTCAAACCCTGGTCTTGCTCCGAAGGAGGAAGCGCCGAGAGAGTAATAACTTGTGCTCTAAACGGAGTCGAGAGCACTTTGGGTATGTAACCATACCTTGGTTTCAGGACGATCTTAGAATCGTTAGACCCGAATTCGAGGCAAGAAGGGCTGACTGATAGCGCCTGCAGATCTCCCATATGTTTTACCGATGCTTGTGCTAGTAGCAGAGCGGTCTTTAACATCAGGGGACGAAGGTGAACAGACTGTAGCGGCTCAAAAGGAGAGCTCTTCAGAGCCCTCAACACTGTAGGCAGGTCCCATGTCAGGAAGGTGACAGGGCGGGGCAGGTTGAGCCTCCTAGACCCCTTCAAGAAACAAACAACTAAGTTGTTCCTTCCCACTGATTGGCCATCAATAGGAGCGTGGGAGGCTGCTATAGCTGCTACATAGACCTTGAGAGTGGAGGGAGAGCGACCCTTTTCCAACAGCTCTTGCAGGAAGGACAATATCAGCGATATGCCACATACCTCTGGGTCTGCACCGCGGGTAATACACCAGGCAGAGAAGACAGACCACTTAAGGGTATAGAGATGTCTCGTAGATGGTGCTCTAGCCTAAGAAATAGTATTTAGCACATTCTCAGGGAGGACTGAAGGCTCCCATCGAGAGGCCAAAGATGTAGTGCCCATAGATCGGGGTGGGGGTGCCAAATCATTCCGTTCACCTGAGAGAGAGAGGTTTTGTCTCAGGGGAATGGGCCACAGGGCTGCAGTAAGCCGTGCCAGCTCCGAGAATCAGTGCTGGTTCCTCCAGAGTGGGGCCACTAACAGAACTCTGTGCTTCTGTTCCCTGATTCGCCTGATAACCTGCGGGATCAGGGCGATCAGGGAAAAGCATAAAGGAGGAGGTTGGGCCAATCGTGGGCCAACGCATCACTGTCCTTTGAAAAATTAATTTGGCAGTGAGTGTTGTCTTCTGAAGCAAAGAGCTCTGGCCTGCCGAAGATTCCCATATTACCCGAACCCGTCTGAGGGGACATTGCTCTGAGATTGCATGTCTGCTCCCAGGTTCAGTTTGCCCGGCACGTGCGCTGCTCTCAGTGAGCGCAAGTTGAGCTGAGCCCACCATCCTTCTTGGGGACGAGGAAGTAACTGTAGAAGCCTGACTCGCTCTGAGCTGGGGGAACCGTCTCCACGGCTCCTTTTTTCAGAAAACTCATCACTTTGGCATGCAGGACGTGGGCCCTGCTGCGCTGAATCGATTTGTACGAGCCCGACAGCTCCTGAAGCCGCCAATGACAAGCTGTAGTCCAACTTGCCATCATTGCTCCCACCTAACAAGACCAGATTGCTCACAGCTGCAGAGGGATTCTGGTCAGGGCAGGTGAAGAGAATGGGAGAAATCTCTGTGGGGAAAGAGTGAGGTGCGCGGGTTTACAGCCGGCGAAAGCTCACTCATCTCCGGCCGCTGAAATGCTCTGCCCCACTGCTTTTTCCGAGGCAGGTCCCTGGGAGGATAAAGCAGGAGGGTGCAAGGGGTGGGTTGCTCTCTGAAAAGAAAGCGAGCCGCGAGCTCAGAGAGGAGAGACTCATATCCTCACAGTGGTGACATTCCATCTTGGTGAGCGCTGTTTCAGTGGTGTGCAGGAGTGACAAAAACGGCGCGGCATTTGCAACAATGCTGCAAAATGTTCTCTTTTAAGAGGGAGTCGCCGGATAGTGGCAGGGAATCCTGCTGCTGAGAAGCGGCGAGTCAGCCGAGCACAGAGAGCTCTGGATCCGCTGCGATTGCTCGTTCAACGGCGAAGGCTTTGAGTCTCGAAGAGTGAAGATCTTGTAGTTGTTGCTGAAGGAGAAGAAATCTGAGTAGCCTTGGCGAATGCCCACATTATATAGCCAGATGCCCCACCCATTCTGGCGGGCTTTCCAGCCATTGGCTGTGCTGCTCCGCTGCCACCATTGGTTTAATTGTGATAACCGCACAAACCAATGATCGTGCAGTACCTGTGTTATTAAAAATAAAAAAAGGCTTCAGTATCGGAGAAAAAATAATTTCCCCTAGCGTCTTACGACACAGTACGAAGTGTAGTATCAATAAGGAATTACCCTTTATGTAGTTTCAAATCTGATGTTATTTCTTCTGTAGAACATAAATGAAGATTCTTCGAAAAGGAGCTAAGTCAATGATGCAGGCACAAATGTGTGCTGCTAACAGTCCTGCTTGACAAAGTACCAGGATTTTTGTACACATGGTTGGCAAACGTTGATGGTTTCAGTGCTGTGTCCATTTTGCAACTGAAGATCAACCAGCAACTTGTAGTTGCCAAACAAACTGTGCTAAAGATGATAATTTCTTTCAGTGCATCTGATTTTAACGTAAACCCATGTGATTTACGTTCAATATTGACTGTACACTACAAGTGTAAATTGATATCCCAATGACCAGTTCTTGAGCCGCCATCACCACTTTTATCATTCTGAACACATTCTCCTGCTGTCCTTCAGTCAAACCAAGCTCAATGTCAGCCAAAAGTATTGGCACTTGGGACAGGTGACCAGGGACTGATGTATTTCTCATTGAATTCCTATGAAGTCCTCTAGATGTAAATTAGTGAGAAATTCTCCTCAGATTAAAAACAGGGCCATCTGACCACTAATCCAGAACCTCAGCTCTAAACCGTCATCCATCCCTTTCCTTCCTTTCTCCCACACCCTGTTTAATCACTCCAAATGCTTCATTTGCTACTCTCTTTTACCTGTCTGCTGTGGTCTAATTTCTATTTTCAGTCCACCTTTGGTTCTTTTTAAGTAGGCCTGCTATAGAGAGATTCAGATCTGGTCTGCCGAGGTCTCAGGTCTCTGATTTTCAGTTTAACCTCATACAGGACAGTGCAGATTTAGATTTCTAGTGAGTCAAAACAAAATAAAGTAAATATGAATACCTACATTGTATTATTTAAAGTATAAATTCCAGGATGTATTAAATTACATAAAATATTATTTTATATTAAAAATACGTACCATTTGTCATTTTATGAACTCATTTTTTGTTGTAATTATTTGCAAAAAATACCAAGTGGACAAAGAAGAGGTGACCACTGATTGGTCAGCGAAGGCGTTTTGTCAGTGTAAGCAGGTTAATAGTGTTTGCAAAGGCATGAGTGACATCATCATCTAGTGTGGTGTATTGCGGAGCTCCAGTGTAAAGGAGTTTTGCTGCAGTGTTCTCCATACTGTTGCGAAAAAGCCTTTAATGCAGGCGTTCCTCTCCCAATGCAGCAAGATACAGCAATTCGCCTACTGGGATGCATATATCGTTTCTGTCTAATATCATGCCCTCATCCCAATACACAGAACGAATTAGAACCAAATACAGTTGACAAATACATGCACAGTGCACATGCAAGGACACACAACGCCCCTACAGATATACAATTATTACACTTGACAGGATATAAATAGTCTATAGATTCAGTTATGTGCATCACACTTCATTTTCTAGTTTGTTCATAAGATTCTCCACCAGATCTCCTTCTGACAGAACTCCTGACTGTGTTTTCCAGTGACACAAGACCTCACACTTACAGTTTTAGGCGATGACCAGCAGAGGGAGACTACCATCAACCTCAAACCACCCTCTGAAGAGTGCAGAAGCACAGACTGAATCGATTGTAATTATCTAGTCATGATGTCTTACAGGTATATTGGCTTTCCACACAATTGCATGCATTTAAAATGCACAATAACTGGAGATTTTGCGCTTGAATGTACGGTATGTGAACGTCACTGTCCCATCACCAAAAACTGCAGGACGTTGACATAATTCGTTTTTAACACAGCAAAGAATGAAACAAAATGAATGGGAAAAATTAGGATGGATCCAATGGAACCATTTTGGCGTGATGGTTGGAGGATTATGGGAAAGAAAGGTAGAGTGCTGACTCCAGCCGAGTACAGGCCTCCTCTCTCTCTGCCTCTTTCTTAATTACTGCATTGATTGTTGAAGCTCAAGGCTGAAGACCTGATGTAGAGAGAGGGAGAGAGAAGGGGTGGGGAAGAGGATATGGGTTGATCGGAAAGTGGGCAAATGTATGTTTGTCCCATGCAACTCACTCTCTTCCTCAGAG